>CM046888.1:8826724-9331496 GCA_025688845.1 Cucumis hystrix | reverse complement strand
TTCCTAAGGCTTTAGGAGAAAGGTTTGTATGCATCAGTTTGAAATAGATGCGGTACGAGACAGCGAAGGGAAGTGATCCGTCCTTCAGTTCAAGTCTTTGAGAATGAAAATCAAGGGTAAGAGAATCCATGATGTTTTGATCTTGGAGAGATATAGTAAGGGCTGGTTTGCAGTTGAAGTAGACCGGTCCTTGTTCCAAGTTGGATTGAACAATCCCTAAGAGAGAGGGAGTGAATCGGAGATGCCTCTTATCTTTAAGAGCAAGGTAGACTGGAACGTCTAATCCTTCTCTAAAGAGAGGTTTTAAGGCAACTTGAACGCATCCGATGTGGAGGTACTTGAACTTGTTCTTGACTCTGAAGAGGGTATCTTCAGGCAGGAGTTTGATTACAGTGAACTCGTCCTTCATTGCAACGTTCTCTTCAGTAATTACGATAACGTCTTGCTGAGAGAAATTGAAGGTATTTATTTTGTATATCTGGCTTGGATCGATCTTCAGATAGACCAATTTTTGAGTCGGTTTTCAACTTCAGCCAGATGGGCTTCAGCAGAATTGTGGCTGGCGATAGCCTTTGAGATTTCATCTTTAGATCTCGAAGATCTAAGGCTTTTTGAAGAGGAAGAGGAAGAGGAAGAAGTAGTATCGATGAATGCTGGGGAATGAGGAGAGAGTTTAGAAAGAAAATTAGAGATCATAGAAGGAGAGAAAGGGAATCCATTAGTTTCCAGATGATGAACTTAGATCCTTTAAGGTAGTAGTTTCTTCTTATAATAACAGATTTATTAACTAAATCATATTAAGTTTTTCGATCAATCAACCCTCTAAACCTTGAATATCCGCATGATTTTAGTATGAATATTAGAAGAGTTTATCCAGATCTTGAAGGTTTACCACTCCTTTATCAAGATCAGAAGGACTAACACTTATAATTTTCATGTTTCAAATCACTGAATAAACTAAGACGATGAGAGACTTCCAAACTTAATATTCATTAGAGAAGAAAAGAAATCATAAGAGGAACTACTTACCAGAAAAGAACTTAGAACACCATCCTTCCACCTCCGGATTCAGAAGGGAGTTTACTCCATAGAGAGAGAAAGAAAAGAGAAAAGTAAAATGAGCAACTTGACTCTGATACCATTGAGGGTCGACTGCACTGCTATTTATAATGAAAATCAATAATTGTGGAATAAACCACCAATCAAATTAGATTGTCAATATTTAAACCATTTATGCAGTAATGCCACCAAAACCAAATACATTTTGTCACAATCATGTAAATTGGTAAGATTTAGACTCTGATCTATCACAAACATAAATGACAATCAACATAGATTAGTCCATCAATTTACTCATTTGAATTTTCTTTCCAAATCTCTTAAAACATCCCCACTATTGCTAGATAAAACAATTCTCCAATACAATAAATTTTCTTTATATGTGATAGAGAAAAGATGAATTGAAAGGTTTAATTAGTTGACTAAAATATCAGGCCAAATGTATTCTAGTCCACCCATCTGTCTATTTTTAACAATTCACATTCTACTCTATTCTAGTTAGGTTGATCTAATACAACATCCATAAAACTTTCCACCCAAGAAAATTATTTACATAAAACCAGAGTATCAACACTAAATGCCATTAAAATTTAAAATCAAGACAGAACTACAGAAACGGCAACATTAACCGTAGAAACTCAACAAAATTCTTAAAGCTTATCTAAACTGATCCACACCCACATGAACAACTTGAGAAGGGATTGCCAAAAGTAGATGGGATTTGAATTTGGATTAAAAATTTTGAATTGGGGTTTGTAAGACTTACAGCGCTGACAATGGAATCGGATAGAAATCTCCATTATCGAGAAGGGATTGTTTTGACCCGCCCAATGGGTGGCTCCTCCACGTGGTCTCTCTCCCTCTCTTCTGAAGATGAACCCAATTTTCTACGCTTCCTTTTCTCCTTGGATTTTGTTTCGCTTCCGCCCATTGTAAAATTGAACGAAGATCGTGAAATTTGGTGATTCAAGCTTCGATGACCGATTCCGTCAGTCGGTGACCGCTGCAACAGTCCATCGCTTCCCGATTGAAGCAACCGCAACCTCGGCCTATTGTCATCTACATCTTGAGAGAGAAGAGAAGAACCAAAGAATCCGACGAGGAAACAAAAAAGGCATAAATGAAGATTAGTGTCGGCAAACCTAGCTTCGATCTCAAGCTCCAATTACTTTTTCCGTTTTTCGTACGTGGAATGAAATTTCGAGAGGGGTTTTCTTTAAAAAACTAATTTTCCAGATATGATCAACATTTGATAATTTGCTTTCAGATGATTGGAAAAACAAATATTGATCATAGTTGTTTCGTGTCGAAACACTATCTTAAAAGCAAAATTAAGTGCTTAGTAATTATCAATTTCTAATTGAAATATCAATTAGAACCATTACAATGATGGTCATTCCCAACTTTCTCTTCTTCGCCTCTGCCGCCAGTGGGTTCGAGTTAAAGCATACAAGGAAAAGAAGGAAAAAGAAACGGAGGAAAAGAAAATAAAGAACGAAAAAAGGGAGGAAAAAACGTAGAAACCGACAAAAACCGATCGGTTTGTTGGAAACAGCGGCCGGCGCCGGTTCGGCAACTTCTGTGCCGACTTATAGTCGGTTTGGTCGAAAAACCGGCCCGACCGCCCGCTAATCACCCCTACTTTGTAGTTTGGTTCGACATCTTGTCCAATACAATTCCCGCCCCCAAAAAAGGGGAGAAAAATAACGAATCCTCGTTCATCTTTTCCTTCTTGCTGATGCTTCCCTTCAATCAGACGACAGTCAGGCTCTGTCCAAGTGAGTTACTCGTTTTCTCCATATTCAATCACTTCTGCACAATTTCGACATACACTCTGTTTCTTTATTGTTGCTGATGGTTCTAACTTTACTTTTCAATCTCAGCATTGATACTTCAATTGGGTTTTCTATACATTTAGTTATTTTCTTTTTTGTAAGGGTTATTTCTATCAAGAATTAGTGGGGAACTACGAAAATCTGTCTTCTTTAACTTTATCTATTTTCTGAGCAATAACAAGGTAGGAGAAGTAGGACATCCACCAATCTTCGAAGGATTCTGATTGTAAATGTTTTAGCCACTCAAATTTGGTAGTGGGTGTAGTATGGTCATTCCAAGAGTTTCACCAATAAATGCTGTTTTCTTGTACGCTGAAAAAGAAAAGTACCCAGAACATTGGCCTTTGTTTTAAAAATGCTCCTATTATTTCAAAAGTTGCAATATTACCATGACCTTTTACTGATGCTTCAAAACTACCCTTTGAGTAAAGTTCTTTAGAATTTGGACAAAAGTTGAGAGTTGCAATGGCGTGGTAGTGACTTGAAATTGGAATTTGGATTGCCACATCGTTCTAGTGTCACCATCACACTGTTCTAGGTATTGTCTGAAATTCTAAAGGATTTCTATGCTAAGGTTTAGATTTATGAAAGGTCGTGGGTAATTTACAACTTTTGAAAGTATTGAGGTTTTTTTAACTAAGTGGCAAAGTTCAAGTTTATTTTTCATAATTTAAGAAAAATTATTTTTGGTTGGTTGCCCCTCAACAAAATATGCTCCTATCTATTGTTCTTAGGTTGATTGGAGCTTGTTTATGTATGTTACTTACCTTTGGAAGATAGGGGTAGGGGTGATCCTTTGAGTCTTACAAGACCTTGAAGGCATCCCAAAATATGGAATGAAGTTTATTTTGTTCATGTTCAGTTGTTCATTCTCAACTACAAGGGATGCCTTGGTAGCTTTAGATGCTTGGAGCTGTTCTCTGAGGTCATCATGGTTTGAAGCCAAAGTACCCATTTGATGAAATAGAAAGCCGAGTGTAAGAATCAACACACTTCCAAGTTTAAGAGTGAAAACTATACTAGGGTTTTATGAGGTAATGAAGGGATGGTTACTAGTTAGAGTAGTAGTTGGATACTTTGGTTATAACTAGAGTCAGAGAGGAAGGGAGTAAATAGGAATTGATTTAATTGGTTTAAGGCATGAGTAATCTCAAGAAAGGGAGGGCCCAAGTTCCTCAAATGACTTGGTTTATCTTGTAAGTTCTTTACCTTTTATATTTCAATATATTTTAGACTTGTTTTGGTACTTATCAATTGGTATTAGGGGAGTTTGTTATGGAATTTGGTTATAAATAAGGGTTTGGGAAATGAGGAAGGTAGGTTATATTGTGTTGACTGAACTAGAGCTTGAGAGAGATCTCAAGTGGGGAGGGTTGAAGTACCTCAAATTACTTGATTATCTTGTAAGTTTTGTTGCTGGTTTTATCTCAAGGTAGTTGGCTTCTATCAGAAAGTTGATTTTGTCCCTAGTATAATAAAACATAGTGAAGCCAGAATTAAAATATCAATGCTGATGTAGATATCAAGATTCCAATTTTACGGATATATTGACGGATACTTCTGTCAGTCAAAATATTTATAAACTTCATTTATATGAATACTTAATTTATGTTTTACTCCTGAAACAAGTTATAAATATTTTTAATCGTACTTTTATTCATTTAGGACTAAATAGATGACATTTTTTATATTTTACGAACATTTATAAAAGATATCAATGGATATTTAGTATCAATGTCGAACTCTTTGATTTACGGATATATCGAGTATTGACATGTCAATGGATATTTTCAACCTTAAGTTGGAACTCAATTTTCAGTTATGTCTTCATCTGCCAGCACTTTTTGTTTCAGTAGTTAGCCATGGCTATCTGAAAGCTGCGCTCATTGGCTTCTTTTATTTTCTGTTAAGACTGATTAAATTCTCCTTTTTTTCCCTCGTTCTTCAATCTTAGGTATCTTGAAGTATAGCAATAAAGGAAGAATTTTTGGGTTGTTGCAATTTATTACTGAATTTGGGGTCAACTTAGCAAGAAGGTTAGTTAGAGCAAAAAGGCGAAAATGCTGGCTTTTAGCTAGGTTGTGAGTGAGTGCCAGTAAATTGTGAATTTAAGTTTGTTTTCAGTGACTGATCAAATAATCGGTCTTTATTGCATATATAGGATCAATAATGCAAAATATAGTCAACTGTCAACCAAAACTTAAGATGGATACTAGAAAGCTAATGATAAAGATTAAAATCCAAATTTATTTGACCAGCTAACGTAGAATTTATGTATACATATAAATATATTTTACAAGACGCAGAATTGATCTGGGAAATTTTCTCTGATTCATTGGATTTGATTGCTGAGGTTCATTTTTATGCAGATTTCACGGAGCTCTATCAGAGCCTCACAATGAAAGAAGTGGCCATGTACAAGATAGCAAGTTTAGTCAGTTTTCACAGGTCTACGCCATTGCCAATAACATATAAATTTAGTTGAACTCTCTGAAGTCAAATATTTAAATCTGACTTTCAAGTAAATTGCTATTTTCATTTGTTGTTGCAATTGGTTTGATTAGATTTAAGAACTTAATTCCTTGCATTTTGTTGAACCTTAATGCAGCCTGCCAATAGTTTGCCTACTTCAATCACTTGGAATACAGAAGTGGGAGAGCAAGTTGGCGACTTGTTTCTTTCACTTTCTAACCACTCAAATCCCGAAGTCTCCTGTTTCTCTCCCAAGGGTTTCTCTCAGATCACAGAAGAAATCATTGGCAGAACAGTTCATGCCATTTGCTTAAAGAGTTTGGTGAGGTTGAAAGTGTTCCAAACCAATACTTTGATCAATATGTATTCAAAGTTTGGCCGTATAAACTATGCTCAGTTAGTATTTGACAGAATGTCCGAGAGAAATGAAGCTTCTTGGAACCATATGATGTCAGGTTATGTCCGTGTAGGTTCATACGTGGAAGCAGTATTGTTCTTTCGATATATCTGTGGGATAGGCATCAAACCAAGTGGATTCATGATCGCGAGTTTAGTCACTGCTTGCAATAAGTCTTCTATTATGGCCAAGGAAGGTTTCCAATTTCATGGTTTTGCAATTAAATGTGGTTTGATATATGATGTGTTTGTAGGAACTTCTTTTGTGCATTTTTATGCTAGCTATGGTATTGTCTCTAATGCTCAAAAGATGTTCAATGAGATGCCTGATAGGAATGTGGTCTCTTGGACTTCTTTGATGGTTTCATATTCAGATAACGGAAGTAAGAAGGAAGTGATAAATACTTATAAACACATGAGGCATGAAGGAATATGTTGCAATGAAAACAATATAGCTTTAGTAATTAGTTCTTGTGGGTTTCTGATGGATATAATTTTGGGTCATCAACTTCTTGGACATGCTTTAAAGTTAGGATTAGAGACTAAAGTTTCTGCAGCTAACTCTCTCATATTCATGTTTGGTGGTTGTGGTGACATCAATGAGGCTTGCAGTATTTTCAATGAGATGAATGAAAGAGACACAATCTCCTGGAATTCCATCATCTCGGCCAATGCACAAAATGCACTACATGAAGAATCATTTAGGTATTTTCACTGGATGCGATTAGTCCATGAAGAGATAAATTACACAACACTTTCTATTTTGTTATCGATTTGTGGTTCTGTTGATTATTTGAAGTGGGGCAAAGGGGTTCACGGTCTAGCAATGAAATATGGACTAGAATCCAATATTTGTCTTTGCAATACTCTTTTAAGCGTGTATTCTGATGCTGGGAGATCTAAAGATGCAGAATTGATCTTTAGAAGAATGCCAGAGAGGGATTTAATCTCATGGAATTCCATGTTAGCATGCTATGTTCAGGATGGAAGGTGCTTGTGTGCCTTAAAATTTTTTGCTGAAATGCTTTGGATGAAAAAAGAGATCAATTATGTGACTTTTACCAGTGCATTGGCTGCCTGTTTAGATCCTGAATTCTTTACCGAAGGTAAAATTCTCCATGGTTTTGTCGTCGTTCTGGGCCTCCAAGATGAGTTGATCATTGGAAACACATTAATTACATTTTATGGGAAGTGTCATAAGATGGCTGAGGCGAAAAAGGTATTCCAAAGGATGCCCAAGCTTGACAAAGTAACCTGGAACGCACTTATTGGTGGTTTTGCTAATAATGCAGAACTAAACGAGGCAGTAGCAGCTTTTAAATTGATGAGGGAAGGAGGTACATCTGGGGTTGACTATATTACCATTGTGAATATTCTTGGTTCTTGTTTGACTCATGAGGATCTGATCAAATATGGAATACCAATCCATGCTCATACAGTTGTGACTGGATTTGATCTGGACCAGCATGTGCAAAGTTCCCTTATCACAATGTATGCAAAGTGTGGTGACCTTCATGCGAGTAGCTATATCTTTGATCAATTAGTGTTTAAAAATTCTAGTGTGTGGAATGCCATCATTGCTGCAAATGCTCGTTATGGATATGGAGAAGAAGCTTTGAAACTTGTAGTTAGGATGAGAAGTGCTGGAATTGAATTTGATCAGTTCAACTTCTCTACTGCTCTTTCAGTTGCTGCCGACTTGGCCATGTTGGAGGAAGGCCAACAGCTTCATGGATCAACAATTAAACTAGGATTCGAATTGGATCATTTTATTATAAATGCTGCTATGGATATGTATGGGAAGTGTGGGGAACTGGATGATGCTTTAAGAATACTTCCCCAGCCTACTGATAGGTCACGATTATCATGGAATACATTGATATCGATTTTTGCCAGACATGGACAGTTTCATAAGGCTAAGGAAACTTTTCATGAGATGCTAAAACTGGGTGTAAAACCTAATCATGTATCATTTGTATGTCTTCTTTCTGCATGTAGTCATGGGGGCTTAGTCAACGAGGGTCTTGCTTATTATGCTTCGATGACTTCTGTATATGGAATTCAACCAGGAATAGAACATTGTGTGTGCATGATTGATCTTCTTGGAAGATCAGGAAGGCTTGTAGAAGCTGAAGCTTTTATTACAGAAATGCCTATTCCACCTAATGATCTTGTTTGGCGGAGCCTTTTGGCGTCTTGTAGAATATATCGCAATCTAGACCTCGGACGAAAGGCTGCAAAGCATCTTCTTGAGTTAGACCCATCTGATGATTCAGCTTATGTTCTTTACTCGAATGTCTTTGCAACAATTGGCAGATGGGAAGATGTAGAAGATGTGCGGGGACAGATGGGAGCACACAAAATTCAAAAGAAGCCGGCACATAGCTGGGTCAAATGGAAAGGCAATATCAGCATATTTGGAATGGGGGATCAAACACATCCTCAAATGGAACAGATAAATGGCAAGTTGTTAGGACTTATGAAAATAGTTGGAGAAGCCGGTTATGTTCCTGATACAAGCTATTCGCTGCAAGATACAGATGAAGAACAGAAGGAGCATAACATGTGGAGCCATAGTGAGAGAATTGCTCTTGCTTTTGGATTGATCAACATTCCAGAAGGTACTACTGTTCGGATTTTCAAGAATCTGCGTGTTTGTGGTGACTGCCATTCTTTCTTCAAGTTTGTCAGTGGAGTTCTGGGGCGAAAAATCGTATTGAGGGATCCATATCGGTTTCATCACTTCACCAATGGCAATTGTTCCTGTTCTGACTATTGGTAGTGAAGTTACCCACAATCTGATCAATTTCTGACTTCTCCAACGACCAAAAAGGAGATACAGGTAAACACTAGCTTCCTCCAAACTAAAAAAATAACATTTTAAAATTCTTAAATAGCTTAATGTCCACATATTTTTTTTAATCTACTACATAAAAATGGACCATCTTCATTTGGTGGTAGAATATAATCTTGGATGAAATAGAAAGAGAGAAAACTAGTTTAGTATTGTTGTATGTATATCTTGCATCATAGGGAGCATCTAACGAATGCCTATTTATTTACAATGTCTTGTTTTAATGTAAACCTAATGCTTTAGTATCAAGTTAGAACATAAAGTGTAGTTTAATTTTTGTTACAGGCAACTGGAATACTGATTCTTCGTCAGGTCTTGGATTCAAAACCGATCTTAATTGGCGATTGAGAAAGAGTTTTTCAGCCTACATTTAATATAATTTGACCAACTCAACTTCTCTCAAGAACCTGAGCTGAATTCAGATGGACAATGATTCAAATATTAAAAATGAGAAGTTGCTCCTGGCTACTCTCTCTATCAGGTTATCTTCTCTTTTCTTCTGTGCTTTGTGAAAAGTAAGTGCTTGTATGGAAAACTAATTTCGTTTCAGTTTCTATTTTAAAAACAAGAGTAAATATTAAAAGATATATATTATCCTTCGATTGTGTACTTTGTTTCATGTCACGCTGACCTAGAATGGTGTGGTGATCCAAATTTGCATTCTAGATCATTGCCACATTGTTTCAGGTCTTTGTTTCTGTCCGAAATTCTATAGTAGTTGTCCAATATTTATGAAATGTATAAAAGAATAGAAATATCTGAAATAAATGGCAAAGTTCCGAGGCAATTTTTATAATTTAACCTATAAAGAAAATTTTATTGAATATCTTGGTTGATTTTTTTACTGCCTTATTTTCTTTCTTTGCTCCCACAGATAGATGTGTCTGGCAAAAGCCAAATCTTGAAAAGCAGGTGAGAAGAACAGTTGCAACAATGTGGTGATTGGTTCTTGGCTATACCCTTCATTCTTCAAGAAGAGTAGCTATTTATTAGTCCAAAGTGCTTTAGAATGTAACTGATTCTTTCAAGTCTTCAATTCCTTGCAGCTATCTCGTGAATTTCAACGTTCCTTCCTAATAAAGTTAATGAAAAGAGAAGAACATTGCGCCGACTATTTTTCCTTTCCTTCAAGCACAAATTATATGTGCTTCAAGCTTTCTTAAGTGGTATCTTGGTTTCATTTGGTTTGGTTATGAGAATATTTCAGGGAAAAATACTTGTTTCTTCCCATATGCTTACTCAAGGTTACCGAACAACATGACGGTTAAAAAGGAATTGTGGGGTGCCTGATTATGATACAGGCAATTCAATCCAAAAACGAATTAGAGAGGTAGTTAGTCTTTGGCCGTTGGAGTGCTCCGTTAATGAAACCACTATTTTGAGTTAAGTTGTAAGAGAACAGTGAGTTCCTTTTGGAAGTTGTTGGTGAGGAGAAAATAGAGCGAAGAGTTGAAGCAGCAAGGGAGAAGGATTTGAAGATTTTAGAAGAAAGATTTGTATTCTTTTCATTCTTTCTTGATAAAAGTTAGATTGATTACAAAACTAAATTGTACCATACCACTCTTTTGAACTGTAGTATCACATTTTGGTTTGTTGGAAAATGTTATTAATTTATTATCCAATTTCTGTGTGTTGACTGACTGAAAGGCTTTATGCGATGCATATTAGCAAGATTTCATGCTTCACTTGCTAATTGCTATAATGATTCTAAGAACTTGATTTTAATAACATGAGAAAACGAGCATTCAAAATTAGGGCTGTAAAAGATGTGGTTTTGAGTTACATCCACATTTAACGTATATCAATCAACATTAAAGTAAACAATTTCAATTAAGAAGTTCAGTTTTCCTATTTTGCACATCGTTACTTCTTTAATTGGCTAATTTTATTTTGACAGTTAGTTAATTTTATTAAAGGCAAAATTAAACATCATGCTAGATAACATGTCAAAGATATTGGTAACAATATTGAGATCGTTGGATAACATTTTCAACAAAATATTATTTTCATATATGAAAATTTATTTTACAGATTTTGTGGGTCTCTTTTTCTCTGTCAGCCTTTTTCTCATGCAAAGAATATTTATTCTCTCCTAAATGATTTTTAGGGTTAGCCACCTTATGAGAAAAGTGTGTCATTAAACCTTTTGAGCTTAGGATTTGTCTAAGTCTCAACCTTCATATATTGTTATTGAGTATTTTTGTGTTCCTTATTGAAGTTTTAATTGTAGATCTTGAGAGGTTGTTCTCTTTCAACATAGTATTTAAGGTATTGAAATTTATGTCATAAAACTCATAGTTTGTAATTTTAAATTATATTTTGTTTTATTTATTCAATAAAGTGGCTATTGAGTACTTATTAATGAAATTGAATACTATTGTAATGTCCCAAGTTTAGAAGGGAGACATGAATGAACCGCTATCACATCTGAATGAGAGAGATCCTGAGAACATTACATAAAAGTAATGTTAAGAAAGACTTAAAAGAATTAAAAATTACTACATCTATACCAACAAGGTGCATGTTCCTTTTCGGTGGTTCGATCATAGAAACTCCAAAGTTAAGCGTACCTAGCTTGGAGCAATTATGTGTTGGGTAACCTGAAAATTTTCCTTGTTGGGTGACCTCCTGGAAATTTTTCTAGGATGCATGTGAGTGAGGACAAAGCATCTTGAAAGGATTCGTTTGGTTTGTGGGGAGAACTTTCATTTTAATAAACCTTTAGGACATGTAAGGGTTGTGATAAACATGCGCCTGAGTTAAGAAGCAAACATTTGACTAAGTGTTTAGATTAGGCATTTTGTGTGGTCTTTGCGAGAAGAATCAAAGATTTTGCAGAGAAGGTTTCGCGAGGAGACTTTTGAAGGGGTTAGGCGATAAGAAGTTGGTGTATTAAGTAGTTTGCAATGAGGTTTGGGGAGGAGAAGAAGGAAAGTTCGGAGAAATTTCTTAAGTTTGTTTAATGGGCCACGAGTGGAGTTCAAGCTAAGCATGATTAAGGACACATCTTCAGTTTACACGTGCTCCATTAAGAAGCAGAAGCTGGCAAGCTGACTTAAGTTTAAGCATGACTAAGCTGTTTAAGGAGTAGTATTATAAATAGAGGATCTTAGTCGTTTGTTTTCGTATTTTCTTTAAGAGAAAAATTAAAGTGTTGAAGTGATGTTGGTTTAGCTACGCGAGAAGAGACTTGCAAGAAGAAGAAAGACTTCTTTAGTAAAGTTGTGAGTATTTTTTTTTTCTTAAAAGTTTTGTGAGTGGTTTTCTTAAATGTTTTCATGTTAAAATCTTTATTATAATTTCTCTTTACTGATTTGAAATATGAATTTAAATGAGAAGTGTTTCAAAAGAGATTTCTATGAACAGTTTATATGTTTTTTTAAGCATGATTTATAATGTTAAAGGTTGATTTGATGATTATGATTTCAATACTATGAAATGGTTTTCAAACCATTACTTGTTTCTTTAAGATGATGCTAACTTTTATGTGCACATAAAGAGTCAAGGCCACCATGGGGTATACGGGTTTACATGGTAATAAGAAGTTGGCTTATGCATTGAAAGGAGCGTATAAAGCTTAGCGGCCTGAAAAACAAAGACGAATCTGTATATCCTTGAATGTTAATGATCTTAGTAGTCTAAACGCAAAGTTATGTGACTTAGAATAGATGATGATTTGGGATCCTTAGCGAAAGGAATGACTGTCAATTAATGTGTGTTTATTTGAGATGATTCATTTAAGCGAAAAGATGTGTTATGCGAAATGGTGGTTATGCAAAATGATATATTTATATGATTTGATATGTTATCTTGTTCTGTTGGATTGGTTTGCGAAATGATGTTTATGAAAAGATATTGCGAAAAAATTTCATAAAACATCACGAAAGTCTTTTAGACTAATTCTTTAAAATTTATCTTCCAGGACTTAGGCATTAAGGCCATGAGAAGAGAGAAGTTTGGGCTTACCAGGCGAAGAGCGGTTAGGCGTTTAGTTTTAAAGCTTAAGTGTATTTTTTGTATTTTGGTTAAGTATTGTATCTTTTTATTCATATACTAAACGCCTTGTTGGTAATAAAAATTAAAGTTTGTTTAGCTTTTTCGCGTTAAGTTCTATATTGAGAAAGTATATTTGTTAAGTTATGTGTTTTGGTAATTAAGCTAAGTTAAGGAAATTAAGACGAGTGTCATTGGCGTTTAACGATGCCAAAGATGTTCAAGTTGCACCGCGTCTCGCGAGACTAGCAAGGAGGTTTGCGGGGTGGGGTGTGACATGCAATACACGTGAAATCATATTGTTTTAATTAAAATTTGATAAAACCACGTTGTTAGGAGTTTTTTTCAAAAATTAGAAAAAAATAACAAATTATTTAAACTTAATAGAACAAAACCACTAAAAAGAAAATTTATTACCCACTTGATGTTTGTATGAAGTGTAAATATTTTGTGAAATGTTTTATTTTTGTCGATTTTTTTTTTACTATTATTAATATTATTTTTAAAAATGAATCTATTTCAAAATTGTTGGTTTGTTTGCTATTCGAATACTTTTGAGAGTGCCTCCACTCAAAATGTTTTTTTTTATTATTGAATACAACTCTACATCAACAATTTTTCTAATGCAAGTAACAAAACACACCTAAAAGTTAATAAAACAATAAAGAGTATATTATTTTGTTAATTTAATGAAAATTTAAAGCTATGTTTAGATATGAACATAATATTTAATTCTAAAAAAATGTGGAAGGTGATGAATAGTTCCCTAAAACTATTAGAATATGAGAATATGGTGATGAAGAAGAAGATAAATAGATTGTTGTTACATCAAAATTAAACGAATTTATATACAAATTCCAACTTTTCTCAAACTTCTCCCTTCCCAATTCTCTCAATTTCTCAAAATTCTCACACGTACAAACAAATCTTTATTGTCATAAATCAAAACCAGCCAAATAAAGGCAAAATCTATACCTAAAATTTAGAGAACATATAACAAATTTCAAAAGATTTGTTCGAGTATTTTTAAAAATAATGTTTTTTTTTAAATAAGGACCAAAATAAGGTAGTAGGAAGATAAATTTTAGAAATGGAGTAACTCCAAACTACCCTAAAAAATAGGGTAGTTTTGGGTTTTTGAAGGAAGGTAGTACATGATTCTCATTAATCCACGTCACTCATACTTTGACCAATTTGACCCAGGTAAAGGAAGTCGTACACTTAAAAAAGAATTATTCATGAAAAAAATTGAAAATCGAACAATTAAATTAAAAACTAAATGTTAATAAAGAAATATTCAAATTAAAATTGGATGTGATCTCAATTTAATAAGAAAACATATTTTCATGATTGAAAATTGATATATTTATATATATATATATAAAAGAAAATAATAAAAAGAAAAAATAAGTTATTAAAAAGAAATAATTAAATTAAAATTATAAATATGAATTTAATAAAAAATTAAAAATTGGAGAGGTAGATACTTAATATATATATATATATATATATAAAGAATAAGAATAAAAAATTTAATAAGGAAAATATTTTTAGAATAAAAATATTAAATATATAAATTTCAATTCTAAAAATATTTTCTTTATTAAAATTTTATTTTTATTCTTTATTTATATATATATAAAGAGAAAAAACAGAAAAAGAATAAATAAGTTGTTGATAAGAAAATAATCAAATTAAAATTGAAAATATGAATTTAATAAAAAAAATCTTTCATTATTTAATTTTATATATAATTAAATTAGAAAATTTGACCCATCACGTAAGTCATTCTTTTGAAAATTTAAGAAAATTTCCTTCTTTAAGAAAATTTGACCCACATTGAAACATATTTAATATATATATAAGAAGAAAAGAAAAGAAAAATAATAAAGCAGGTGGGGATGACAACTCATAGAAGTTGTAGACCCCATTCACGTTTTATGCTTAGTAGACAAACAATTCACTAAAGTTATGAACCCCGTCTATGACTTTACTACCATACTTTTACTTTTAATCCATTTTTTACATTAGTTTTAAAAATAACATTATTTTAAAAAAATCAATTTGTTCATTATTTACACTTTTGCAAACAAGGAAATAAAAATCAATTCCACTTGCGAATAAAACAAATTAGAAACACAATCAAACAAATTTTAAACGAGTTATTATATTCTTCTTCCATTTTTCACTTTTCATAATTTTTTCACACAAATTACGTATATTTCTCATTTTCCATATTTTTTCTCCATTCTCAACAAACTCTCTCATTTCCAATATGAACTCGAAATAAATGCAGTAGAGAAGTCGAAAAAACATAGACAAATGAAAAGAAGATTGAAAAATGAAGTACAAGGAAAGATTAGTACCATATAAAAGCATTGACAGTGAAGAAAGAGTAGACAATGGAGGGAGTAATACCATAAAAGCGTAGGAAGTGGAGGTTGACCACAGAATCATCAACGGTCGAAGAAGAGTGGAGGAGAGAAAAGGGAAAGTTAAAAACTGCGTAATAAAAAATAGGTTGATTGATTTGGCTTCAAAATCAAAAATTGAGAGTTTATTTACATGCTCATGTGTTGGAAGAAAAAAAAAGTACGATAGTGATTTAGTTATACTATAGGAATTCAAAAATATGAAGAGGTATAAGAGACACATGTAGTCACATATTAAAGGGTAAATAAGTGATCATATAGAAAAAGAAGGGCCAAATTAACCATCATACTTGGGATGCATCTATAGTTGTACTCATATTTCAATTTTCCTATACTTTTCCTTTATAAGATTACGATTGAAACATTTGTAAAACTTAGTTAAAAGTCCTTAGCAAAGATTAGTATAACTTGAAAATTTTATTAAAAGATAACTAATAAATGTTTAGTAAATCGTTTAATCTTTAATTTTGTTGTCTATTTAATTATCTATTAAATTTCTAAATTCTCAATTACATGTGTAATAGATACTTTAAAATACTTAGAATCTACTTTCTTACCTTTGTCAAAGATGTTTGGATTAGGTACATAATTAAAAATCTAAGTTTTTAATTCTTAGAAATTTTGTATATCTAAAATATTCATGTTCTTTTCACTCTTTCAATAAGAAATTTTTATACAATTATTCTATGTAATTTCACATTAAAATTAATAAAAAGGAACCTCATTTTTCATATTATTCAGTCCATGTAATATGGAACAATTTTTTAAAAAAAAAATAATAGATTTCGATACTTACGGGTAAGGAACAATTTCTTTAAAAAAAATATAATTAGATTTTGATATTATCACTTTTAATTTTTTTTAAAAGAAAAATTGAAAATAAATATATATATTGGTATATTCATATTTAAATTTTAAAAAATTAATATATTGTTAAATATTTAGATAAAAACAAAAAAAATAATTAAAAATGTTAATTTTCATGAATATAATCAAACACATATATACAACCGGGTAACGAAATAAAAATTCCATGGATCCTGCCATTTTTTTAGTATTCCAGGTTTGTCTTTGTCGCTTTTGAATTTCACGCGGCTTCGATTTCTTTCTTCTCTTCTTCTTCTACATGTTTTTTTTTTTTTGAAATTGTGATCATTGTTCTATATTTATTATTATTATTTTTCATTATACTTTTGTCATTATTATCTTTGTTTTCAATCAATAATCAATCTTGTATTTTTTTTCAATGTATCGTGGACAGAGATGAACTACATGATCATTTACCATTGGGCTTTTCAAAACCATCAACTACATGATCGTTTACTAGAACTTCTCAAAATCATCATTTATCATGAACTACTTGATTGTGTATCATAACTATATACGATATTATTATTTTTCATTATACTTCTGCCATTATTATCTTTGTTTTCAATCGATAATCAATCTTGTATTTTTTTTCAATGTATCGTGGACAGAGATAAACTACATGATCGTTTACCATTGGGCTTTTCAAAACCATCAACTACATGATCGTTTACTAGGACTTTCTCAAAATCATCATTTATCATGAACTACTTGATTGTGTATCATAACTATATACGATATTATTATTTTTCATTATACTTCTGCCATTATTATCTTTGTTTTCAATCGATAATCAATCTTGTATTTTTTTTCAATGTATCGTGGACAGAGATGAACTACATGATCGTTTACCATTGGGCTTTTCAAAACCATCAACTACATGATCGTTTACTAGGACTTTCTCAAAATCATCATTTATCATGAACTACTTGATTGTGTATCATAAACTATATACGATTGTGTATCATAAACTACACACGATCGTTGACTTGGATTTTTCCAAAACCATCATTTATCATTAACTACCCAATCATGTATCATTTTCTATACGATCGAGTATCATGATCGTTTAGAATAAGAATTACACGCACACATATGGTGGTGTTGATACTAGCTACACGATCACGTATCATGATCGATAAAAGAAGAATTACATGTGTGTGTTGCTAAACATTTTTTGTATTTTTTTATGTGGTTTTTTTGTTTTCAAAATTGGAGGGTAAATATTTTGGTGGTTCGTTATATTTTTCAAAAATTCACTAAAATAATAACATATGGTAGGAAAATTTAAAAATAATTGAACAATTTTTTATTTTAAAAAATAGATTTTTATTGGGAGCAACAATTGAAAAAAAAAAATCAATGTTTTTTAAAGACTCATGTTTAGATAAAATGGAGCAAAACTTTTTCAAAAAATTAACAAATTTGGTAGAAACATAATTTAAAAATAAAAAAAATATATATTTCAAGATAAATCTATCTATATCCATACTATCTAAAAAATACTACGGCTAGAAACATTTGATTTTCGGATCGTTCTATCATTTTAGCACCATACTCTAATTTTTTTCAGATAACATTTTATCGATTTTTTAAGAGATTTAAGAAACAACTATGTTTTATCTCCAACTACGTATAATAAAAATAATAAAAAATATATATATAAAAATTGATGTATCTAATATCAAATCTGATTAACTTTCATCCACAAATAGTTGAGTTCAACCTTTATTTCTATTGAATCTCCTCTCATAAGGGTGTTTTTTAGGACTATAACTCAATTTGATTTTAGATTGAGTTATTTTTTCACATGCTTTTCATTTTCAATGTTTTAGGGAAGTAGTTCGAACCAAGTATTAACAAAGGATCAATTTTTTTTAATGAAAACAATTTTATCATTATTTTTAGGACTACAATTTTACGATTGAATTGGAATGGAATTAGAATAAGACGAACAGAGCATAATTATCATCTCCACAGTGGCTGTTGTACCTTGGAGCGTCGTTTTTAGGGACTGACTCTCACTGGGTCTCTTTCGTTTGCCGCTTTTTTTTTTTACTCTCAACCTCTACCCATCAGTCTCTTCGTATTCTCTATCTTGGGTTCAATATTTTGCCGGTAAATTCTTCATTTTTTCTTTTCTTTCTTTGTTTCTTATCCTGTGTCGCACTTGAAAATTAAAAACCCTCATTTTTTCCTCATTAAATCCTTCAATTTTCTCAAAGCTACGACTTTTTCTATGTTCTTCGTGTAGATGGCATCGACCCTTTTGAGTAGAACCCTTTTGGTTAATCGATTCGCTCATTCTGTTTCCTTTCCTTCTGGCAAGACCCAGATTCTTCCTTCCGTCTTCAGTGTAAGTGAAAGCGTTTGTTTGTTTTGCATTTTCTTTCTGTATCTGGGTTTTTGGTTTGCTGAAGACTTATGAAGTTTCTCTGTTTTGATTCTTCTGTATTGTAGAAGAAATTATTTCAATTTCGACCAAACTCAGCCAGTGTAGCATATAATCCGACTAGGCGATTTTCATCTTTCATGGCTTCATCTGTAGCAGGGGCTAGAGCTCATTTTTCATCAAAATCCTTATCCACGGATGATCCTATTGTTTCCCCTGATTGGCTACATTCTAATCTCAAAGAGCCTGACTTGAAGGTATTGCCTCTTGTTGGATTCAACTTTAACTTTTACTCCTTTAGTTGTCTTAACAGATGTTGTTCAATATGCTAATTCTGATGCATTAGTTTTGTGCCATGTTTTAGTTTAATTCATTTTAGGCTTTGAGTCTTTGGTTTGTTGTTATTCAGTGTTGTATATTGCGTTCGTATAATATAGGGTTTTTCAGTTCATTTTGGCCTTCTCCTTTAGGTTTCAATCCATTTGGGTTCCTGATTAATTTTTAGACCCTATACTTTTCAGTCTTTTCATACATTTTAAGATTTGTCCCTGCAGGATATTTTCCAAAACATTTAGGTCTCTTTTACAGTATTCCCTTTTTAATCAATTTCGGTAATAATTTTACTTTGATGGTCTATATTTGAGATTTATAAAAAAAAAAAAGTTACAGGAACTAAAATGAAATGGAACCGGATACCAAAAGGGCACTTTAACCTATAATTTATCACTTTTGTCAATTGAGTGTTTAAAGTATTGTTGATTTACTTTGTTGCTTGTTATCTCAGATAATGCTTTTTTTTTTTTTCCTTCTTATATCCATAGTGTTTGGTCTAGCTTTTGTGCACCTTAACTATTCTAACTAGATAATTGTTTGACCCTCTTGGTTTTTTAAATGCTTTTAAAACATAAAGTATCTATGCTTCCAGCTTCTTTTTTCGTTCAGAGGTGTGTCCATGTCTTCTGTACCCCAATGCTTGCAGTATTCAGAATTGGGTTTGTTTGCTTATAACTGTGAAGCAATTGATTGTGGTTAATATTTTTTCTTGAAGAAGTTACACAATGTCTCGATCTAGTCAGTACATATTGTTTTTGCCTTGAGACCATGTCTTTCTCGTTGATTTATGCGAACTCATAAAAGAATATTTGGCTCCTTGCTTGTTAACATATCTTGATCATGACTCGAAAAATTGTGACATGTAGATCTGGTAGCTCTATATTTTGTATTTCTGTAAATGTTTAACCTTTTAAACTGCTTGTTTTCAGGTGTTAGATGCATCATGGTACATGCCAGATGAACAAAGAAATCCTATTCAGGAGTACCAGGTAGTCAATTTGATAGATTTCCTGTGAACTACATTTTATATTGTGTGGTGAAGTATCAGTTCTTAGCCTGGTCATAATTTTAATAGGTTGCTCACATCCCTGGTGCCCTTTTCTTCGATGTAGATGGAGTATCTGACCGAACTTCAAAGGTGAAATGATCTCTTTTCATTTTGTTTCCCTGTAAATATATTTTCATTATATTTTGTGGTTGAATTAGAAAAAGGAAATTGCATCTGGCCTTCATTTATTTTAATTGTTATACAATAGATTTATATATCTTTTCTTCATTTCAGTTGCTATTAAAACCTTGAGATGATTATTTGTTTCAGTTACCACATATGTTGCCATCAGAGGAAGCTTTTGCTGCTGTTGTCTCTGCCCTTGGCATTAGCAACAAAGATGGTGTGGTTGTTTATGACGGAAAGGGACTTTTTAGTGCAGCTCGTGTCTGGTGGTGAGATGCAGAAATAAACAATCAACTTTGAAGAGTTTATGTTTTTGATGTTGTACGTGAATTGATGAAATCAATTTTGGTTATTGAATATAGGATGTTCAGAGTATTTGGGCATGACAGAATTTGGGTGCTTGATGGAGGATTACCGAAATGGCGTACATTAGGATATGATGTTGAATCCAGTGCATCTGGTGATGCCATTTTGAAAGCTACGGCTGCAAGCGAGGCAATAGAGAAAATATATCAGGGGCAAGCTGTAAGTTCATGACTTAATGTGTTTTATCCTATATTAGTATATTTGGTCTGGAGGCAACTGGCCCCATGAATGGTTTGTGCAATTTTATTTGTTGTCTCTATAAATATTGTATCCCATAAGTTACTCAAATGTTTCAATGTCAACAATTACCCTTTTTCACAATGACCTCTTTTTTACATTTACCTTAAGCATATTTTTTTATTTGTTCATTTTCTTTGCATAATTAGATGAGATTCAGAAGCTATAGAGGAATGTGAAATTGTAAATTTACGTGACTCAGTCCTTGCCCAATGCCCATGTTTTGTTCCACCTGAAATCGAACAAGTTTTATTTTGTTTTCATTTTTTTGGGGCTGTTTTTTCCCTTTTTCCTTTTCTTCTATTTTTACTTCCAAGTTCCAATATTTTTAGTACTTGGTTTGGTTTTTTTAGGTTGGGCCAATTACATTTCAGACCAAGTTTCAGCCACATCTGGTCTGGGACCTTGAGAAGGTTAGGTTGCTCATTAAAAAGCTTTTGTTGTTAGAGTATTCCTTAATACTTGGTTTGGTTCTTTGTTCAAAAGATGAAAAGAAAAAAGAACTGTTAGTATAAAATATGAATAATATAATGCGTTATAAAAATATGTAGCAATGCTTTAGCTCATATCTTGAATTGTTAAAGGATTCTTAATTGCTAAAGTTTGAGTTAATGTATTAACTTGTCATTCATGGTGAGTGATAGGGCATATATTAAGACTCTCTTCTGATAAAGACAGTTTATATTACATTGGTTATCAGTATATGTTTGGCTCTGAAACCTATAAAAAAAATTTGAGAAAAAGGGTTATATCCACCTCCATGCATACCCTTTCAATCACAAAGGAAAAAAAAAAGATTGCCACGAGGCAACCTGTGATTGTGCACTTAAGTGGTTTGTACAAAGATGGGTGTAGCCTAGGATTCTCCCAAGTATTTTTGTTTTGAATTATTATCATAGCGTTTTACTTCCAGCTTAAAACTAAGGTTCTTTGAGTGCTAATATACATGTAAATAGTGAAATGTAGAGTGAACTTGACAAAAAAAAAACGTGTTTTATTGGCATTTTGGATTTGAACCTTTTTCTCTCTAACATGTTGTTCCAGGTTCAAGAGAATATAACAGAAAGAACTCACCAGCTCATAGATGCCCGATCAAAGGCCAGGTATGATAGATTCTAGATTTTATTGATCATTCTATTGCTGAATATTTTCTTTTAACTTTTTTCGAGGAAATTGAGCTTTGTCATACTGATTTCTTCATGTCCTATCTATCAACTGCCTTTCCTGTCCCTTTTTCTCTCTCCCTCCCTTAATTTTGTGAGGAAGTATTTGGTTGAATAATTTAGGGCCTATTTGGTTTGGTAACTCATTTGTTTTCGAAAATTAATTTTTTATAAACAAGTGTGTTGGTATCTAATTCACTTTTTTGTTTCTAAACAAGAAATTTGTTTTTAAAATTATGAAGGAAAATTGAAAATGGAAATAAAAAGAAACTTAAAGAAAAATACATTTTGTTTTTTAAAAACAGAAAATAAAATCAATTACCAAATGCATATGGTTTTTGTTTTTAATAAAAAAAAAATTAAAAACAGAATTTAAAAAACAGAAAGAAAAAAACATGAACAAAAAATTGAAATGGTTACCAAATGGGGCTTTATCAATTAGGAAGATTTCCTTGTATCCTAGAATCATGTTTTCTTCTTGCAGATTTGATGGGGCTGTCCTGGAGCCTCGGAAAGGAATCAGAAGTGGCCATGTTCCTGGCAGCAAGTGCATTCCTTTTCCCCAGGTTTGTATCAATATTTAGTACCTTATCTTTGTAGTTCATGGTTAGGATTTAAAACAATTTTCACATTGAACCAACCTTTAAAATTTTCATTTTCATCAAAGTTTTAACGTTATTTGTAGCATACTATATCACTATCCATTGCTTACGCTGTTTAAATTCTGAGTTTCGTTGAGATGTTACAGTCATAGCTAACACTTTTATTATATTTCTCTAATAAATGACATGATGTGATATTGAGAAGCATCTGGCTGGAAAGAAATAGAAGTAATTTTTTAGGGTACAGGGAGCAGTAGAATATCTTCTATAAATCATAATGAAAGTCTTTCTTATAAGCTCTTCATACGTTTGCTGTAACTCGTACAATTTTGGCATTTTTCCCATGTAGCCCTTTGCAACTGCATCTATGACTTAGATCTAGTTGATGTTTTATAAAAAATAGAATGAAATGCCACCAAAACAATTGATAAATGAAATTTCATTTTCAGATGCTGGATAGTTCACAGTCACTTTTACCAGCAGATCAGCTCAAGAAACGGTTTGAACAAGAAGGTAAGTTTTTTACCTAAACAAAAGTTAGTCGAGTCACCAAAATGGTGTTCGTTTTTCGTTTGGCTCTCTTTCCACACAGAACCCAAGAATGAAAAGCCTTTCTTGAAAGGTCTCGGGTCCCAAAGCTGCACGATGATATACTAAAGTCAGTCGATTTTCTGCAGGCATCTCTTTGGAAAATCCTATTGTAACTTCTTGTGGCACTGGTGTTACTGCCTGTATTCTTGCATTGGTACGTCTCTCTTCACATCAAACATTCTTAATTTTAGATCTAAGAAGCACAAACAATTTAGTTTGGCTAACATTTGTGGGCACATGTCGAATACTTGTTAAGCATAATAGACACTAAATGTAAGAGCCCATATGAGTCCAGTATTTGTTAGACACATGTAGAACACTTGTTAAGAATACCGATATCACATAATAGGATATAATTTCAAGAGTAAAATACATCTAACTCATATTTTATTAACGATATATTTGGATGCGTGTATCTATTGTTGTGTTCATCTCTTAGACTAAAAAAAACATCTCACCATGTCGATACTGTTCGTGTTCATGTCTCGTATTCGTATCCATGTTTCTTTCTATGGATAGAATTGACTATTTGGTTGCTTAAAAGACTGAAATTCAACTTTTAAAAGACTGAAAATAGTGAAAATTTGTAATGTTTAGGGCCTTCATCGACTTGGGAAACATGATGTTCCAGTTTATGATGGATCTTGGACTGAATGGGGAGCTCATTCTGACACACCTGTTGACACTGCTTCATAACTACGGCTACCATTCCTTAACAAATTTTCTTGTAAATGCTCACAACTTGTTTTTGTTCTTTTCTTTTTCTTATCAATCTGAGAACTCAACTTACATTTGTGCTGTTATTTTTTCACCTCAAACTATAACTCAAATCACTTTTTGTCTCATCACATGAAAATAAATTTCTGTTGCATTTTTTTTTTTTTTTTGGGTCCAATAATGGCTGATATGAGAAACAAATTGTCCACCTTGATATTAGTGGCAAATTGAGAAGGGACTTAATCAGCAGACTTTCAGATTTAATGCTTAAAGTTTTAATTTAATGCCCCTTTTGGCTAACTTTAATTTAATGCCTCTTCAACCCATAGGTCAATTTGACATTCCCTTGGAGCAACTTTCAATGTATATTCAATGCTTGTTTTGGATAGTAATTGATATCTCATTCACTGTTATGTTGAAATTCTAGTATTTCTCATGAATGTTTGCAAAATTATAAGATTTTAAGTTATGGATTATGGGTAATCCTATGCTGCAGAAAATGCTTAGCTTGAACATTCTAATAACAGTTCATTCCCTGACATATCCTTCACACCACGTTTGATTCATTACAATGAGTTTGATTCATCAGACTTACATATGGCTTTGCAATAAGAATTTCAGATTCATAAAGTTAAAGTCTTCCTTGACAATCGCAAGAAACATTCAACTTTATCCAATGTTTTTGCCATGTTCCTAGTTGTTTCTCATTCTACTTGGTGAGTTTGGCTCAATTTTCATCCCAATTGATACATGATGCCTGGTTTCTAATTTTCACATCTTAACCCAATCATAAATTCATAGTTTAGTCCTTTTAACCTCGATCTGCTAAAAGTTCAAAGTTATTTTCACCATGTTACATTTGAATCACTTATTTTTTATCCAAATATTGATGGTTAGACGTCTCGTGAGATGTTATATAAGTTATCAATACATAATTGCTCTAAGATCACTACTTCAATTGAAAAGATGACTCATCTTACCAAAAGCTACAAGTTTGTCATTTTATGCACATAAGCACTAAACAAAAAGTTTAATTCACCACTTTCATTGTTCATTTTTTTCTACTATAATTACAAAGTTGAAGAATCGAACCCTCAACCTTCAGCGAAGAATGTTATATCAATTGTCACTAAACTAAGCTCATTTAGACTATTGTCATTCGTTTGTTGATTTGTAATAAATAGCATCAATTAACGCTACTTGGCTAAAATAATAAACAAAAAATTGTCATTATATATGTTTAATTATGTTTTTCTTTCAGGACTATGTAACTAGATAAAACGTTTTCGATACTAATAAACCATATGAAACAATTGAAGCATTATCAAACAAGCTCTAATTTGTATTATCAAAAATGAAAATCAATAAACTAATATAAATCGATACAATATTATTAAAGAACAAGAAAACATGGTAGCTAAGGCAATGATGTTTCTTTTCTGATCTCATTGTTTGATCAAAGGCTAAAAGCCTAAATACATTACCAAAAGAAAAAAAAAAGTGAGATTAAAGCCTTCATAGCATAAATGAAACAACACTAATTGTGATCATTTACATTAATGGATGTTTTGATGAACAAAGGAGATCATTACCTATAAAGTAATTTTTTCTTAAAAAAAAAAAAAAATGGAAATGAATTTGCTCATTAAGAAAAGTAGCTTAATCTGCAATCTTGTTCATGAAATTAGGGTTCAATATAAAGTAAAAAAAAAAAATCGATCAGAGGTTTGAATCTCTACCTTGCAATCATGCCATTGTGATCTGAATCGCAAAAAAAGCCTTCATTACTACTAATATAAGAAAACTTAACAAAATTATTTGATGGGAAACTTTTCTTCAGTCATGGTGAGAAGGAAGAGTTGAGATTTGATAAAATTAGGAAAGAATGGTTGTTGTTAGGTTTTTTTTTTTATTTATTTATTTGTGATGGTGAATGGTATTCTTACATTTTCTTTTTCTTTCTATAGATAATTATTGAAAAAAAAACTCCCTCTAAGATATCAGAAAAATATGGTTTTTTTATAAATATTATAATTTAAATTTGGTCAATTACAAAGTCTTTCTTCAATACAAGGGGAACAAAACAACCAAAACGAAACTAAAGCCAAACAAAAAAGAACAATGAGCATAATTCCCTCGAGAAGTAATGTCTTCAATAACCACATTTTCAACATTACAAGAAAATTGAGATATCTCGACGCACTCTTGAGCGTTGGGATAAGAGACTTCAGGCAATAAGTTCTCCTTTGACGCCGTAAAGTGGGTGTCGGCGGACTCACTTTTTTCGATGGTGTATGTATCACGTCAGGCGTTGTGGGGCACTATCGACACCGTGGATGTACACGTTGGGACTAGCCATCCAACTCCCAATGTCGTACATGTACACGTCGCGAAAAAGAAAATAATTAAATAATAGTTTGCTTTTTCTTGATGTCATGCATATACACGTTGCGAATTGGGTGTGACTAGTTAATTTCGATGTGTACCTCCACGACCGAGAAAAAAAACAATTAAATAATAGTTTTCATTTTCCCAACGCCATACATGCCACACCGAGAGTACGGTAGGTAACACTATTCTCGACATTTTACTAATGACGTCAAGAATAGGTGGAAACTTCTGACGTTTTCGAATGGCGTTGGGAGTTCCCCTATAAAACCCTCTTTCATATCTGTGATTTACAAATCTGAAAGAGTGAAAGAGGGAGAGAAATTGAGAGAGATGATGGAAGAAGCTCGCCACAAGTTTGTCCCTGTCGCTCACCGTCTTCACCATCGTCTGCGTCTTCTGCTCGCCTTCCTCGGCCTCTAATCATCGTCTTCTGCCACTGCTGCTTGTCTTTCCAGTAAGGGTTTTGTCTTTTGCTTTTTGTTTAATTTAAAGAAAAACTTGTGGGTTTAGTTTTAGAAATTTAATTTATTTGCTTGAGGCTATGTATTTGTTGTACTTTGAATGCTTGATTTTGTTGATTTAGATTTAAGAAAAACATGCCACTCGTCGAGCATGGACAACTAAATCGTGGACAACAGAGATGTTCTTGTGATTAACCAATAGAAATCCAAGAACGAAACCAGGGTGATTGTTAAAATAAATGAATTCCAACACATATACTTTTGCATTCCTTTATTTTCTCTAACAACCTTGCTAATGTAAAACATCTATAAATATACAAAGGTGTTCTCTATCAAATAAAGTTTTGTTTTTAGACATAAGAGAGAAAAGAAAAAGAGTGAATTTGTAACTCATCTTCAATAAGAAAAAGGAGATCCTTCCCCGTGGATGTAGGCTTCTATTTGCCGAACCACGTAAAAACTGTGTTGCATCTCTTCTTTACTCTCCATTCTTCATACCGTTGTAATCATCTACTCAACAAAGCCACAAATAACTTTCATTAGGGTTTGAAACAGAGAGAAAACGTAGACGAAGAAGAAGAACAAAGAAAGGTAATTACATTTCCCTATTTCCCCTTTCTTTTCCCTAATTTTCTTTTCTTTTCTTTTCTGCAACATGCAGAAATAATAATTTCCCTTCTTCAGGCGTGTACGGCTGCAAGTATACCTACGTGTCTCTTTCTCCTCCAAGTTTTCTTTCATCCTTCACTAAATAGAGGCCCAAACCAAAATTTACACTTTTAGGCCCAACAAATTGGTATCAGAGCTTAGGTTCTTGAATTCAAGAAACTGAATCTTGGAGGAAATTAAAGAAAACAGACCTGAATATGGCTATAGCAAGAGTAGAAATCGAGAAGTTTGATGGAAAGGGAGACTTTGCATTATGGAAAGCAAAGATCAAAGCCTTGCTTGGACAGCAAAAGGCTCATAAAGCCCTTTTAGATCCTTCAGAACTTCCAACAACCCTCACAGCAGCACAAAAAGAAGAAATGGAATTAAATGCCTATGGAACTCTAATTCTGAACCTTAGCGACAATATTATTAGGCAAGTCCTAGAAGAAGAAACAACACATGGAGTTTGGAAGAAATTAGAAAGCCTATACTCTACCAAAGACCTTCCAAACAAGATGTATCTAAGAGAAAAATTCTTTACATATAAAATGGATTCTTCCAAAAACCTAACAGAAAACTTAGATGAGTTCAAGAAAATAGTTTCTGACTTTAAAAGCCTTGAAGACAAGCTCAGTGATGAAAATGAGGCATTTGTACTCCTAAATTCCCTACCCGAGGCTTACAAAGATGTGAAAAATGCTTTAAAATACAGAAGAGAATCAGTCAAGACAGATGCCATAATATCAGCCCTTAAAACTAGAGAATTGAAAATACAATTTACTCATAAGGAAAATCAAAGTGTTGATGGTTTATTTATTAAAGGAAAAACCCAAAATAGTCAAGGTAAAAACAGTAACAAATCCTTTTCTAGTGAAGATAAGAAAGCTAAACAGAAAAAGAAATGCAAATACTGTAAGAAGAAGGGTCACACAATACAACAGTGTTTTTTCCTTAAGAGAAAGAATCAAGAAAAAGAAAAGGAGAATAAAGGAAAACAACCAGAAGCCTCCATAGTAGAAAGCTCCTTTACCTACAATGATGCTTTAGCTTCAACCTTATATCAAGCCAACCATGTAAATCCCCTAGGGAAACATGATTGGGTCTTAGACTCAGGATGCACCTACCATATGACACCTTTTAGAGCATGGTTCAATACCTATAGAGAGATCAGTGGAGAATCTGTGTTCATGAGGAATAATAATGAATGTTACATTGTTGGAATTGGATCGGTTACCATGAAACTAAAAGATGGGACTGTAAAACTCCTTAGAAATGTAAGACATGTTCCTCACCTCAAAAGAAATTTAATCTCCCTAGGAATGTTAGACTCTCTAGGGTGTGAATACAAAGGGAAAGGTGGAGTTTTCCAAGTCTTTATGGGATCTAAGTTAGTCTTGGTTGGGGAAAAAGTAAATGATTTATTCATAATAAGAGGAGTAGAAATGATAGAGGAGACAAATACAGTTTTATCACTAAACCTAACAGAAGCTGATCTTTGGCATAAAAGATTGTCTCATATTACTCATAAAAGGACTTGAGGCACTAACTAAACAGGGCATTCTACCTTGACATATGCAGCAAACTGTCCTTTTGTGAACACTGTGTACTTGGCAAAGCAAGAAAACAAAGCTTCACCAAAGCACAACACACAACAAAAGGAATCCTAGATTACATCCATTCGGATCTATGAGGTCCAGCATCCACTCCAAGCCTAAGTGGCTCAAGGTATTTTCTATCCTTTACTGATGATTTTTCTAGAAAAAGTTGGATTTAGTTCTTAAAAACTAAAGATCAAGTTTTTGAAAAATTTAAAGAATGGAAACTAATGATAGAAAAACAAACTGATAAAAAGGTTAAATATCTTAGAACTGACAATGGTTTGGAGTTTTGTGGAGAAGTGTTTAATAGATTTTGCAGGGAAAGTGGAATCACAAGGCATAAAACTGTGACATACACACCTCAACAAAATGGAGTGGCAGAAAGACTCAACAGAATTATAATGGAAAGGGTAAGATGCCTATTATCAGATGTCATTCTAGAAGAAAAGTTTTGGGCTGAAGCTGCTGCCTATGCGGTATACACACTGAACAGAATTCCTCCCACCTCCTTGGGATTCCTAACACCTGAGGAGAAATGGTCCAAACACCCACCAAGTCTAAATGACCTTAAGGTGTTTGGATGTGTAGGTTATGTCTACCAAAATCAAGGGAAATTAAAGGCTAGAGCTGCTAAGTGTATGTTTGTTGGATTCACAGAAGGGGTAAAGGGTTTCAAACTGTGGCATCCTACCAACAAAAGGTTTATAATCAGTAGGGATGTTCTTTTCAGAGAATCGGAAATGTTCATGCAAGGGAAAGGCAGCACTGAAGGGAACTCAGATGACACAGAATCCTATACTACTCAGATTGAGGTGGAGAATACAGGAAAAAATGTTCAACCTAATGAGGAACCTACTGCTACTGAACAAGAACATGTGGAGAACTTAAGTGAAGAACAAATTGAAATACCTGAAGAACAATCGGACTTGAGCCAATATTCCTTAGCAAGAGACAGACAAAGAAGGGTAATTGTCCCTCATGCCAGGTATGCACAAACTAACTACATAAGTTTTGTTCTAAATGCTACAGTGGTTCCTAATGACTCAGAACCAAGTTCCTTTGAGGAAACTGTGAGTGGAAACAATGCTAAACAGTGGATTGAAGCAATGAATGAAGAAATAAATTCTCTAAAGGTAAATGATACCTGGATGTCAGGTTCTTTACCTAAAGGATGCAAACCAATAGCATCTAAGTGGATCTACAAGCTTAAAGAAGGAATTACAAAAGACTCACAACCTAGGTACAAGGCAAGGCTGGTAGCAAAAGGTTTCACTCAAAGAGAAGGTATTGACTATTCTGAAATTTTCTCCCCTGTAGTTAAACAAACCTCTATTAGACTTCTCCTATCCCTAGTTGCTCAAAACAACCTAGAATTGGATCAACTTGATGTAAAAACTGCTTTTCTTCATGGCTATCTAGAAGAAACTATTTATATGGTTCAACCTAAGGGTTTTGAAGTCAAAGGTAAGGAAGACCTTTACTGTTTGCTAAAGAAGTCAATATATGGGTTGAAACAATCTCCTAGATGTTGGTATAGAAGGTTTGATGACTTTATTGCTAGTGTGGGTTTTCAAAGAAGTTCTTATGATATGTGTGTTTATATAAATTCAACAACCTAGAAGAACAAGGTCTACTTGTTACTCTATGTGGATGATATGCTTCTTGCAGGAAGCTCTAAAGAAGAGTTAACTCATGTCAAAAGTCTTCTGAGTAAAGAATTTGACATGAAAGACTTAGGAGAGTCAAAGAAAATTCTAGGAATAGACATCACAAGAGACAGAGACCAATCTATACTAAGCATAAATCAAACATCCTACTGTGAGAAGGTGATTAAAAGATTCAACCTTACTAATGCTAGACTAGTGACTCTCCCTATTGCACAACACTTTAAACTATCAGCTGACAATTCCCCTAGTGAGACAGATATAGAACACCAACTACAAATGGAAAAAGTTCCCTACAGTCAAGCAGTGGGAAGTTTAATGTACCTAATGATCTCTACAAGACCTGATCTATCCTATTCAGCAAGCCTAGTCAGCAGATATATGGCTAATCCTGGAAGAAGACACTGGGAAGCTACTAAGTGGATAATAAGATATCTAATTTGGTCAAAGTATGCTAAATTGAGCTACCAAAGGACCACTGAGACAGAACTAGAACTAATAGGTTATGTAGACTTAGACTTTGCTGGTGACAGTGACAAAAGAAGAAGCCTAACCGATTACCTTTTTCTCTATGGTCCTAATCTAATTAGCTGGAAAGCAACCCTACAATCTATTGTTGCTCTCTCAACTACAGAAGCAGAATACATAGCATTAACAGAAGCTGTGAAAGAAGGATTGTGGCTTAAAGGATTGATGAAGGACTTTGGAATCAAACAGTCGATTGTTAAAATCTTCTGTGACAACCAAAGTGCCATTCATCTATCCAAGAATCCTCAATACCACAGCAGAACAAAACACATAGACATCAAATATCACTTCATACGAGAAAAAATTGAAGCTGGAGAAATTCAAGTATTGAAAGTTCATACCTCTGAGAACGCCGTTGATATGCTCACTAAGTCGGTCTCAACTCTAAAGCTCCAGAAGTGCTTCGAACTAATAGGTTTCAACCTACCTGAAAAAGGATAGATCAGAACACAAAGATTAAGTGGAAGGATCTAAAAGTTTTCTTAAGTTGGATTCAAGGTGGAGATTGTTAAAATAAATGAATTCCAGCACAAATACTTTTACATTTCTTTATTTTCTCTAACAACCTTGCTAATGTAAAACACCTATAAATATACAAAGGTGTTCTCTATCAAATAAAGTTTTGTTTTTAGACATAAGAGAGAAAAGAAAAAGAGTGAATTTGTAACTCATCTTCAATAAGAAAAAGGAGATCCTTCCCCGTGGATGTAGGCTTCTATTTGCCGAACCACGTAAAAACTGTGTTGCATCTCTTCTTTACTCTCCATTCTTCATACCGCTGTAATCATCTAGTCAACAAAGCCACAAATAACTTTCATTAGGGTTTGAAACAGAGAGAAAACGTAGTGGAAGAAGAAGAACAAAGAAAGGTAATTACATTTCCCTATTTCCCCTTTCTTTTCCCTAATTTTCTTTTCTGCAACATGCAGAAATAATAATTTCCCTTCTTCAAGCGTGTACGGCTGCAAGTATACCTACGTGTCTCTTTCTCCTCCAAGTTTTCTTTCATCCTGCACTAAATAGAGGCCCAAACCAAAAATTTACACTTTTAGGCCCAACAGTGATAAAGATCACAAATAGAATCAATGAACACATGAGCTTCATTCTGGTATTGAAGTTTCTAACAAAAGAGGTTTCAAACCATTTGTGAACTAGTCCAAAGAGAGAAAATGCCAGCTTCAACAGCTTTAGTTTTCTTTCTTTTTTGTTGATGACAAAAATTTATCACCATCCTTTTTGCAACTCTTGCTCTAGGATTGTATCATGAAACATTCATGTAATATTGATCAACTTGGATTGTGGAGTGTTCCGTCCATGAGTAAAGAAGTAGTTCTTACCTCATGATCTTTGATCAAAAGATAATCTAAATCTAATAATTTTCTTTGGAACAAAGTCAATTGATTTTAGAAATTTATGATTTTTGTTGTTAGATGTTCAATAATTAGGTTCTTAATTTTCAATTAGTTTCTAGGTTTTTTATATCATTAACATATCCTAACATAGTAAAATGTCTCTTCATAGTCACAGACAAAGTTTAGAGTCTAAACTTTTATGTTTTTGTGTATTGATTATTAACTTTAAAAATGTCATATAGGTACATCAACCATAACAAAAAAATATTTAAAAACAAATTTTTGTAGTCTTACATATAATATATAATAGATTGATGTCTTGTTTAACTTTTTCTTTGGATTATATTAAACATAAAATATAATTTTAGGTATTTGGAACAACGCCCTATTAAACACTAAAAAAAATTTAGATGGTTAGAGACTAAACTTTTATATTAACTATAAGAAAATATATTTGAACTTGGTCTATTTTTAAAAAAAAAACATCAATGGAATAGAAGTTCAAGCAAAAAAACAAACATGAAATATTATAGTTAATTGTTTCACGATCAAAATGATCTCACTCAATGATATAAACATGACCTTTGACCTCTAAAGACATGTAATCAACAATAATACAACTAGAGGTTTAATCCTACTCCCTGTATACTAAAAATACATCACTATTTGAAGTTTCAATTTTTTAGTTTTAGAATCTATTAATTTATAATATAACTAGTAATTTTGAAACCTTACAAATGTCAAAAGATATTAATAAAATTGTAACTCATGAATTTTTAATTTGTTCAAATTTACATTGTATTTTCAAATCTACATATTTAATTTCAAAATCTTAGTGAATTGTAAATTTAACTTTCACGGTTTGTTCACAGTTGATTCTTCAAAGTTGTTTATTGTTAATTATTATTTTCACTCTAAATTTCAAGATTATATTTACATATTATATTTGTTTTGCATGAAAAATTATTATTATTTAGTTAATTTTAATAAAAATTAAATAAATTTACGGAACCAAATTTAAATTTTATTAAAAATGTCTAAAATAAATTTGAAAAGACTAAAATTGAAGAAGCAAAATAATATTCTAAATATAAAAAAGTATAAAATAAATTATTTTAAATGAATATTTTTTAAAATATTTATACAAAACTTCACCATCTATCTATATAATAAGTTATGACGAAAAAAGATAGACTATTTAAAAAAATATTTTTTAATCCATAATAAATATGTGCATTTAGACTCTAAGTTTTAAAAATAGACATTTTCGTCTCATATTTATAAGAACATATATTTAGTTTTTAAGTTTTCAAAATATATATTTTTTCTATTTTTTTAAAAATAGATTTAAAACGCTTTCAAATAACTTTATATTTATATGAAATTTTAAATTAAAATAATAACTTTTAAAAAAATCATGTTTTTCTTAAAACTATTTTTAAAATTTTAAATATCATATAATTATTTTTTAAAAATCAAACCTAAAATATTGATTTTTAAAATTCAGAAAGAAAAAAAAAAGAAAACACTTATTCATATGAACGTAGCTTTAGTTAGACTAATTTAAGTTGATCTATCACATATATATAAACCATGACATTTTGGCAAATATTTTTGGTTAAGTTATGCTTATTTTATTTCATTTTAAATTTAGCATTTCAAATTGTGTGCATTTCCGACAATTACAAAACCCTTTTTCCAACGGATCATATAAAATACCTCTCTTATTTTAACAACTTACAGTTCGATCACAAACCCTATCGATGGCGGCTCCAATCGAGTCTGTACAATGCTTCGGCCGGAAGAAGACCGCAGTTGCTGTAACATACTGCAAGCGTGGCCGAGGCTTGATCAAGATCAACGGCTCCCCAATTGAGCTCGTCCAACCTGAGATCTTACGCTTCAAGGCCTACGAACCCATCCTCCTTCTCGGCCGACACCGCTTCTCCGGCGTTGACATGCGAATCAGAGTCAAAGGCGGAGGCCACACCTCACAGATCTACGCTATCCGCCAGAGCATCGCTAAGGCTCTCGTCGCCTTTTACCAGAAGTACGTCGACGAACAGAGCAAGAAGGAGATAAAGGACATTCTCGTCCGCTACGATCGGACTTTGCTCGTCGCTGATCCTAGACGCTGTGAGCCGAAGAAGTTTGGTGGTCGTGGAGCTCGTGCTAGATTCCAGAAATCATATCGTTGATCGAAGTGTTTTAGGCGTCCATGGCCCAGAGTCGCTTGTTGGTAATATTTATTTTTTGCTTTTCTATTCCAATTACCTTCCATTTCAAATTTTTTATCCGTTTCTGATTGTAGTATAAGATTTTTTTACCCGAGGCTTGAATTTCTGATTACTGAGATCATTGCAATCGTAATGCTATTTTGGAACATCAAAGTTTTCTTCCATTTGTTAACTGTTCCTGTTGGATTCTGAATTTTCCTTTATGTGACATTATTATAACTACAGCAATGGGGTCTGTTCGACATAATTTGTGTCCACCCCACATAGAATTTCTGAAGAGATCGTCCAATTTAGAACTTTTTCAGACTTTTATTGGTATAGATATATAGGAATTGGATCAATTAATTATTTTGAAGTTTCTTATACCATATTTATACAAGTTTAGAGGCCTCTCATTGTCAAATGAGTCATAACTGTTTTGGGTTGTAGCCTAACCTAAGAACATCACATAGCCTAATCTTTGACTGAGAGAGAGAGATCAACGAGATTTTAGAAAAGAACAAACAAATGTAAAAAAAAATTCCTCAGAGCTACAAAATGCTTGACAAAAACTTACACATCTAAAGTTAGTCGATAAAATCGATGATTTTTCTACTTGGATTTGGAACAGAACAACTGTGCGATCCTTAAGGTTAAGGTCTTTATTGTTTTTGCTATGAACATGAAGAGATCAGTGTCTGCTCATTCTAAGGGAACTAGTGGAAGCGAAACTAAAGGAAAATAATATCATATATCTCAAATGAGAGTTTGTTAGTAGACAACACACGTTCAATAACTTTCTGGCATAGGTAACAACAAAAATTAATTCAATAAAATTATCAGTATAGTAATTAGCATACACACAAACATATCAATTTGTTTAATCCTTGTAATTATTATTATTATTTGTTCTGAACATACAATCTAAAATCTCATAGAATTGCAAAAGAACATAGCATAACGGCTGTTTCCATAACATTTTTCCAGCTTTCCCTCCTTTTTCTTTTTCTTTGTTCTTTTTTCCAATTTATATGGTTTTATATTGGCCTCAAAATATACTCTAACATTCTAGAATGCATTTAAACAACAGTAACCCTCACTATTTATGATCATTATGAACCATGATGAGTGTAACATAAAATGACCTAAAACTTAAAATACATTTAACAAGTACAACAAATCTTAAATTATTTGTTTTCCATCAAACAGTACATGAAGTCTCATTTGAAGTAGCAAGTCTTTGCTCATTAAATTAAGTTTCATTTTTTTTCACTTCACATAATTCAATTTATTTGTTTGTGTAGTTGAACAACTTATTGACAATTTTCATCAGCTTCATATGACCTCATGTTGATATTTCATAATTCGTATACGTGAAATTGCAGTAAAATTATTATGATAAATAAAAATAAAGTCTATCCATTAGTTTTCACTTTTTCATTGATTTTATCCATTTTTGTTGTGTATATTGTGGAGATTTGATCGAGTAATCAAATGAGAGAATAATTGATAAACGGTTGTCTTAAACAGACTAAAAAAGTTATAATAAAATTTTCATGAATCAATATCAAAACACAAAAGCTTATAATGGACATTTACAATGCATTAAATTAATAGTGTTCTTATATAAAATTCCTAAACACGTGATTATATATATATATAGCTTCTTCAATAAAATTTTCTATGGAGGATCAAACAGGACTTAGAGAACTTACGGTGCAGAGTTCTTGAAAATATCACTACTATAGAAAGGATGTAATTAAGCAGTTAAATTTAAACTTTCCATATAATTAAATTCAAACGTGGAATTTAAAATTAAAGGAAAAGTCCACTAATTTTCTAATAAAAAAAATAATTATCAACCAAATTATTGAGTAATTTACATAAATGTAACAAAAACTTAAAATATTTACGGTTCGTATGACAAAATTAGAAAACTTCATGAGACACGATCATTTTTTCATAAATTTAATGTATACCCTTGCAATTTATATCTTTTTTGCGATTTATTAGTCTCAAGTCATCTCAGTGCAATTAAGGTCGGAGATCGAATAACTAAAAGCAGAAGTCTTTCATCTTCGAAAATCTCGGGACAATGTATCCAAGATCGAATTAAATAAATGCAAAATTCTTTCATCCCGGACCATCTCGATGCAATTAAGACCTGAAATCGAATAACTAAAGACATAAGTATTTCATCTCGAAACATCTCAGAGCAATGTATGTCCGAGATCAAATAAAATAAAGGCTGAATTCTTTCATTTCAGGACCATCACAGTGCCACTGAGGCCCGAGATACAATAACTAAAGGAATAATTCTTTCACCTGGAGACATTTCGTTGCAAATAAGGCCCAAGACCGTGTTTTATGATCTACACAATCGTTTAAATTTGAAGATCATTGTTTAAAATTAAGTACAATATCATGTAGATCTCACTTTTGTCTTTCATCTCATACTATCTTGATGCATTATATGCCCGAGGTTGAATGAATGAAAGACAGAATTCTTTCATTCTAAGGCATCTTGAAGTATGGTATGCCCGATATTTTGTATCAAAATCTACACGATCGTGTATCACGCGCATGTGATCGATTTATCGCGTGTTGATTGGAGTAGTTTTGATATTTTACATTGTGGCCATGTGAGCTTTTTCCGTTTTCAATATTGTTCTATACTGTGTAAATATTTTGTTGATTTGTTATATTTTTTTAAAAAAATCTCAAATCACACACACATATATATATTATATTCTAAATTTAAATGTTTAAATGAACATATTCAAAGCAATAAAACTTAAAATTTCAATATAAATTATGAAATAGAGAAATGGGGATGACTCTTTCGTAAATAAGCAAAAGTTATTTCCTGTCATGGTAGTTTCAACAATTGGCGTGACTAACATGGCGTGAGAAGGAAAATTTTGTGAAGTAAAACTAAGCTTGTAATTTTGTTTTTTTCGATTAATCTTTGTTGGGATTGACTTCAAGATTCTTACCAAATTTTTTAAAACTTTTGAAAAAAATTTATCGATCTCTTTTGTCCAAATGAGTAATCGAGATAGTGCGTTTTTTTTATTAAAATTTTGAAAATAAAAGGATATATCAAATGATTGAAATTTGTTGTCAACAAAAACTCTAAACCCTGAACACTTCTATGGTAGTGAAAAAGCATATTGAATTTACCATTAAAAACCCATTATAGGTAATGTAAAAGCATTAATTATCTTTCTCACTTACTGTTATTAATCTATAGTTAGTGTTTTTCTACAAGAATAAAGACAATAGAGCATTAGAATTAATTTGAAATGCATTATAATTGAATTTATATTCAAAATTTTCATTATTGAAAAACATAAATTTGATATGATCCAAAAAATTGAGATAACACTGTTGAAAAACTAGTACTGAAAAAAAGAGCTAAATGTTTAAATTTGGACAAATTGTTAAAAAAAGTTGTTGATAAGGTGTCTCTTTGAATCAATTATTATGGGTGAAACGAAGATGGAAGATCGATTACGTTCTTTTCTACCAATGTGGACTTTTAAATTTATCTAACGATTTGTATGTAAGATGTGTTTGAAATATATTTTCAAGTTTTTAATTTAAAGAGTAAGTTATTTTAGAAAAAAATCGAGAGTTTAACACTCAAAATGTATTTTAATTAGTTTTTTTTCTTAATGAAGTCAAAATTGTCCTTAATTAACTTTATTTTATTATTATTATATCTGATTTTTTTCTCATAATTTCGATATTACTAATTTGTGTAGAGAAGAAGATGGATTACTTTCCTTTTCTTTAATTAACAAATTACTTAAATTCAAAAAAAAAAATCGCATTTTCTTTGCTAGAAAGAATATAATACAATTTTGAGGATATTATGACCCTTTTAGTAATGTTCATGTTTCCTATTTCCTGTTTTCTGTTTCATGTTCCTAGTTTTATGTTCCCTATTTTTTTAGATCAAGAAATAGAAATACGTTTGATAACTATTTATATTTTTTGTTTTTTTGAAAAAAGAAACAGAAACAGAAAATGTGTTTGATAACTATTTCTTGTTTCTTGATTTTTTTTAGTTTTTATTTTATTTTATTCACATTTAATTCAATTAAACATCAAACAAAAATATATGTCCTCCATTAAACATAAAAAAAATAAAATTATCAAACCTAGATTGGAAGGTCTTCTTGTAATCTTATGGAAAACGAGATGAAGATTGGGATCTGAAAGATAGAGCTGGCGAGAGTAAGACAAAAACTCACGACAAAGAGGAGGACCGAAACCCACGACAAAGAGGAGGACCGAAACCCACGACAAAGAGAAAGACAAAAATTCACGGCTAAAACATAAATTTGGCAAAAACCCACAAATTTGGTGAAAACCCATAGCGAAAACACAATTCACACAAATAGGAAGAGGAAAACCCATATCCAACGAAGAGGAAGGCGTCGTGTAGAGGAAGACGATGAGAGACGAATAGGAAGACAGTGAAGACGATGAGAGGAAGAGGAAGAGCATGGTTATTTGAAAAAGACGATGGAGATAAGAGGAAGAAAAAGAAAACCACGTAGAGAGTGGTTATTTAGAAAGAAATGAAAATAAGAGGAAGAAAAAGAAAATCATGAGAGGAAAATTGAAAAGGAAAAGGAAATCAATAAAAAGAATTTGAGAAAAAGGGAAAGGAAACACCAATAGAAATAATTGAGAAAAAAGAAAAAGAAACCGAGAAAAATAATTGAGAAACGAGAATGGGAGAAACTACTTCTTTTTGTTTTCAATAATTTCTTATAAAATGAGAAACGTTTTAGTTTTTTTTAGAACAAGAAAAGAGAATGTGACCAAACATCATCGTTTCTTAAAAATTAAAAACAGAAACAGGAAACAGAGAACGAAAACGTTATCAAATGGGCCTTTAGTGTTCAAATTAACCGTAAGTTAATGGAAGCTAAATGTAGCCACGTTTAAAAGGAATTAATTAAGGCATATATTTTGAAATTTATCAAGTTCATTTCAATCAGCTATATTATTTTATTTGTTCCTTCAAATTTTGGTTTGATTATTTTTTTTCTTAAATAATAAGAAGAGTTCGAAATTGTATAAATTAAAGGGGCAAGTGTGAATTTTAGGAGAAAGGAGAAAGAAAAACCCTAACCATTTTTGCACCTTTTTCATAAATTAAATTCTCTCTAAAAATCCTTCCTTCCCAACTTAATTTTTGCAATTGTCTTTACTTTAACTAAAAAAACAATGTTAATACTTTTCATTAATTATATTCTCCAAGTTTTATTTTGATTTTCTTCTTTTCTCTCGTTTACTTTCCTTTTCTATTATTTTTATTTTTTTCTTCTCACTAGAAGTGAGCATAGTGGACTGAAAAATCGATTCTACCGACCAAACCGAAGTCAGTCGGTAGAAAAACGAGACGGTTCGGTCGGAGTCGATTTTGGAAAGTATCAAATCAAGAACTTTTAGAAAGTGTTTCTAAGTGTTAAGTCGACCCGATCGACCGAACCCGACCATGACTAATCAATGTCGATGTTGCTTTAAATATTTACTAAACTGACAATGGTTGGTTCGGGACCGACCGACCGATGATCACCCTCCTTCTCACTATTTTTCTTCTTTCGTTAAACAATCTTTGTATTGTTTCATTTATATATATTTATTTGCCTTACTGATAGTTAAGAATAAGTTAAAAGATTAATATTGAAAATTACAAAAATAATTTTATCTACTACCTGTCATAATTTGAAAATGCACTAGAATCTCCAAACCTTAATTGAAAATAGAAACAACCCGAGAGAAAATATAGTTGAAACTTTTTAAAATAGGGTTTCAATCGTTTGGGGATTTTAGCGCATGAGGTTTTTTGTGGTGCATTTCATTCGCCACAACCTTAGATTCTTGACGAAGCGAAAACCCGGAGTGCACAGTACCCCCAGACGCTTCCTTCTGATACAACGGCCGCCAACCTTATTCCCTTCACGCTTCCTCCTCCGCCTGCCCCATCTCTTTCGCTGCCGCTGCCGCCGCCACCTCCCCTAACTTTTCCGGTATGCCCATTATTTAAGCTAACACACAAATATCTTCTTCACAATCTAATCTCTGTTGCTTACTCTCTCTGTATTCTATTTGCTTACTCGTTTGTTTCAGTTCGGATTACTGAGATAATTGCAATCGAAATGCCCTTTTGGAACATCAAAGTTTTCTTCCATTTGTTAACTGTTCCTGTTGGATTCTGAATTTTCCTTTATGTGACATTATTATAACTACAGCAATGGGGTCTATTCCACATAATTTGTGTCCACCCCCACATAGAATTTCTGAAGAGATCGTCCAATTTAGAACTTTTTCAGACTTTTGTTGGTATAGATAGATAGGAATTGGATCAATTAATTATTTTGAAGTTTCTTATACCATATTTGTACAAGTTTAGAAGCCTCATTGTCAAATGAGTCATAACTGTGTTTGGTTGTAGCCTAACATAAGAACATCACATAGGAAGAAACATCACGTAGCCTAATCTTTGACTCAGAGAGAGATCAATTAGATTTTAGAACAAAGGAACAAATGTAAAAAATTTTCCTCAGAGCTACAAAGTGCTTGACAGAAACTTACACATCTAAAGTTAGTTGAAGAAATCGATGATTTTTCTACTTGGATTTGGAACAGAACAACTATGGATCCTTAAGGTTAAGGTCTTCATTGTTTTTGCTATGAACATGAAGAGATCAATGTCTGCTCATTTTTGCCTCTTGATTTAGGTATAAAGAAAGTCTGGTTATGATTACCTTTCTATTTGATATGATGGCAAGGTCTCAACTAGAAGTTTTTTTTTATAGCAATAGAAGGTGTGCTTTTATTTTACTCTACTCTAAAACTTTAAAATTTAGTGTTTAGAGGTTGTTAAGAAAATCTGTCTCCGAGATATTGTGTTGGTTATTAGTAGGTGGCTGTTATAGTTCGAGGAATATGATAATGATCTGGTTGGGATGGTAGCTATTTTAGTTGGAAATAGTAAACATTGTAACAAAGAGGGATAGAGATGATAAGTGAAAAATGGTAAATGTGAAGCATGATACATCAACTATTATAATTGGAATTTTGAACATGGAGTCGGTTGTAATAGCTCAGTTCACTCACATGAAGCCTGACTGTTGAGTTTGACATCTGTCTTCTCCGAAATTTTCCCTCTCACCCACCAACACGCTTACAGGAGCTGTGACGAGAGGATTTGAATTTCAGTGTTGATTCTTTATACTAAGGCAAGAGAATGGGGAAGCTCGGGAAGAAAGCAAGGAAGTTCGCAAAGAAAAATCTTCAGACTGTGCTCAGAAGGAAACGGAAACTGAAGTCTTCGTTCAAAAAGAAAGCTCCATCAAGTAAGATTTCTTGGACAAAATTTAAGCTTACGCATGTTCTAATCCTAATTTCTCGAAGATATTTTATTATTGGATACGTGTTTCCAGTTCATTCTTTCTCTCTCTGTTTACTTGTTTATGCTGACTTGAGCTGCTTAACGAATTTGTTTCCTATTACTTGTATAAGCTATTTATTTGGATTTCTTCAAGTTTTGTAGGACAGGACAAAGACAGTGTTGAAAATCAGGACGGAGTGTCGAAGCTCCACAATCAATTGTAATGCTTTAATCTGGGAATAGTTTGTTCATTCATTGAGAGCGTTGTATTTATATTGATCTTTCACTCATTTGCAAGTCTGTTGTCAATATCATTATGATCAGCATCTTTCCAAATAATATTTTTTCTGTGATTTACTTGGCCCCAAAAGACTACATGCATGAATATTTACAGAATTGTTTGAACGTACATGGTCTTGTGTTTGGGACTTTTCCATCCTCAATTCCTTAAAATTTTAATGAAAATGAATAATGTATGCTTGAAAACTGTTGTATTATCCATTTAAATTTCTAGTTTCTATTTGCAGGAATGGTGAAGCTGATGAAAACAACAACGTTTCCCTTGATGCAATTTTCAGTGAAGATGAATATGATATGCTTGAACATGATTCCGACAGTGATGGTTACATCTCAGAGGTTTTTTATGGAGTTTTGCAGAATTTATTTATGATTACTTTACTTGATTGAGGTCATAGCATTTCTAATGTTATTTGTGAACTAGGAACCAAGCTCTTTTAACACACCTGAAAATGAAATCGACAATAGTTCTGAAGGTGGCATGGGTGAGTCTACTCTCCATGCTATATATAGATCTTTTTTTTCTTTTGTAATTTATCTTGATACTTCCTTTGATATTGTCTTCTCTTTGTGGTATCATTTTGCAGATATGATTAATCCCAATGATTTATCGGATCAAAACAAAGAAATCCATTCAGAACTCACAAAGAAAATCAAGCAACTGAATAGGTTGAAAAAAAAGGTAATATTTTACTTATTTAACCTCCATCTCCACTAGAATAGAAAAACTAGGGCAAGTGTATCTCTCGTACTTGTACTATCTTCAAAATGCATTCCAAGTGACTCTAGTTACACATGAAATTTGGGACGTGCAAAATATTTCTTTTACTCATCAACAACTTTGCATTGTGTTTATGCATTTCCAATAATTGGAGATCAACATGTTTGCAAAAGTTATACCAACCAATGCGTTTAATGTTTTGATAGCAGCTTAGAGGGATATTCGTGCAATGATTGGGGCATGTACTGTGTTTGTGATATTTTTGGGGAGAGGAACAATAGAGTGTTCAAAGGTTTGGATAGGAACCCTAGTGAGGTTTCATGTTTTACTTTGGGCTTTGGTTATGGAGGTGTTTTTGCAATTTTTCTCTAGGTAACATCGTAGTTGGACTATGTTTCTTAAAGGGGTTGTTTGGTGAGCTTGTCTTTTTTAGGCTCTTGTACTTTTTCATTTTTTTTCTCTTTGAAAGGTGTTGACTCTACCAAATGGTCCTAATTATGTCTTGACTGCAAATATTACGATCTTACTTGAACAAGATTGTTCTATTGGTTGTACAACTGTGACTTTGAATTCTAAATAGCTGGTGGCTGATTTTGGCACTGGGTGCTTGTCATCAATAACTAGAAGGGTGTATGCTTTTCCGGAATAAGATTTATGATCGGTTTTAACAATCTCCCAAGGGTCTAGTTTCTTTTTTCGAAATGAAAACAAGACTTTTCATTGGAATAATGAATGAGTTAATACTCAAAGTACATGAGAGAAAGCAAAACAAAAAAAAAACGTCAAACTTGCCAATAAGCACCAACAAATTTAGCATAGGCCCAAGGGGGCTCAAGCCCCCCATTAGCTTTATGCTCTTTATATTACATATATATAAAAAACTGAAATAATACTAATTTCAGAACTTAGTCCAGTGGTAAAACTCTCTCAATGAACAAATATGTCAAGATGAATAATTGGCAAAGTGCGTGGATAGGGAATAATAAGGTTTTAGCTCGAGCAAACCCAAATGATTAGAATAGGGAAGTGGCGTGTCTTGAAATATATGTTGAAATCTATCAAACCAAATATATGAATAAGAGTTTCCACTGCAAAAACCCACAAAGATTGAGCCCGTGTTTTAAAGAAGCATGCACTAAAGAAGGAACAAAGTTCCTTCCATAATTAGATGAATAACAAGATATAGAAAAAAATGTGAAGATAATCTATTCTTGGGAGGATTAAGATTCCCAGGATGGTTAGGTTCTTCGTTTGGCAGGTTCTTTATGGTCGCGCTAACATGATGGATAACTTGTGAGGACGATGCCTACGTTGGTTGGCCACTTTTGCTGTATTCTGTGTCGGAAGTCGGAGGAAGATTTGGACCATATTCTATGACATTGTGATTTTGTGAGTTGTGTTTAGGATTCTTTTCTCAAGACATTTGGGATCGTGCATGCTTGCCATAAAGATGTTTGGAATATTATTGAGGAGTTCCTCTTCGATTTGCCTTATGGGGTTGTTTTTATGGTGTGCGGGGTGTGTACCATTTGATCGGGGGAAGTGAAGTAGTAGGGTGCTTAGAGGAGTGGTGAGAGACCCTTCAGATGTTTGGCTCCTTGTTTGTTTCCATGTTTCTTTGGGGGTTCAATATTGACGACTTTTTGTAACTACCCTATAGATATGATTTTGTATAGTTGGAGTTCCTTCTTGTAAGGGAAGGGTTTGTTTTTCTTGTGCACCCGAGCATTCTTTCAATTCTTTTTTTTCAATGAAAGTGGTTCTTTTTATAAATAATAAAAATAAAAAAATAGAGAAGTAGGTCTTTTTGGGGGAGAATTGCAAGAGGGCGCACTTTCTTCCCGAGGGTCTACTTTCACCAACACTATTTAATAATTTGAAGCTGGGGTGGTCGGTGGTGTATATTTTTCTTATATCAACTCATAATGATTGTTTAATTTTCACTCTATGGCTGGGCAATTTAATTTATCCCTTTATTTGGAAGATTTTCAGGATCCAGAATTCTTGAAGTTTCTGGAAACCAATAATAAGGCTGTTGAACCTTTCAGAGATGAAGACACTGTAAGTAATATGTAGGGTGCTGTATTTCTTGGTGCCAAGATCGAAGTTCTAATTTTGGTTATGAATGATTTGTTTAATCATGTAGAAACGAGCGTTAGTCAATTGTGTTTTAATTTCTTTTTTTAATTTATTAAAATCTAATTGTTTCCTTGAATAGAGTTCTGATGGGGAAACAATCAATGCTGATGGATTAAAGCGAGATGAACAGAGTGTTAGTTCTAATAAAAACTTGTTGTTGAGTTCCTCTGTCGTTGATTCCTGGTGTCATCAAGTCAAGAACAAGCAGGATTTGCCTCTATTTACCAGTCTAATAAATGGGTATCGAGCTGCATGTCACTACGGATCTGAAGCAATAGGCAACGTAGATGCTGGCAGATGTTATAAAATTGGAAACAGTGAAACTTTCTCCAAGATATTAATTTTCATGCTTTCTGAGGCTGACAATTTATTTAGGGAGCAGTTAGGACTCTTGACTAAGAGCTATAAAAAGGAAATGATTTTAGAATTGAGAAACACCCAAAAGTGGAAAACGCTCAAGCCCTTGATCAAGTCATATTTAAGGAGTAGCTTGTTTCTCTTGAACGAGGTTTCAGAAACTGAGATATTGAGGTTCTCTTTGGCTCGAATAAGAGTGTCTGTTATATTCTTTGCAGCTTTCCCTTCTCTGCAGCGCAGGCTCATTAAGGCACGTATATGTTTTACATAAATATTATTACCTTTATTTGTTGTTGATGCATTTGAAGCAAGTATGGGCATATTTTCTGTTTTACATTTCTTTACCATTCAAATTTGATTACACAGAATGACAGAAGTAATTGTAGATTTTCTCATATTCCCTGATCATATACGGAGGCAATCATATTTCTTTTCTGTTCTGTATATCGGTCATTCATTGCTACCAGTAGCCTAATAATCCTATATGCTCACTATCTCACTCCACCAAACTGTATGAATCCATTGCAGATTGCAGTACATTTGTGGGCAACTGGTGAAGGAACAATATCATCACTCTCATTTCTCATAATACGAGAAATGAGTTCTGTGCTTGGGTCTAATGTCTTCGACACCTGCTGGATTAAAATGTACAAGGCTGTCATTGCTAACTGTCAATTTGCGGAGCCAATTCTGCATAAACACATGCAATTTCTGAGGGACTCCTTCGTTGAGTTATGCTCTCTTGATGTCCATAGATCTACTACTAGGGTCAAGGTTTCAATCCAGCAACTTACACAGATACTGCATCAGGGTTTACGAACGAAGAAGAAAGTAAGCTGTCAGGATCCCTTATCTTACTTCCTCAAGTCACGAAATTTAAATGTATTACTGTTTGTTTAAACTTACGGGAAGCCTATTTGCATTTAAAAGACTTCATCCGTGCCTGTACGTCTTTTTGCAGGAAGCAGTCCAGATGATGCGCAGTTGGCAATTTATCAATTGCATTGATCTCTGGGTCAAGTTCATTGGTGCAAATTTCCAGGATTATGATTTGCAAACATTGCTCTACAATGTTATTCAGATTATAAATGGAGTGGCTGTATTGTTTCCTGGTCCTAGATATTTACCGTTACGAATTAAATGCATTCAGTGGTTGAATTATCTTTCCAGATCCACTGGGATTTTTATCCCTGTTGCATCTATGGTGTTGGATATTTTGGAACATATAACTGTCAAGGAGGGCAAGAATCCAGGAGTTGTCTTCCACCACTTGTCTGTTCTACAGGTTATACCTTTTTATGCTTTATTGTATGTGAATGTTCTTGTATTCGTGATTGTGCGTGATGTATTGTTTATTCATGTAATTAAGAAACTAGATCATTCTTTTGCTAAATGCATGAATTTCAGTTGTAGTAACTGTAGAAGTTATTCATGCAGCTGCCAAAATATTGGTTGAAGTCACAGAACTTTGTGGAGGAATGTGTTTTATCTACCATTGAACTTTTATCATCTCACTTTTCTCAATGGTGTCACCATATATCCTTCCCTGAACTGGCTACTATTCCACTTATTCAACTCAAGAAGTTTCATGCGACATCTACAACCGAGAATCTCAAGCGTTTGGTAAAACGTTTTATTGATCAGGTAGAGGCTGCATTTTGTGTTTGAATCAAATATTTTAATCAATTAGTTACCATGTTAAGTAGAGTATTTGAATTGTGACATCCTACATGCACATAGTAAATGCATTACATATTCTTAGACCTTTGTTTGCCATTCAGGTTGAGCAGAATATCGACTTCATTAACAAAAAGAGAGATGAAATCTCGTTTTCACCCAATGATCAGCAAGCTGCCGAATCATTTCTTCAGGTTTTGTTTCCTTTTCTTTTTCCCTTTTAATTATTTCAGTTTCGCATGCCTGGCAATTGACAAATGACAAGTATTGTTTGCATTATATGGGGACTGCAGCTAGAGAAATGCAACAGCAACGTTCCATTTATACAATATTACAAAAGCATATTGGACAAAGCTGCATCCAGGAGTCTGGCTGTGGATAAAAAGGTACTGCTTTTCCTTTCACGCTTTTCATACGAGTATTATATTTATACACTATAAAGCATTGATACTCCATTCTAGACAGTATTCGTGATGTTTGACATGCTAATTTCCATGTCCTTTTTTGTTCTGTTTTATTTTATTTTTTTAATATTTTCATACATGTGGGATGCTTCTTGGACACGCATTGGAAATGAGTTTTTCTTTTGTTTTTTGATCTCATAGAACCTGGATAAATTGAATATATAGGATAATGGAAATACAAGATAAACCAAGTGAATCGAGGTACTTGGGCCCTCCTTTCTTGAGATCACTCTCGAGCCTAATTTACTCACCAAATATTGCCTTTTTTCTTCATTCCCCCATTCTTTCTATTTATAACCAACAAATATAACTAACTCCCAAGTTAATTACTATTATGCCCTTAATACCCTAATAACCCCTAGTACAAATCCTACTAGGATCATGTTCTCTTAAAAAAATCTCAGTCATGTCCAGGAAATGTGCCAAACGTGTCTGAAATTATAAATAAATAAATAAAAATAGGACACTAAAATTTTGGTGTCGTACGTGTGTTAAATAGTGTACAGACATGCCCGACACAGCACTTTGCCTAAAATGGAGTGTTCGCGCTTCCTTAAAAATTTTATCATGTACTTTTAACTAAGGATTTGAGGTTCAATCTTCTAATCTACCATATTAAACTCAAAAGAAACAAAAATCATTGGCTGCATTCAACTGAGAATTTTGATTGATTTTCCTCGCATTATTTTGTTTTCATAGTTATTATCTTGATTACCAAAGTCAATCTTGTAGTTTCTTGGAGCCAACAAAAACAAAAAGAAAAGGCAGCAGCACGAAAAAAATCAACAAATTGAATCGGCTGCTAACGGCAAAGTACATCCAGAGAAGAGAAGAGGGAAAAAGAGGAAAACTTGAGAAGGAACAGGTTATCTGCCCTTTCTCTCTCTTCAAATATTAATACTATTTTTATCCCTGGAAATTCTCTGTTGGTAAATTCGTAAGATAATTTATCACATAGATCAGGAGCCATCAGGTTAGATACTAGAATTGACTTCTAGCACAACAAGAAAGTTGCCATTAATGAAATTAATGCTGAGAAAATAGTCTTGTAGATTAGTATAGAGCATTGAAATTCGACGTCTTTTGGGGGCAATATCAATTTTGTTTGGGTAATTGAAAGTGCAAAATGTTTAGAAGTGTATCTTCATATCTTTATATGAAATTTTGCTTCTTGAGTACTCTAAAGGAAAAGCGAAAGTCTCCATTTAGATTTATTTTTCTTCTTTTGCTTAAATTATTACTTTAGACAGCGAAATGGATGTATGTATTTATTTATTTGGTTATATTACATGTTTAGTTGTTTTACTTTGAGCTAAACTTTCATGATTACTTGATAAGTCTATTTTCAGTTGTCTAAAAGATTTATTGACAAGTTTAAATTTTTCAAAAATTAGTTGTTATATTGGGGAAGTTTTGACCGCAGAGTTGGTGGGGGTAATTGTAGTTTGGGAACTATTTTAATCTGGGGAATATAGTAAATCCAATAATGAATGAACATTGAATAAAGAGGGATTTTGGTGACCCAAACAATAATTTTAAATTTATGTCTAATGAAATTGTCTGCTTGTAGTTTTGAAAGTTTAGGGATCAAAAGGATGCTATTTTGTGGGTTGATTTATCCATTACATATTTCTTCATCTCATCTTTTAGTCGCAAACAAAATATTTGTCAAACTAATTACACTCATTTTGGGCATTGTTATTTTATATAGTTGTAATTTGATGCACCTGTCAAGATTAAGATGACAGTGTACCTTGAAATCATCGATTAAAATCCCTTTTGTGGACAATTTTAGCTGTTTGAAAGAACTACTGCACCTATGACGTTTATGGAGAAACTTTTTCTAATAAAACAATTATATGAACATTTATTTATGGGATCTTTTCAAAAATAAAATAAAACAGCAAAATATTTATATTGTATAAAACAATTTCGAAAGTTTCAGGTCAAAATGAAAAATTTTAAAAATGCCTTGTGAGACATCAATCGTGTATAATATATTTGAAAAACTATTGTTTATATTTGAGGGTTAAATCTAAACGATTTTTTTCAAGATTTTTTTTGCATGCCTTTAGATTTGGTACACGATCGTTTAATAATCGTTTAAATTTTGGTAGTCAAATCTAAATGAATAATTTTCTTTTTGTATATTGTTTAAATTATGGTAGTCAAATCTGATTTTTTTTCCAAAATTTGTTGACATAATCGTTTAGATTTGGCATACAATTGTTTATATTTGACAATTCAATATCGCAATGATTTTTTTCACGATCTTTTATATTTGGTACATATAAAAATTGCAAAAGAAAAAATAAATAGAAAAAGACAATGGGAAGAAAAAATTGCAAAAGAAAAAATATGAAAAAGAAGAAGAGAAAAAGACGATAAAAAGAAAAATGAAGAGAATAAAGACGACGATAAGGAAGGACAAATTTGAACTTTTTTAAAAATAGTAAATTTCATAACTTTTTCAATTTGTGACTCAGGTTCATAAATATTTTGCTCGTTCTATTTATAAAAGTTAACATTTATTTATTGTCTTTTTTTTTTTTGTTAAATTGGAAGAAAACAGTTCTATTTTAGACCGCCTCTAAGCAAATTGTATAGTTCTCTATTATAATCTTTATGAAATATATGATTGTGAATACAAATTACATATACATATATATATATATAGATATATAATTGTGGAATAAGTTTCAACATATTTGGGATATGCAATTAATTTAGGAGAGTTTGTGATTAAATTGTATTTAATGTTTACATGAAGACATGATTAGGGGGATTTAGGGAATTTTTTATGAGTTAGCTGATTATTTAGTCCATTTTGATTGAATTAAGAAAAAAATATATTTTAAGAAACTCATATTTGTTTAAATTTATTTTTTGAAAATTGTTTAAAATACACTTAAAAATATATTTTAAGTGGCTTTCGAACATTATAGTTTTCTTCCAAATAACTTACTTTTTAAATTAAACACTTGAAAATGTAATCCAAACATGCAATTAGTCTATGGTTGGTTATTAAGAATTAAAGTTTAAATTACAAAAAATATCTTTTAACTCTTGTTTATTTTTTTTTTAAAATGCCTCAAAACTTTTAAAAATGCCCTAAGCTTTTGAAAATGATTCAAGAATACCTTTACCGTTAGTTCAAAAATAGCCTTGAACGGTCAAAAGGTTTTATAAATACCTTTAAACTAAAAGAAAAAAGTTAAATAGTATTTTCACTAATCCAATTTTTATACCAAATTCCTTAACACCCAAAATCAAAACTCAAATTATAAGTTAAAATTATAGCCTAAATTTATTGTTGATATTTCTATCAATATTTTCATATTTCCATGGGATTGATATTGGAAGGAGTGTATCCATATTTTCATTAAAAAAATCAACAAATTACAAAGAATAAACATCAAAATGATATTAGTATAATATAAATAATAGACATGTTTACTAACTTAAATTTATTTTTAATTTTTTGTTGTTTCTATGATTTTTTCATAAATATCCATCGAAATCAAAATTTAAGTAAAATTAAGATTTCAATCTATCTATCAACATTGATATTTTAAACCTCGGTTGAAATGTAAAATTCAACAAAATCTTACAAAATTTCAAAACAAAAATTTCTCATCAAAACATGCTAAAAGATAATTAGTAAAATAAGAAATCTCACACTAATAGATTTATCAAACTATCAGTGTATATTAATAGTGAAATACATCTTTTTTTATTTGACAATTAATACTATGCTAATTACAACAATTATTACTGAGATTAGTTGTGTAAATGATCTATAACTTTATGTTAATTGTCAAATAAATTTAAAACTATGGTTCTAACTTAAAATTTTGGTCAGTGAGAAAATTGGGGTAAAATTTAGATCAATGTAAGTATTATTTAACTTTTTTAAGCTCAAGAGTATTTGGGATACTTTTCTATAGTTGAATGTTATTTTTTAAACAAAACTTTAACGGTTTTCATCCGAAACTATTAGTAAGGGTATTAATTTTTTTTTTTTTAAGTTTAAGGACATTTTTGAAACTTTTGAAAGTTTATGTGTATTTTTTACACAAACTACAAATTTTATGGGCATTTTTTTTGTAATTTAATCAAAATTAAATACAAACCTCTTTCGAACCATCTTTTCCAAAAAAGTAAATAAATAAATAAAAACTAAATATTAATTTGATTTCTTTACTTTTGGTTTTAATTCATTTTAGTCTTATTCTTAAAATGTTCATTTAGGTAGGCTCCTATATTTTCAACTTTTATTTATTTTGATTGTTGTACTTTTCAATATATTCATTTTGGTCATTGAACTTTCGACAAGTGACAATTCCGATCCCTTAAAAATGAAACAAAGAAACTAAAATTGATAATTTTTGTAACTACAAGGACCAAAATAGTGTTTATAAAAAATCATATAAAGAGTTTTTAATTATTATATTTAATAATTATTTGTAAAATACTTTTTAAGGCCCTCTCTCTAAGTCATGGGATTCTAGTTTCATTTGATTTCTAAGCTTCAAAACTAGTAAAAAAAAAAAACCATCACGCACATCATCATCTTGACCAGCATAACTCACAATTGTTTGATAAACCAAAACATTATCGTGGATCAAATTTCCAAACACCCCAAAATCAGAAGGCCAAACCTCAATGAGCAACACTAATAGATACATTAGGAAAAGCAATGTCATCATTTAACACATTTTTAGAATAATCATTCAACTAGCTAGATGAAGCAACAAAAATAGTTTTGTTAACCTTAGAAACACAATTGATGCTAGCAAAAACCCTTATGAGTATTCTTTAATTTTCTGAACAAAGAGGCTTATCAATCACAAAATTTTCGGATAAGGCAATGATGATTTTACCTAGAGATTTAACAAGAGCTACATTATCGATAATGCCATCACACATTACATAAGACTCAACAAATATCTCAGCACAACCAATGACAAGCTTTATGAGGATAGCAGTATGGACAAAACATGTTTTATAGTCATATATATGAGACCCTTTACAAGTATTCACCCTATTTCTAAATGATAACTTGACCCATTATGACTCTGCTAGATAAAAAATCTTTAGTTGTTATAATACAGTTCTACATTTGTAGGGAGAGAGCACAACTTCATTGTGCATAGAGATGTTGCAACCAAGTTTAAAAAATTAGGAGTCCACAAGTAACCATTATTATAAAATTGTGTACCTCTCATGATGGGACTTATCACTATTAGTCACTAGATGTATATTTTTTGGGAAATTAACATTGAGGTCCAAACTGCATAACTAACTTGTGTTAATGAGATTTATGTTAAGCCTTCCATAAAAATAACATCATTGAGAGAAGGAAGTTCAGGATATTAAAGTTTTTCTTTGCCAATAATTCTTCATTTACCACCATCAACATAAATAACATGTTAAAAAACCCATGACTTGAAATTAGCTACAAAATTCTTCTCTTTTGTTATATGCATGGAGCAACCACAAGTACTAGTCCTCCCTATCTGAAGTATGAAGAGATGTAAAGATCACATTACAATTAATAACCCCAAGAGAAGTATTCTTCTTTACCCGACATTCAAACTTTTTCTTAGGTGCACCTCCTCCCTGAAAAAGAATATATTTGAGTTTTGTTCATAAGTCTGCCATAGAGTTAGAAATAGTATGAGTGAATATGACCTTCCTTTCCACATAAATGACACGTCCATTTCCTTCTTTGATTTTTGATGACAGGATAAGATGCTGGCCCTTTACACACAAACATTTGGTTTAACATGTGTGGCTAAAAATCCTTTTGCTCCACTTAGTTTTAGAAATTCAAATAGAGTGTAAAATCATTTTAATTAATTATAACAATTAAAGAGAAACATACTTAAAAGCATAATAATTAAGAAAGAAAATGTAACGACCCAACTCTTTATAATAAACCGAGGTCATTACTCAAAAGACCAATAGCAAAAGACACTTTTTTGAAAAGAGCAAAACTAAAATTTTAACGAAAAGTTTTTTAAATAAATATTCGAAAGACATAAAATTTGCAAATTCAATAAAATACCGTGAAAGCATGACCCGTGCGGGTAACAATTCTTTAAATAAAATAAACTTAAATAAATAGGATAAAATTTTAATAAAAAATGTCTAAAAACAAAATATTGAAAAAGTAATACATAAACGAGAAAGCATAACTATGTCTCCATATGGCATGTCACATGCTTTTCTTGTCGCTCGCCAGCTTTCCAGATCCTTTACCTTTGCCTTAAATATTAAATATAGAGAAAGATTGAGTATATAAAATATACCAAATAAGGGACCCACTACTGGTCTCGTTAGGTGATCTGTTAACTTCCTGTTAGAAACATAATAACAGTGTCGTGTGTCCAATGGAGCACACCTGGACGAGTGAGATCATATGAACACCCCTAATCGTGCGAGCGACCCTGAATGAATACCCCTAGTTGTGTGAGTGATTGTATATACACACTGAGTGAGACCGCACAATCACCACTAATCGTGCGAGTAACCTGTAAGAACATCCCTAGTCATGTGAGTGATCGTAGGTACACACTCCTAAACATATCTGTGATACCTAGGCATTCCCCTAATTGTGCGAGCGATTCCGAAGGAACACCCATAGTCGTGCTAGTGACCTCGTATACACAGTAAAACGGTCCCTAACCATGCATGTGACCCGTAGGTACATTCCTAAATCATGCAAGCTATCTTGAAGGAACACCTCTAGTCGTGCGAGTGACTCTGTTCGTACAAGATATCTGGAGAAATTTGATTCGTGGAGTTGAACTTGAGTTGATGTTGTATCTTTGTTGATTTTGTTGCAATGCGGTTCGATCTCTAGAATTTGATCCTCTGATTCTCTCTCGACTGGATGCTTACGCTTGATTTGGAAGAAGCGGAGCACGTGATGTTCTTGAAGTTTGTTGAACGTCTACGCTTGATTTAGAGAAGCGGAGCACGCGATGTTCTTTAAGTTGATTGAATGCTTAAACTTGATTTGAGGAAGCAGAGCACGTGATGTTCTTGAAGTTGGAGTCTTGGAAGAAAGTTTGTATCTTCAAAGGAGCTTCAATCTTCGAGGATGGTCGACTTCAGGAGTTAGAGAGTCTTCTAGCTCTTGGGAGAATTCTCTCTAGACCTTCTGGAGTCAAAAATTTCCAACCACTTCAAATGAGGAGAACTCGTCTATTTATAGAGTTCACTGGTGGGCTTTATGGGCTTGAGCCTGGTTGGTCCATGGAGCAGACCCATGGGCTCAACCACGTGGATTTATGTTATATTTAGTCTTTGGGCTCAATTAAGCATATTTTTTCTTAGCTTAATTGAACTTAATCCAAGTAAATAATATTTAATTGAACCAAAATGATTAACTTAATCCAACGGTTAAGATGAAAACATGTGGCATTATTAGAATTGACCAATTTATGTTTTCAATTCTTTAATTTGGGGCACATGTCAATTTTAATTAGTCCCAAATTTAAATATTTGCACTTTTCATCATTAATTTAAATGATGTGGCAATTTGTGATTGGTCTCAAAATTTCTTATTCAACAGACTCCATAGATAAGATCACAATACAGGTGGGTAAAAGCTCAACAGACAAAGTTAACAAACATCCATAGTCCAAAACATGTAGCATATCATAAATATCATAATATGACATGTATATAAATCATAACGTTTTTATCATGGAATTAATATATCATGCGTCATAACATATCAGTCATCAACATCAACACATTATGCATCTTAACTACATCAATGCATAAGAAAAAATACACGCAAGCTCTTAATTTTATATTCGAAGGTCTAGTAGTAGAATATCTTACATGAGAGATTAGCCAAATAAAATACTCTCTAGCTGACAGTAAAAATTCTATGATGAAATCGATCCTAATCATAAGAAAATTTCAATATATTAATTAATAAAATTAACAATTGGCTATCGTCCAAAAATTCTTCCAAATTAACCTACCCAAAATTGAGGTTGAAACCAATTCAGGCTTGATGGAAAATTTTTTTATTTAAATCTTCAAGATTTGCTAAAAGAACTTTTCAAATGCATGCCACCAAAATCAATTCCGAGATGAAGAACTCTTTTCTCTTTCTTTCTCTTTTCAATTTAAGCATTTCAATGTTATTTATTTTCTTTTCCTTTTAGGATATATATATAATACCAATATATACATATATTTTTATTCACATTATCTTTTTTCAATAAATTCCTTAAATGTACAAAATTTTAGTCATTTATAATCATTAATAATAATAATAATACTTATTTGTTATTATTATTCTCTCACCAAAACATGTAATAAACATATATATTTATTTAAACTATTATTCTCTCCAAATTAAATATATTATATTTTCTCATCCAATCAAATCAACAATATCTTATTTTACTAAAATCAATTATAATTATATTTCATCGTATAACTAACTTTACTTTTTCATATTAATTATTTATACAAAATCAAATAATTAATAAAATATTCTACTAAAAGCCAAATTCTTAAGTATACCTCTCTCTCTATATATATAATTTCATACCACCAGAACCAACTTTTCCTTTCAAGATCCTAAATTAAGTCAAATCCTCAACTCTTTTACTTCACCAAATCTTCTCTAATAAATTAGTTATTTTAAAATATCACAAATTCCAACTTGAATTATCTTAACCCAATAATTAAATTTTAGCTCCAATCATGAATATAACACCCAAATAATTTAAGATAATTAATAAAAACTCCTTAAACATTTGGGATGTTACATTTCTTTTTCCAATAATTATATTCCAATATATAATTATCAATTTTCTTTTTAAATAAATCTAATTCCTTCTCTTTCCTTATTTACCCAATCATATCAACTTATCTTCACAATCAATATTTATCTTTCTCCAAATAATTAATTATTTTTATTAATACTTAATTTTTCACAAATAGAATCATCTTTACTCTTTTCCATAATTAATTATATATATAACTATTGTAAATATAATTATGTAGATATCCATAACCTACAATATGTTACCAATCTTCCTATAACTCTCCCTTTATTCCATGTTGTAACTTTCATCCCATTGAATTCCATAGTGTAACCTATACCATGACATGTCCTATAAATAGAGGTATGTGATGCCTTTGTAAAACACGCCGCAATTGAGTTCAATTACTCTCTACTTCCTCCATTCCCTATTTCTTCTCTTTGGTTGCTTCATTCTCCTTATTTAGCTTCTTTGTTCTTGTTTTATAACACGTTATCAACACGAGTCTCTATATTTATCATTTGCAAAAGGTAGGCTATGAAGTATTTGTTTGCTTTATTGTTTTGTATTTGTGAACATTGCATGAACTATTCCATGTATACATTATGCATAGTTTAAATGTTTGAGAATGTAATCTTTTGTACCTATTGCATGTTGTAATTTTACATATTATGTTTACAAAATTATTGTTTGTTAAAAATATTGTTAGTTCATAATAAGATTGTGGTTTGGTTCATTTTAATTTATTTATGACTTATGTTATTGTTTATGTTTGGTTTTTATTTCAATTATTTTAAGATCTATGTATAGTTTATGGGTTCTTAATGGTTTATGTCTATAGTTTAATTGTGTACTCTCTATATATTAGCATAAATTTTGTAATTGTTTTGATGATCTAAATGTTTTTATCAATTTACCTAAACATGTTGTTTTAATATATTATGTATAAGTATGTCGGAAAGTTAACATTTTTAGTGTGTATTGTTGTCACAATTTTTCATAAGATGATATTTATCAAAGTTGTTTTATAATGCATGTTTAACATGTTTATTAAATTTCTAATATAAGTAAATTTATTTGTTATAGTTTTACCATGTCAAGCCTTACCAAATTAGAATTTCTAGCTCTTGATATCAATGGTGATAATTATTTATCATGGGTGTCTCTAAAATTCATTTGGATGCCATGAATCTTGGAGAAACAATTAAAGAAGGAAACACGATTTCAAGTGAAGAAAAGGCGAAAGTCATGATTTTCCTTCGACATTATCTTCATGAGGGACTAAAAATTGAATATCTTACAGTAAAAGATCCCTATAAATTATTACAAAGTTTAAAAGAAATGTATTATCATAAAAAAAGTGTGGTTCTTTCTAAAGCTCGATACGATTGGATGCACTTAAGGTTGCAAGATTTTAAATCAGTTAATGATTATAATTCCGCATTATTTAAAATTTGTTCAAAATTATTGTTATGCAGAGAAAAAATTACTGATGAAGATATGTTAGAGAAAACATTTTCCACATTTCCTGTCTCGAATATGCTCTTGCAGCAGCAATATCGAGAAAGCGGGTTTAAAAAACTATTATGAACTCATATCATGCCTCCTTGTGGCTGAACAAAATAACAAGTTATTAATGAAAAACCATGACTCTCGACCAACTGGAACAACACCATTCCCTGAAGTGAATGCTGTATTTTCAAACAATAAAGGTCGAGATCGTGGTTGTGGTCATGGTCGAAGTCGTGACCGTGGTAAAGGAAAAAGTAATTATACATTCCGTGGTAATAATCATTCATATTTCAAAAAAACCACAAATGATGATCATAGAGGAAAAACTCCACAAAATAAGAAATTTAAAAGTGGTGAAAATCAATGCTTTCATTGTGGTATGAATGGTCATTGGACTTGTACTTGTCGTACATCCAAGCACTTGGTCGACCTCTATCAAGCTTCATTGAAGGAAAAAATGGAAGAATGTGGAAGTAAACTTTGTCTATCAAGATGATGTCTATGACCCTTCGAATATGACACATTTGGATGTTTCTGATTTTTTTTTTTTTCTCTTGAAGAGAAAACGAATGTTAATGAAGAAGTAGCAAATACTTCCTTTAATTATGATAATGTCCAAAACTGATATTTACATTAAGTTTTGGTATTTTCTCTATTCAACGTTTTTCAATTTATTTAAATTATTTATATTTCAACGTTAGTTTTTTTTTACCATGAGACTTATTATAATTTTTTTTAATGAAGAGTTATGGACATTTCTCATATTTTGGTTGACTCAAATGTGAATAATGAAGACTTATGTTTGGTAGATAGTGCAACTACGCATGCAATACTTAAAAGTAAAAAGTATTTTTCTACATTGACAATGCTTGAAGCAAATGTCAATACAATATCAGGTTCTACAAACTTGCTTGAAGGTTTTGGTAAATCAAACATTATTTTGCCTAGAGGAACAAAATTCACAGTTAATAATGCTTTGTTCTCTAGTAAGTCAAAAAGAAACTTATTAAGTTTCAAATATATATGTCGAAATGGTTACCATGTTGAAACTAACAATAAAAATAATATAGAATATCTTTATATTACATTTATTGTTTCACATGAAAAGCGTATATTGGAAATACTTCTTGCTTTTTCTTTTAGATTATATTATACTCATATACGAGTAATTGAAACATATGCAACCATGAACTCGAAGTTCATGAATTTATATATGTTTACTGTTTGGCATGATCGATTGGGTCATACCGGGGTCAATAATGATGAGAAGAATTATTGAAAATTCTCATGGACATCCATGAAAAACCAAAAGATTCTCCAATCCAATGAATTATCATGTGTTACTTGCTCTCAAGAAAAATTGATTATTAGGCCATCACCAACCAAAGTGGGAGTTGAGTCACCTACATTTTTAGAACGAATTCATGGTGACATATGTGGACTCATTAATCCACCAAGTGGACCATTTAGATACTTCATGGTTTTAATTATCAATTCTGGTGAGTTTACATCCCAAGCATTTAATAATTATTGCATGTCAATTGGGATACATAAAATGGTTAGAATTTTTTATCAAGCATTTATAATTGATTGTCAGACCATTACTTATGAGAGCAAAGCTTCTATTATCTGTACGGGGTCATGCTATTCTGCATGCAATGTCACTTATACGCATAAGACTGACATCTTATCATAAGTACTCTCCGATACAATTAGCTTATGGCCAGGAGCCAAATATTTCTCATTTGCGAATTTTTGGTTGTGGGGTAGATGTTCCAATTTTTCCACCATAACGTACTAAAATGGGACCGCAAAGAAGGTTAGGAATATATGTTGGATTTGAATTCCCATTAATTATTCGATATCTTGAACCCCTGACAGGTGATGTATTTACTACACGATTTGCTGATTGTCATTTTAATGAGACAACTTTTCTAACATTAGGGGAGGAATTAAGAAGTTGGAAAATAAAATTGCTTGGAATGTATCATTTTTAGATCCTCGTACAAGGCAATGTGAACTAGAAGTTTAAAAGATAATTCATTTACAAAGTGTAGCAAACCAAATGCCAGATGCATTTACAGAAACTAAAAGAGTGATCAAGTCATATATTCCAACTGCAAATGCTCCATCTAAAATTGAAATTCCAATTCAGCAAGTTGCTGATTCCGTGTTGCGGCAAAAGCGTGGTAGACCAATAGGTTCAAAGAATAAAAATCCTCGAAAAAGGAAAGTGATCAATAGTCGAAATGACTTAATTGACAATAGAAACATTCAAGAAGTCCTGGATATAACTAATGATAAAAATGTTGAAAAGACTCAAGTAAATAACAATGAGATCTTGATAAATTATATCATGATAGGAAAAAGATGGAATAGAAGTGATGTAGTTATGTACAACATTTTTGCGTATAATGTTGCACATAATATCAATTCTGAAAATGAGGATTCTGAACCTAAATCTGTTGACGAATGTTGTAATAGAAAGGATTGGCCCAAGTGGAAAGAAGCCATCCAATCAAAATTGAACTCACTTTCGAAATTTGAAGTTTTTGGACATGTAGTTCATACATCTAAAGGTGTAAAACATGTAGGCTTTAAATGGGTATTTGTGCATAAAATAAATGAAAATAATGAGGTCACTAGATATAGAGCACGACTTGTTGTACAAGGATTTTCTCAAAGATCGGGCATTGATTATGAGAAAACATATTCTCTTGTAGTGGATTCTATTACATTAAGATATTTAATTAGTCTGTAAGTGAAAAGCTTGATATGCATCTTATGGATGTAGTTCTAGCATATCTGTATGGATCTTTGGAAAATGAAATCTATATGAAAATCCCTAAAGGATTTAAGATACCTGAATCATATAATTCAAAATCTAGATAATTATATTCAATCAAATTATAAAGATTATTATATGGATTGAAACAATCAGGACGAATGTGGTACAATCATTTAATTGAATATTTATTGAAAGAGAGTTATCAAAATAACCCAATATGTCCATGTGTTTTATTAAGAAATCACAGTTAGGATTTGTTATTATAGCTTTATATGTTGATGATTTAAATATAATTGGAACTCCTGAAGAGCTTTCAAAGTCAATAGAATATCTCAAAAAGGAATTTTAGATGAAAGATCTTGGCAAAACAAAATTTTACAAAATATTTTCTTGGCTTTCAAATCGAGCATTTAGCCGATGAAATTTTTATTCATCAATCGACATATACAGAAAAGATTTTAAAAAGATTCTACATGGACAAAGCACACCCATTGAACATTCCAATGATGGTTCGATCACTAGATGTGAAAAAATGATATCTTTCAACCTCGAGAAGATAATGAAGAATTACTTGGTCCTGAAGTACCATACCTTAGTGCAATAGGTGCACTAATGTTGCTAAAACACGAAACCAGATATAGCATTTTTAGTAAATTTATTAGCAAGATATAGTTCTTCTCCAACAAAAAAACATTGGAATGGAGTTAAGCATGTAGTTCATTATCTCTGAGGGGCGATTGATATAAGTTTGTTTTATTCAAACAAATAAAACTTTGATTTAGTTGGTTATGCAGATGCTGAATATTTATCTGACTCATACAAAGCAAGATCTCAAACAAGTTATCTGTTTACATGTGGAGGAATTGCTATATCTTGATGATTTGTAAAGCAAACCATTACGGCCACTTCATCGAATCATGCATAAATTCTTGCAATTCATGAAGCTAGTAGAGAATGTGTATGGTTGAGGTCAATGACTCATCATATTCAAGAAACATGTGGTTTGTCTTTCAATAAAAATCTACCAACATTATTATTTTAGGACAATATTGCATGTATAGCACAAATTAAATGAGGGTATATAAAAGGGGATAGAACAAAACATATCTTACCAAAACTCTTCTAACACATGACTTTGAAGAAAATGGTGACATCAGTGTTCAACAAATTTCTTCAAAAGACAACTTGACAGACTTATTCACAAAGGCAACATCAACATTTGAAAAGTTAGTGCATAACATTGAAATGCGACGACTCAAAGAACTCAAGTGATGTATTCATAAGGGGAGTAGAAATATTGCCTTCAAGGAATAGAAATACTGCACTCTTTTTCCCTTGAATATGGTTTTTTTCATTGGGTTTTACTTGCAAGTTTTTTAATGAGGCAGTTATTAATATATAAAATCATGTACTCTTTTTCCTTCACTAGGATTTTTTTCCATCAGATTTTTTCCTAGTAAGGTTTTAACGAGGTATTTATTTTATATAATATGGATATCTAAGAGGGAGTATTGTAAATATAATTATGTAGATATCCATAACCTACAATATGTTACCAATCTTTCTTTATTCCATAACCATAACCTATAACTCTCCCTTTATTCCATGTTGTAACTTTCATCCCATTGAATTTCATAGTGTAACCCATACCATGGCATGTCCTATAAATAGAGGTATGTGATGCCTTTATAAGACACACCACAATTGAGTTCAATTGTTCTCTACTTCCTCCATTTCCTATTTCTTCTCTTTGGTTGCTCCATTTTCCTTATTTACCTTATTTGTTCTGGTTTTATAACAATAACCACATATACCTATAATTATCAAATCTTTAATCAAAATTTTCACCAATTAAATTCAATCTCAACAACACCAAAAATTCAATTCTACTAATTAATTAAATATTCAACCAACAAATATTTAATTAATTCTAATTCTATAAAACCATTGATTCTAAATCAAATATTTCAAACAAACGCTCATTAGTTTCAAATAGAATTAAGATGATTAAATTCAATATTAGGTTAATTTTTTTTGTTCGTTACAGAAAACATACATTGTCTCTCCAACATTATATATTTGTATGAAGATGACCAAAACTGACCTATAAGTAATTTCCAAGAGACCAAATCAAAAGTAAAAGAAACGAAATTCCAAACACAATCTCCAATGCATTAACAATCCCCAATGAATTCATTATTATAATTGGTCGTTTTATAAATGATTCTCCTCTGACCATAAATTCTATTTTTTTAAATAAAAAATTAATTAATATTTAAGAAAGGAAGAGAAACAAATAAATAAAAGCTATATTTAGATGAAACCTCTTAGTAGAAAAGGGTTTAAGATCTAATTCGGAAGATTTCTTTAGAAAATGAAGATAAAAACAACTAAAAACTTCCATTAACATGATCGAAAATGAGAAAATAAGAAGATTTGTAATTCATTACATTGAAGAATCTTTTAGCTCTTCAATAGATGTCATGTGAATTTTCAATAATTCTTCTCATCATTATGGATCCTGGATAATCCAATTGATTATGCCAAATTGCTAATATGTCTGGATTCATGAACTTCATGTTCATTGTTGCATATGTTTCAATTACTCTTATATGACTATAATATAATCCAGAAGATAAGGCAGACAACCTTTCTAATATACATTTTTCATTTGAGACAGTAGACATAATATGAAGATATTCTATTCCATTTTTTCTACGGTCTCAATATAATAATTATTGCAACGTATATCTTTAAAACTCAATATATTTCTCTTTGATTAATTAGAGAACGATGCATTATCAATTGTATTGACTTTTGCTTCTAACATTGGCAGTTTGGAAAAATATTTTTTATTTGTAAGTATTGTATGTGTGGTTGCACTGTTTGCCATACATAGATTTTCCTTGTTCATTTATCAATCACCTAACGTATGAAAATGATTCACATTTCTTCGTTAAAAGAAAATAATTACAATAAGTAAAATATACTTGTATATTAATAAAAACAAAATATGAAGAAAGATAACAAAGCTAACAATATTATTCTATATATTTTCAAAGTCAAAATAAACATTTGTTGTTCCACCAATTGTGTCAATTTTCTCTTCAAGAGTTTCAAAGGAATCTGTCACATCTAAATTAGTCATATTTGATGGATCGAATTTATCATTATCTTCATAGACACAATTGGTTTATACATTTACCCCTTTTTTCTTCTCTAGGGAAGCTTGATATAGGTCAACTGAGTGTTTCGATATACGGCAAACACGTGACCAATGTCCAGTCATTCCACATCGGTAGCATATTTCTCCATCACTTTTTGATTTTTGTGTAGTTTTCCCTTTATGATTATCGTTTCGAGTGGTTCTTTTGAAATTTGGATTATAAGAACGACTACCACATAAATAATAATTATTAATTTCTTCCTCTTCCACAGTCTCTACCTCGACCATGACTAAAATTCACAACATTTGCTTCAGGGAATGATGTTGTTCCAGTTGGTCGGAATTCGAGATTTTTCATCAACAACTCATTTTTTTGTTCGGCAACAAGAAGACATGAGATGAGTGCATAATATTTTGTAAAACCTTTCTCTCGATATTGCTGCTGCAATAACATATTCAAGATATGAATAGTAGAAAATATTTTTTCCAACATGTTCATATCAGTAACTTTCTCTCCATATAACAACAATTTTGAACTGTTAGAAGTGTAATTACTTACTGATTTAAAATCTTGTAGTCTCAAATGTATCCAATCATAACAAGCTTAAGGAATATGAACTAGTTTTAAACTATCATACATTTCTTTTAATTTATTCCACAATGTATGAGTATCTTTCACTATTAAATATTCCGACTTTAAATCCTCATGAATTTAATGTGATGACGAAGGAAAATCATGGCTTTTGTTTTATCTTGACTGGTCGTTGCATTTCTTTCTTTAATTGTATTTTCAAGATTCATGGTGTCTAGATGCATTTCAGCATTGAGAACCCATGACAAATAGTTGCTATCGTTATTGTGACGAACCGTAAATTCTAATTTCGTAAAATTTGTTATGATAATGCTATCATAAAATATTATGAATTTAATATATATTAATATGCAAAATAATATTTATTTTATTAATTATAACAAGTAGGAAAAACTACATACATACCGTTAGGACCTACCTTTGACGAAGCAGGCGGTCAAAGCTCGTTCTGATAACGTGTTGTGAAAACGGGGCACAACCGAAAACGAAAATCGAAAAAATATAATATTTAAATAATAAAATAAAATAATAAATAATAAATAATAAATAATAAATAAATAAATTAGAAAATTAGAAAATTAGAAAATAATTAATAAAAAAAAATCTCAAATTTCTCCACTATCTCCCATTAATTTGGAAACTCGTCTAATTCACGTGTATCTTTACAAATTCGGCAAAACCCTCTATTTATAGGGAACTTGACAAATAGGAGGTGGATTACATGGCCACTAAGAGTCCAGGTTTGCTTGACACGTGGTAAACACTAAGCATACTAATGGGTTAACATGTGACTATGGTCATAAGCCCACAATAATGGGCATCTACTTATATTAATATTATATATAATAAGTATATAATTTTGGTGGTTTTGTGGATTACAATAATTTTCCTAAATGTTATAAAAGGACTTAGAGAAAACATCTTACTTTCCCAGGATATTTCATAAATGTCCTAATTTTTTAATTATTATTTTAAGTAGGAAATCATAGTATTTTAGGATAATTTTAACATTCACCTAATTATTTGAAAATAATTATTTTCGAAAATCTTAAATAATATTTTACTTAATTATCAACAACCAAATTTATTATATCAATTTTAACTTCCTTAATTATTAATTTATATATATTTGAATTTATTAATGTAATATTTATTACCTTTGCAATGATTTAAATATGATATTATTAGGTAATAATATTTTTAAGGGACACTTGCAAAAATGATAAATACAAGTTATAATAATTAAGTCTATAGCACACATATTTTATTGTTCGCAAAAATGGCAAAAAAACAAAGTTCAACCCATACATATAAAAATTTGGATTTGATTGTTTTTGCTATATTTGCATAATCACAAACCTTAAAGACATTATTGCAAAATAACTAAACTAATTTGCCACCCAATACCAATTTTCTATTTTTAATTATCATTTAGTATAATTATTTTCAATTTAATGCCCAAACCAAAACTTTTTTTCAAGTCATCATCAATTCCGGTGTCGGATTTCTTTTCCAATTCCTATAGAAATCAGTTTTTGTTCTTTATGCTTGCCTTCCTATTTGGTGATTTTGAATCGATTAGTCTTTATTTTTTCGTTCATTTTTTGAAACTTATATTATTTATTCTTTCGTTTCCTATCATATATTTTTTTTCCTTAAAAAATTGTTCTTTATTCTTCCGTTTTGTAGCATATATTCTGGTCATGTTCCTTCTATTTTGTTTAATTTTATATTATTCAGTTCATTTTTCTGTCAATTTCGGCATACCACTCCATATACAGATTATATATCCGTTCCTTTTTTTTTTTTTTACACATATGCTACTGAATTACATTTATGTTATGTGTTCTGTTTTATATATACTACTACATATATTCAATAATACATTCATAACTCTTTTTTTTTAATTATATAATTTTTTTACTGAATTTATATACCATTACATACACACATTATATAATAAATCGGTTTTTTTATAATTATTACATATATACTACTGCATAATACGTATATCTTATGTGATTTGTTACATATATATTACTGCATATATTCAATAATACATACACATATATTTTTTTTTCATGTTCTGTGATTTTTTTATTGCATTTGTATACCACTCATACACAAATTATCTATCCGATCAGTATTTTCTTTGATTTCTTACATATATACTACCGAATAATACATTTATGTTATGTGATTTATTACATATATACTACCGAATATATTCGATAATACATACACATATTTTTTTTTCATGTTCTTATTATTTCGTTTAATTAGACATGTTTCGGTCATCTTATTCATAATTTTGTTTAGTGAAGTTTATGTGAACAATATATACATTTATATATTACTATTTAATCTACTTCTATTATGTGATTTATCGGATATACACATCTTATTCAAATTTATGTTATGTGATGTGTTACATATATACTACTGTATGTATTCAATAATACATAAATTGTAGTTGAATTTCATTATATATCACTGCATACACAAATGATGTTATACAATAACACGTATTTAGTAACACATATAATTTAGGTTTTTTTCCTTCATATTGTTTTCTTTATTTTTTTCTCTATCCGATAAATATTTTCTTTGATTTCTTACATATATACTATTGCACAATACATTTATGTTATGTGATTTGTTACAAATACACTACTGCATATATTCAATAATACATAAATTGTAGTTGTCATTCTCTCATCGAATGTAAAACGTCTAGTTGGTCGACTAACGAATATTAGAATTTATTATAAAATGGAGTTCAAGAGACCCGTTAAACTGGTCGTTGTAGACGTGTTGGCCATAATCGAAAGAGATGCAAGCTTTCTTTGTTGAACTAGTTTTTCCTTCCTATTGTTAGACTTTTTGTATGTTATTTTAAAATTTTATTTGAAATATTCATATTCCAGTTTTTAATTCAATTATTTTATTTTCATATTTTTCTATAAATTTCCATCTACTTACTAATCAAAATTGCTCAATTTATTATATTTAATATATTAACCTTAATATATAATCATTATTGTTTCAAACATAACTTATTATTTATTACATATAATATAAATATTTAAAATAAAATACATAAACCAATTTAACAAAATTGATTATAACATAACCTTTCATTCATCAAATATACTATATATTATTTCATATATACTATTCATAAACCAATTCAACATATCATTTTCCATTCAACCATTTTTTCATACAATTCATTGAATCTTCAATTATTTCATCAAAGTCCCTACATCGCAAACATATTCAGTTTTTCTCAACATTACATATGCCAGAGAACAACTAATGTTTTAATGTCATATATTACATATACTTATTTCTTGTAAACATCTTTCATATATAATCACGGTTGTTTCAAACATAACGTATTATTTACTACGTAGAATATGAATATTTTAAATAAAAGTTTAATAATTAATGAGTAATTTTGATTATAATATTACCATAATAAAATTAATCACTTACCATATTTACATAGGATATATAATAAATGCAAATCTTAATCATGGTCCACTTTTCTTTTTTTCTTTTTATTTTTAATACATTATTAATAATAAAGATAGGTAAATTTGGTCATTTACGAAAATTTTTGAGGAATTTAGATTCATTTTTGTAATATGGTATATCAGTGTAGACCTTCTGCTCAATTTTATATTATATGGGTTAGTATTTTTGGACCTAATTATTACCTAATTTGCAAGGAGCAGGCCCATTGGGCTATTTGAGCCCGCCCATAACCCCGATATCTGGCAACGCTCAAGTTGTTCATATTCACATTCACAGCCGAACCTCATCTTCCTCGGCTACATTTAGCGGCCTGCCCCACCGGCTACCGCCTGAGAGTTTCATAGTTGAAAATGGTTGTTTCACTGAGACTACCTTTGATCTCCTCTTTGCTTTCCCCAGCCTCATCCCGCTCCTCAAACTTAGCTTTCTCCAGGCGAGCTCTGGGGATTTCATGGAGGCACCAACGCCAACGTCCCCCCTTACGGTTGCCGCTGCTTTCTTCTCCCTTCTCTCCTCGAAGTTCCTCCACCAACACCGAAATTCGTATCGACAGCTCCAAGAATCGAGTTTCTGAAGGACCTATCACTCCTCGGTCGCAGGATTTTAATGCTTGGTATTTGGATGTTATTGCGAACGCTGAGCTCGCGGATTATGGTCCTGTTCGAGGTACCATGGTTATTCGTCCTTATGGCTACGCCATATGGGAGGCAATTCAGGTGGTGGAAACTATAACTTATGTTTACTTTGCTTGGAACATTCGAACACTATGTTTTGAGTTTTGTTTTTTGTATTTTTAATCAGACGATGATTCTTTATGCAGGAGTATTTAAATGTCAAGTTCAAGGAAACCGGCCATGAAAATATGTACTTTCCCCAGGTGTGTCTTTGGTGTGTTTGGGAACTCTAGTATGAATGTGTGTATATGCTGGAAATGTTAAATGATGTAATCTTTGATTTTGCTTCAGTTTATACCGTACTCTTTTATTGAGAAAGAAGCTAGTCACGTCGAGGGGTTTAGTCCAGAGTTAGCTCTTGTAACAATTGGAGGAGGGAAAGAACTTGAAGAAAAGCTTGTGGTACGTAGATTCAGCAAAGACCATTTGCCCGTTTCCTGTGTTTCATTTCTCATTAGAAATATTAACCTTATTGTATGTGATACTTTGCATTGGCAAAATTGGAAATGGATATTAACCCTCAATAACAGGGCCTGCGGTTTGGTTTTGATTATTGGTTTGGCTGAGGCTTTGGCAGGTTCGACCCACAAGTGAAACCATTGTGAATCACATGTTTACTCAGTGGATTCATAGTCACCGTGATCTTCCTTTGATGATTAATCAGGTTCGTTGACTTGCCACATCATGAAAAATTCATCCTTTGTCTTTGGCATTTATGTTATCCTTATCTTCTTATCTTTTTGTTTGTGTATGTTAATGTAGTGGGCCAATGTCACTAGATGGGAGATGCGCACGAAACCATTTGTTAGAACTCTTGAATTTCTCTGGCAGGAGGGCCATACTGCCCATGCAAGTCCAGAAGAGGCAGAAAAAGAGGTATATTTGATGCATTTAAGATTACTTTGTGGCTCTGTTTTTTATAATCATATCTTTTTCATTTAAGGGCTTTGATGCTGCATTGCAGGCTACTCAGATGATTGACATATATACAAAATTTTCTTATGAGCAAGCGGCAATACCTGTTATTGCAGGTCGAAAATCAAAGGTAGAGACATTTGCTGGTGCAGACAAGACCTATACAATAGAGGCCATGATGGGGGATCGGAAGGCACTGCAGGCAGGAACCAGCCACAACCTAGGGCAAAACTTTTCTCGTGCTTTTGGAACACAGGTATTTTGACAAGTCAATGAAAATTTTTCTGACACGAATGAACTTGTTACAATAGTTGAGATATATTCTTAATTCCATTGTAGCACATGCACAATTCTTGTTCCTGTATCACTTTAGTGTCCAACCGTTATCCAAATTCTGTTTGATTAGTTAATATGATTCATAAATTCCCTTTTGAGACATTCAACCATAACATTATTTGACGTCTGACATATTATATTACCCTTTTGATGTGACTTGAGTTACTGAAACATTTACTGTAGTTCACAGATGAAAATGGTCAAAGACAACATGTATGGCAGACATCGTGGGCAATTAGTACACGTTTTGTTGGAGGAATTATCATGACTCATGGAGATGATGGAGGTTTAATGCTGCCACCAAAGCTTGCTCCAATACAGGTATTGAGATGAATCTATAAATGAACTTGTACAGTATTACTATCTACGAATTCTATAAAGTGTATATCGAATGACAATTACCAGAAGTTATTTAGGATGTGAAAGTGACAAGAAATTCTGTGCACATAAGATAATGGCAACACATTTCTGTTTTTTTGAGGTGCTCGATTCATATGTTTTCTTTGATCCTTTCTTTTTACAAATATCTTTTTAACATAGCTGACTTATATCCAGGTGGTAATCATACCCATATGGAAGAAGGATGGTGATAAAGCTGAAGTTCTTAATGCTGCTTCTTCTGTAAAAGAATTTCTTCAAACTGCAGGGTTAAAGGTTAAACTTGATGAGTCAGACCAGAAAACTGCAGGATGGAAATTCAATTTTTGGGAGATGAAGGTTGGGGCAGTATTTTATGATTAAGATCAATCTAATAAAAAAATGATTAAGATCAAGCTATAACCGTTGTCTTTCCCTCAGTTTAGGACAAATTTGTCTAAAAACAAATGCTATCGTTAAATTTTCAGCATATGTTGATTCGTTAGCTGCCAATAGATATTCATGTTGACTCTTCTGTGATTTCTATATCTTTTATGGTATTTTCACATTTGGAATCAAGTTTGTGAGAAGAAAATACTTCTGCTGTGTAGGTTGGTTGGCTGACTGGCATTTTTATTTCAGGATGTATGCTGAGTGGTTATTGCTAGTTTTGAATGTTAAATTCCCCCTGTTAGAAACATGATTGTGGCCTACATTTTTTCTTCCTCTCTTTTTTTATGTGTTCCTGTTAAGTTTAAATCAAATATAATTTATATTGTAGGGTGTTCCTTTGAGGATCGAGATTGGGCCCAAGGATGTTGCAAGTAAAAGCGTGGTCATATCTAGGAGAGATATTCCTGGAAAGCAAGGGAAAGTTTTTGGAATATCCATGGAACCTTCTGTTTTAGAAGCTTATGTGAAAGAGAGATTGGATGAGATCCAATCATCTCTTCTTCAACAGGCAAGAACTTTTCGTGACAGGTACTTCCTTATTTTCTTATTTTGAGATGATATTAGATAAATATGTAAATCTACATTAAATTACATTACCTTTATTCTTTTAGAATTGAAGTAATTGAATGTCGGAATGGCGTACTTCTGTTCGGCCACTAATACTGCATCAGTATAGTAGGAGAGGAAAGAATAGTATTGGCAAGGGAATTGTAAGGGGTGGGGACCACTTGGGAGAATAGTATAAATATTCTCATAGTGCATTGAGTTAGTTGGTTAGAAATTGAGAGTATCATCTCGAGAGTGAGAGATAGGGAGTTAGGGACGATCGACCTTGATTGTGACCTAGTTATTCTACTATGATTCTTGTGTACGATCCATTACTAATACAATAAAGATTGATACCTCTTTTTCATATTGGTATCAAAGCAATCAAATCTGGGGAAAGCATCTAATATGGCGCAGAAATGATTGGAGGAGAAGATTGATGCAAACGAAGTTGAAATTTCAGCAATTCATATGGAGATTTAGAAGTTGGCGAAGATGGAGGAATCTATGAAATCCTTATTGAGGAGCGTGGAAGTCAACAACGTAATTCCGAAGAAATGAAGAAGTTGTTGACAGAGATTGTGCAATCATAATCTAATACATCTTCGAATAACGAACGAGGCGAATCAAGTGGAAGTAAGAATGAGAAAGAAACACTGATAGGAATGACTACAATTATGCGTGAAGTTGCACGATTTGGAACGGGAGATGCAACGTTAGAACATAGTAAGTTCAAGAAAGTAGAGATGCTGATTTTCAACGACACTAATCCCTATTCCTGGTTTTAAGTTTCAAAGCAGCGGCTCTTGATTGGTACTGAGCGAAGCCGGACTGAGAACCGTTGTCTGATTGGAAAGCGTTGAATATGCGACTATTGCAACGATTCCAATCTTGGCAAAGGACAGTATGTAGCCAACTTCTTGCGATTAATCAAGAATCAACTGTAGAAGAACATATAAATCTTTTCGATAAGCTTGTTGCACCGTTGCCTCATTTGTCTGATGAAATTCTGGAAATGCATTCATGATGAGCTTGTACCATGGTTAGGGTAGAAGTTGAATGCTTGGATTGGGCTTGTGTTTATGATGAAAGTAGCCAAAGAGTAGAAAATAGAGAAGTGATTCGGTCCGAAGTGGTGGAGAAGAAAGAGGAGAAGGGTGCGATCATTGAAAAAGATAAAGGAGTGAACATGGTGCATAATCCTAAAGGAATTCTACCGATCGCAGCGAAGGAGATACCAAAGATAGTTGAACTAGTTCCTACATTGCAAGGGGTGAATCAAGCTGGAGTTAAAAAAGAAGGCATGTTCAAGCGTTTATCTGACTCTGAAGTCAGAGCAAAAAAAAAAAAAGAGAAAGGACTATGTTTCCCCTGTGATGAATGATACACCATAGGCAATCGGTGTAAAATTAAAGATCAACGAGTACTCTGAATCCTGTTATTACAAAATGAAGCTGACGAGTTGGAAGTATTTGCAGATGCGGAAGAAGAATTTGAATAGATTGAACTACAAGTTGTAGAAGTCGAGACGTGGTATTGATCGACTGTGGAGCAACACCCAATTTCATTGCACGAGTAGTAGAAGAGGAGGAGATCAAAGTTGAGTTGACTGCGAATTACAGAGTAATAATGGGAACTGGCACGGTGGTCAAAGGGAAAGGGGTGTGCAGTGGAGTGCGATTGCATAGTGGAGGATTAGTAATTGAAGAAGATTTTTTACCTTGGGGGATGGACGTTATTTTGGGGATGCAGTGGTTACACACTCTAGGGGTGATAGAAGTAGATTGGAGGACATTGACAATGAAGTTTCCGCATAAAGGGAAGTCGTTAGTGTTGGGAGGAGACCCAAGCCTAAAAATGTTACAAGTGATCTTGAAACACTTGCAAAAACTTAGGAGATTGGGGATCAAGGATTTTTGGTTGAATGTAGATCCTTGCAAGGTGTGGAGTCATGGGAAGAACTCTATGGAATAGAAGCAGAGTTCAATCCAACAAAGGTGTTGACAGAAATTTTGTTCAAGTATGATGATGTGTTTGAATGGCCAGATGAATTGCCTCCAAGTCGAGGAATTGATCATCACATTCATCTTAAGAAGGAGAAAGCCTTGTGAATGTTAAACCATATAGGAATGCTCATATTCAAAAGTCCGAAATGGAGAAGATGGTTGCAGGTTGGCTGATTTCAGGGATCATACGGCCAAGTGCTAGCCCTTATTCCAGCCTACTGTTGCTAGTGAAAGAGAAAGATGGAGGTTGGAGATTTTGTGTAGACTACTAGCATTGATTCATTGAATAATGTGACCGTGGCGGATAAGTTTCCAATACTAGTGGTAGATGAGTTGTTTGATGAATTGAATGGGGCAGCTTGGTTTTCAAAGATTGATCTGAAATCAGGGTACCATCAGATTAGAATGCATCCTACTAATATTGAGAAGACTGCTTTTCGTACACATGAAGACCACTACAAGTTTTTGGTGATGCGTTTTGGCTTGACCAATGTGCCTTCTACGTTTCAAGCCCTGATGAATTGGATTTTCAAACTGTATCCGAGGAAGTTTGTTCTAGTATTCTTTGATGACATTTTGATCTCCAGTAAGAATTCAGAAAAGCATCTTGTAGTGGTTTTGGCTGTGCTGCGAGAAAGCGAGCTATATCCTAATAGAACTAAATGTTAGTTTTTAAGACGAAGAATAGAGTATATGGGGCATATTATCTCTGGCGAAGGAATCTAAGCTGATCCCAACAAGATCTGGGCAGTATTAGAATGGCAAACCCCTACGTGTATCAAGGATGTACAAAGTTTCCTTGGACTAATGGGTTATTATAGAAGACTTGTACAGAATTATGGAAGTATGGCTACTCTACTGACGCAACTGTTAAAAAGGGAGCTTACTGGTGGTCAAAAAGCTAATGAAGCATTTGAACGGTTGAAGAATGCCATGGTGACTCTGCCGGTTTTAGCAATGCCAGATTTCAGCAAACCCTTTGAGATAGAAACTAACGCTTCAGGTTATGGGTTAGGAGCATTCTTGATGCAACAGAAACGACCCATTGCTTTCTATAGTCATACAATGTCGACTGCAGAATGAGGAAAACTGGTATATGAGAGAGAGTTAATGGCTGTAATATTGGCAGTGCAATGTTGGTGTACTTACTTATTGGGACAAAGATTTGTAGTGGGAACTGATTAGAGAGCTCTTAAATACTTACTGGAATAGAGAGTCATTCAGCCTCGCGATGGTTATGTATATTACTTGGGTATGATTTGAAGTAGAATACAGATCAGGAGTGGATAATAAAGCAGCAGATGGATTATCCCGAAAACCGGAGGGCGTTGTGTTAGCCTCTTTGGTGGTACCCACATTGTTAGACATGGCTGCAATCAGTGCTGACGTTTATGAAGATACCAAGCTGAAAGAGACAATTGAAAAGTTGAAGGTGATGGGGACAATGTTTCAAACTTTTCACTTCAACAAGGTGTATTGAAGTACCAGGGACGATTGGTGATCTTGAAGACCTCTTCCCTACACTTATCATGTTTCTGTGTTCAAGGGACATTCGGGTTTGAAGAAAATTGTTTCCTCTCTCTCTCTCTCTCACACACACACACACACAAATTTCATCAGTTTACACGGTAGTCATATTCTTGATCATAATTCTGAATCGTAAATAGTGGGTTAGTGTATTCTTTTATTTTTTTCATCTAAAAGAAATAAACATAGTGGTTAATACAGCATGATTAAATTTGTGTATGAGTGGATCAGTTCTAAAGCTGACATGCGACTGCACTATTTTTTAACACTCTTCTGTAAGACCACTGATTATCCATCAATATAAAAGAAAGGGTGAGAAAGTAATTACGCAGGGGAAAGAGCTAGGAGAGAGAACTGGAGAAAAGAATGATGCTGGTGGGCCCGCAGATGATGAGTATAAATAGAATAGTTTTAGGGATTGGTGAGGCGAGGTTTTAAATAGAGAAGATTGCTGTTCTTTAAAAGAGCAGCTGACAGCCTTCTCAATGGAGCTGGACTATTTTGGTGTGTTATTTCCTTGTTGTTTTTACTTATTATTTCTTTGATATTTCCTTGTATGAACTTTGGGTTTATTGAATATAATCAAATCACAGAGTACTGTCCCTATTTCTGCCCTTTTTGTTGGGATTCTTGTTGTTTTAAGAGTGAAATCCTAACATCTTCATAATGAAAACCTGATGCATTTACCTCTAGTAAGATGTACCTTATTTTGTTAATGACCTATTTGCAGTAACATTGTGGATGTGAGTTCATATAATGAACTTAAAGAGGCAATCTCCGAGGGAAAATGGGCTAGGGGTCCTTGGTCAGCTAGGTAGGCTTAATTTCATTTTCTGGGCTTCATTGATAAGTTTTTTATTTATATGTTTGTCTTATTGTTTGCATGTGTATGCTCTTGATCATTTTGTAGTGACCAAGATGAATTGAGAGTTAAAGAAGAAACAGGAGCAACAATTAGGTGTTTTCCTTTTGAACAGCCACAAGGGCCTAAAACATGTCTTATGACTGGTAACCCTGCTGAGGAAGTTGCCATTTTTGCGAAGTCTTACTGAGATATGATATCAAGGCATCCTTAAAATCTCCAAGTCTTGCTCTTTTCGGGCCTTCAATCACATTCGTGCACTATCTTAAAGGTCACGTTAAATATTTTTGGAAGAGGGAGCCTTCTAAATCAGTCTTCTAAGGCAAAGGCTCTAGCTAGCTGGTCTGCGTTGGCATTTGTCTTTTGAAGTTTGACATGTTTTTGTTCTCTGCCTGCCTAATTATTTTCTTGGTGGCTCAGTCTTTCATTTTTGGAGCCCTATTTAAGTGATCCATTAATTTATGAACTAAATGGATTGACAATCTTGTTAAAGCATCACTTGCTTTTTGTCTTTTATTTCATAACATGACATGAGCTTGTTGTTCCATTTTTACGATGTTCTTCTTGTGAACTAGCTAATGTAGTATTATATTGAATATTTAACCCCTCAGAAATTTTGCGATTTTGCTAGCAACAGGATACAGTAAGTTTTTTTGTTTGTATTCTCACTTGAATTTGGTTCAAATGTGATGTAGCTCCTAGAATTTTCGGGCTGAAATGTATTGTGTTTACATTGGCTCACTTGAACGAACACAAGTAAATACAGATAATACAAGAACATGAACTTTCAACTTCATAATCGAACATGGCCGTTTACAGTAATGACACAGCTGTAAATTTAAATTCATGCACTGTAATTCAGGTCTTTACCAGGTGAAACTCATGGAGTGAAACTGATTCTCTCCATAAGCAGAAGAACAAATTTTTGTTACTTTATGCCGCATCCCCGTTGGGCCACTGAGTAAAACTCCAATATCCAATCCTTTGCAGTCGAACAAAATTTCTGCATAACAAAGCATGTTACCATGTATAATTGATGGTGGTTGCTATGTATTGTATATATATATCATATATGTATATGTAGCCTGATTTTTGTTGATACAAAGGCAGGAAAACTTATTGTTGAGATCAGGCCTGCCTCCATAACGGATGTTGGTTGCTTGAACAGGGAAGGCTCTCAAGCTCACTATCACCCCGAAAGATTCATGACCCAGGTGATGTTTTTGGTGATTGAAAATTGTGAATTTGAATTTGTTTATCATTTGAAGCATTTGTTTTCCTTTGCCACAGAGATACAAAGCTAGAAGAAATGCAAATACAAGCAAATGCCAAGAACATGTCCCAGAGAACTTTGTAGGTGTAATTATAAATGGCAACACCATTTCGTTCAATTGAGTAAATGTAGTAGCGAGTGATGATGCCTAAAAGAATCAAGAACATCACAAACGAAGATAGACAATTGCACCAAGAAGCAGCCAGTTGTTTCGTCCAAGAGCCTTCGAGACTGGCGAGTCCAGTGGATTTGGCTTAAACCATGTCGTCGTGTTTATAAGATTTTCAGAATTTGTTTGAGGTTGTTCTTTCTCTCCGGTGATATAAGCTTCAATCTATAACGGTACATTTGATATTTCTGTTTGTGTACTAGATACCGAAAGTAAAAGATCCAACATAGTGAGATCAATGGATTTCTTGAGGTGCAGATGAGCCGAATTTGCTCTTGGAGAAAAGGAATTTCAATTATAAACTCTTGGAGAAAAAACTAAACCTGGACTTCTCAAAAAGTTTAGTTCAACAATGCCACAACGAAGATGGCGAGCTGAAACCAGGCTTACACCGTGTTGCAATTGTAAGAACCGTAAGTATCATCGATAGCCCGGAGAAAGATACTAGGAAGAATCCAGCATACATAAGCTACTCCCACATGGATTAGATGGAAGATGATGTAGAGTGTAAAAATGGTGAGTGTAACAGAAAACCTCAAACATTTTTTGGCGAATCGATTGAAAGCTGTCACCCTCCTTCAACATTTGATACATAGCCCTCACTCCATTGTTTCAACTGCTCAATGATGCAACTTTCAATTAGTAATGGTTCATAAGCAACACATGAAGCAATATACTAATAGACAAATAACACGGTGTTCTTATTGCTTGCTTTGCAGTTGTGTTTTGATGTAGCCAAGAGCTATATATTATTTTACCTCATTTTTCTTTCTTTCTTAGAATACGAGTTGTTTTAATCACAATTGAAGTTATTCCTTAACAAATTATATGTCTGAAGCCCATTATTTTATGGAAAAAATGTCTATTACATGTTTTTGAAAACTTTACAGATGGTTTGCTAAAGGTCATCATTCTGTATAGTCAAACTCGAACATAATTTAGGGCAAAATATTCTGATATGGTCAAAACTACTCAGTTGGAAATAGAGTTTAAAATTGTGAAATTAAATATTGAATTGATTTTGTAATTAAAACCATGTTAGTGATTTAAAAAACTTCAACATTGCTTATAAATTTCAAACACATGTTCCATCAACACACTCTTTTAGTCACAAAACTAATTTAATATTTAATTTCATACTTTCAAATACAATCATTGTATCATTAAAACTGGGTTTGAATAGTTAAGAATATTATAGATCAATATTGAAAATTATGAAATTAATTTTATCTTTACCTAGTAAATAAGATACTAACTATCATAATGTAAAAATCTACGAAAATCATCTTATTAAACTGTCAATTCACCAAAAAGCTTAAATTCGTGCTTGAAGCCAAATTTAATTATATATCTCCAACACTTCCTTTCACTTGTGGGTTTGAAATATTTGAAAGTCCAATAAGTGAAAATCAATTTTAATTGAAAAGAAAACGACAATGCATGCAATTCATCTAAAAACTTAAGCTTTTGAGGTGAATTGACGGTTTACATGGTATCAGAGTCCATTAAGTCCAAACGGGTATACGGTTCAAGATAGGCGAACCTAGAGAGGCACATCTTGAGGGGGCATGTTGGAGATGTTGACATTCGTACATTGGAAAAACTAAGGAGACCCACACTTCATGAACCATTCTTCTCATTGTTAATTGATTTTGAGATGTAATCCTATACTATTAAATTTAACAACAAACAAACAGAAATAACCCAAGAGAAAAAAGATAGACCAATGACAAATGGTAATAGAAAAAATGCAGAGCCACCAATGTAAGAAAAATAGTTGAAACTTTAAAAAATAAAAACTATACTATGAAGTGTAGATAAGTTCATATATGTTTAACATTATACCTATATCTTTAGAATCTAAAAATCCTTTATACGAATCTCAAAGAACCAATCGGTTTCAGATGAACCAAAAAACAATGAAAATGAAATTAGCAGAGCCATTTGATGAATGAGGGCAAGTATATGATGAATCCAATGGTGTGTAATGCAAAGAGAAGATTAGAAATATGGGCAATCCAAATGTTATATTTGATGGATGATTATGAAGCGAGTCCAATTAGAGGTACTAATGAAGAGCCTCTTGTTGCTGGAAAGAACAAAAATGGCCAACATATGTTTCCAATGTATCCAACTCTCAATCATAGTAATTTAGTCCTTTTACAAACTGAGTAACTCGTAAGATTTAATCTTTTGATGTGGGGTTCTTTGGTTGTCTGAAACTTTTGCTTCTTGCCCAGGAAACAGAAAAATGGACAAAAGAGATGAACCCTTTTTTTTTTTTTTTTGCCTCCTTCTGTTTCTCCAATATAGAACTATACTACTATCATCTTATAAGCTCTTGTACTTCATCATGGTTTTGATTCATTTTAATGTTCAGGTATGCCATTGGAGATGGTTTTGGTGGCCTAAATACTTGCAGAATTGATCCAGTTTTTTTTGTAAGTGTCGACGATGAAGCCATGAAAATTAAAATTTGAGAATAAATTACGAAATAGAGGAATGAATGAATGGGATGGCGATTTCGTAATTTCAACAATTGGCTCAGTCCCATAAGAATAATATTTCCCTCCCTTTAGTCTTTACCAATATCATCTCTCAAATTGAAATTTTGAAAACGAAACGAAGTACCCGCCGGAGACAAATATGAAGGGTACAGCCCGCCGCCGTCCAAAGGCGTCTTTCAATCCTCCGCCACCCCCTACTCCCCAATTCCGCCGCGATTCCGATGTCAGCTTTGTCAGTAGCCGCCCTTCTTCCATCGGAATGTCTCGTCCCTCCTCCGCTTCCATCGACATGTACAAAGAACGAGCCGTTCAAATTTCCACTGTCAACACCATCAATTCCTCTCTCAAGGAGCTCTTTTCTCACTCCTTTAACGTAATATTCAAACCCTTCTCTCCCCCTTCCCTCAAAGATCTTACTGAAACGATTAATTTGCTTCTTCAATGTCTCGATTATCCTCCCACTAAGCTTGAGGATGATCTCCCCATCCTTCTCAAATCCCTTGGGTATCCCTTCAAAATTAACAAGAACATCCTCAAGAATCCCCCTGCTCCTCATCAGTGGTACCAAATTCTTGCTCTTCTGCACTGGCTTGTTCAGGTTGCTCTTTATAACTATAACCTGGCAAATGATTCGAATCCCATTTTTACGGGTCACGATGTGAATATATATGTGCTGAATAGCTATTTGCATTATATGCGTGGGGATGATGATTCCGTGGAGGCTTTAGATCAGGAGTTTATGGAGAGGTTGAAGAAAACGAGGGATGATTCACGTGAAAGCTTGAAGGAACTGGAGGAGGAAGTTAAGGTGCTCGAAGCCAAGGTCGAGGCCTTGCGGTCAGATCCTTCGCAGAGGGAGGTTCTTGAGAAGCAGCAGAGTTTGCTTGAAGAGGATGTGAAGAAGTTCCATACCATGATCGCGGGCTACAGTGAGAAGATGCAGGAAATGAAGAAACTTTTGGAGGAAAAGGAAAAGGAGTTGGAAGTTAAAATGGAGGAGAGAAATAAGATTTGTGAAGAGAATGAAGAGCTGAAGGAGAGGGTGGAGTCTCAATTGTTTAATCCTAGAGATGTGGAAAGGATGAGAAGAGAATTGCAGGCTGTGGAGAGGGACATCGGTGATGCCGAAGTCTCGAGGAACTCGTGGGAGGAGAAGTCATGGGATCTTGATGCAACTCTAGGAAATAAATTTAAGGAGCTTGAGGCCATTGCAATGGAATGTAACCAGGCGATGAGAAGGTTGCTCCTCTTTCACTTTTCTTTATTTGTTGTTATTATCATTTAGTTCTTGTTTTCAAATATCTCAAACTTAATACTTCCGTCCTGTAGAACCAAGTTTAAGTTTATTTCCACTACTTCTAGTTCGTTCTCTTGAAATCGTTCTTGACAAGAATCTTATCAATTGAGAAGAAGTTTTAAATGTATTGATTTATTTGGGGTATCTGCTATCAAGTTTCAACCTTTCCTTTTAATGTTTTCAGCCGACTATACTATGGGAACATTTTAAAAATCTAATGTTCATAGCTATGGTATATCACCTCCATAGTCTTCTACATATTCAGGGGAAAGTATGTGGTCCAGCATTGTAAAGATACTAGAAATATTGGTCATCCCAAATCATACTTATCATTTATATTGATAAATTGAAATTTTAAAACAAACCATTGGTAAAATTGAACTACTGTGAAGTTTGTTGAATCTTTCTCCATTCACGATTCAAATGTTTTCATCAGGTTAATTAAGGTATTGTATCCAACATTTACTTAATCTGATTTTTTTTCGAATTATAGTTATTGCTTTGCAAGAATGTAGTTTATTTTTGTAGTTTCTTGATTTGATTGTTAGTAATGCATTTCTTCTCCTCTTATTTTATTTTTGTGAATTTCACATCTTATGGTACTTATCCATCTCAAATGATACCTATGAGTATAGAGGGTTATTCAATAACAAAATTCAATAGCCCCTTATACTAATGGGAGCCTTTTTCTTATCAACTCAGCATAATTACTTTGTTAATACAACTTCTATTCACTGTTATTAGATTAAAGCTCGATAGTTGTCATCAGTATGTCCTGAATGCCAAGGGGTCGACACCAGCTGATGTGATGGGGATTGACTATAAGACAACCGTTAAGCCTGCACTTGATTCCTTTGCAGAGGACATAAGGAGAAGTTCTATGACGAAGTTGGAAGAGTTGATTTCTCTCAGGCAGCAATCAAGTGAAAATACTGCTAAAATTGAGTCTAAACGCGACCACATAGCTTCCCTTCAATCCCATATTAATGAAGTAAGGACATGACAAAATAAATGAGGGGTTTGCTTGGCTGGTAGGAATTAACTCGTACAAGATGTTTTGCTGACCGCATAAATGTTTTCTTTCTTCCAGCATGAAACACAACTAATCTCCTTAAAAGATGAAATGCGAGATTATATTTTAAGATGCTCCACGGAATCTAAGAAGATGGTGGAGGATGTTCAACAAGAAGCTCATAACTTAGATCTCGTGGAAGGAGAAGCAGAGGAGAGTTTGAAGGTATTAATGCTTTACCACAATTATTCCAGTTATTTATTATTATTATTATTGGGTGGGGGGGGGGGGGGGGGCGCGGGGGAGTTGACCCCCTTTTTTCCCTTTCTTTTGGTAACCCTGATGATCAGTTGACTTTGTAGAGGACTATTATTTCTGTGGGTAAATAACACTGTAGCCCTTGAATTTCAAAATAATAAGTTTCTATTTGATCCCTGACTGATATTTTTAGTCTATGCCTTTAAGAAATGGTACTAAACTTAGTTGAATATTTGAATGATGATTTGGCAGGTAATATAATTTTTCAAATGAGTTGGATTTTTTTTAGCTTATGTGGCATTTAAATCTCTTTCTTTCCCTACCCTTCTTCCTGATTTGCTCCTTCTCCTTTTATCTGAGTGCAAAAAATTCATTCACCTTCCTTCATTAAAAAAATATATTTTGTCTTTGCCCAAACCTCTCACTCTTTCTTCTCCCATAGCTTTCAACCAACAACACTTCATATAAGAAAATAAGTTATATAAAACTCCGAACATTGCACGCCTAACATTTCTGCAAGTGAGTGAGGAAAGGAAGCATGCACATGAGTGTGAAGAATCCATGTGTGAGAGAGGCATATAGAGTTGAGATAAATTTAAGAGTTGAGTGTGATACCGATAAATGAGAAAGTCAAGTGTGACTTTTTGTATTATGTCAATGCAAGTTGTGAATGAGAGAAGGATTTTGAGTTTAGGTTTTAAGAAGAGGATTGAGGAATAACTAGTACTCATATGGAATGTTTTCCGTCCATTATTTTGAGCTCGCCACTGCTGCCCCTTTTGTACCGATGAGATACATTCACCTTTGATTGGCTCCATGATCTCATGCTTATCCTTCCACATAAGATGTTATCCCCTTTGAAATCAATCCAATGCTAGCAGTGGCATACTTACTAGAAGAGGAGACAAGAAGGAATAACAAGGGTAGGGAAAGAAAAGAGAAAATCATGTCTACAAATCTAGTCAGCAAGTTAACTGTCAAATCATCATTTAGTTAGTTAACTAACAGTCCAATGATCTTCTAAAACAATTTCTTGTAGGGATGGGACTAGAATGTAAGTTGTTGAAACTTAGGGGACCAACCAAATTCTATTCTCATATTTAGAGGCAATGAGAATAAAGATTGATTGATAACTTCAATCCCATTAGAAGTTAGATAACCATTTGGTTTTTGCTCCTTGAGAACTAAATTTATAAACACAATTCTACCAATTCGATTTTTTATTTTGTTGTCTACTTTTTAAGAGTGTTTTCAAAAATTCAAGTCATGTTTTGAAAACTGAAAAAGTAGTTTCTAAAATGTTATTTTTGTTTTTGGCATTTGGCTAAGAGTACAAATGTTTATCTTGAAAGCATGAAAACTATGATTAAGAAATTGTAAAAAACCAAGTACAATTTAAAAACTAAAAACCAAATGCATGTTTGAAGTTTAAATTTCTTTCTAGATTTTGGAAGAATTCTAGATGGACTGGTAATCAATCTTTTGTTAACACAACCAAGTCAGTTTTCTTGAAGATTTCTGTAAGCATTGCACCATATCGTTGTATTTTGTCTTACACCTAAACTAGGAGAGAAATCACTTTAACTATATTAACTGTTACAAAATTTCCCACCACCTCAGTTTCGCTTAGTTAATTTATAGTTGATGCTAAAATCTCCTCTCTTATTGTGATCTGTTGTTGGTTCTGTGAAGAATGCCAAATTGGCGCATCAGGAAGCAATAAAGCAAGGAGAAGAAGAAATTCATATGTGTGCTCGTGAACTACTTTCATGTCTTGACTCTGTCTCACAATATAAAGCAATTGTTAGCTGCAAAATTTCAGATATGGAAAGCTGCCTCTCGAAGGCTGCTGCCGGTATCTCTGAGGCTTTCAAGAATTCTATGCCTGCAGAATAAGGTACGTTATAGCTTTCGTTAAAAGTTTGTTTTTCTAACGAAAGTTTGAATTCTATATGGAGAACAAGATTGGTCCTTGGTGATGTTCCATGTTTCATTTTAGGCTTTGACATCAAAGATCTTTTGTAATTACTCTTTGGGCAATAACTTTCTTAGTTGGCCCCCTTTTTGTATGCCATGTATTTCTTCCTTCTTTCTCAATGAAAGCGATTGTTTATACCAAAAAAGAATATATTGGATTCGAGATTTGCTTTTTTTCTTTGCTTAAGTTTAGAAGCAGCCTTGGTTTTAAAACCTCTAAAACAGACAATCAAGTTTCTGGTGTTAGCTACTAAAAGAAATTGTTTATATGAATCTGATCCCTCTCTAAAGAGGGAGAAAGACTTTATTTATAGAGAGGTGATATTACAAAAGTTAGTTATTGTGTAACTAACTGAAACTAACTAAACAGTTTTTTATTCTATAGCTCTGTTTACGCCATAATCCACCCCCTAACACTAGACTCAACCTTGAGCTGGATCAGTAAGCTGGTACTTGTCTGGTGCGTGGTATTTCTTTAAGTCCGCCACATTAAACACTGGGTTGATATTTAGGTCTTTCGGTACCTTCTTGTAGGCATTAGGATCATATCACTAAAACTTTGCAAGGACCAACTTGTTTATCTTTTAGCTGTCCATAGGTCCCAGATGGGAATCTTCTTTTTCTCAACTGTGCCATAACCAAGTCTCCCACTTGGAAGTGAACTTTTCTTCTCTTTTTTATCTTTATCTTCTTTATAAGATGCTGTATTTTTTCTTAAGTGATCGTAGACTTCTTTAAGAAGCTTTTGTACACGGTCTGCCATTTCTTCTGCTTCATTATGTATATCCAGACCCGTAGGTAGGTTGGCTATGTCAAAAGTGAGCCTAGGGGCTTTAGTATAGACAACATCGAAGGGACATTTGCCAATGGTTTTGTTCTTCATATTATTGAAGGCGAATTCATCTTGGGTAAGAGTCATGTCCCACTGTTTTGGGTGTGTTCCACTCAAGCATCGAATTAAGTTTCCCAAGGTCCTATTGGTCACTTCAGTCTGGCTGTCTGTTTGAGGGTGAGAGGTAGTGCTGAATTTGAGTGCAAATTTCTTCCAAAGTGTTCTTCAAAAGTGGCTAAGGAATTTAATATTTCATGGTTTCTCGCAACTTCTCTTAAAAAAAAGAGTAGCAATATAAACATCATTAGTTTTTTGCAAGCTAGGAAATGGGCTATCTTGCTGAATTGGTCCACTACTACCATGACAACATCAAAACTCGTTTGGGCCTGTTTGGCCCAAGGATTACTCAGGAGTGGAGTGAACTATTGTAATTCATTCTATGTTTGGCCCTCAGAATTGCTTAATTTGGGGATTAAGGCTATTATAATATGTTTCACTCCTCCCAACTCCATGCGTGCTCCACTTCTTTCCTTCGTACTCCATCTTGTACTCCTCTCCAACTCCACGCCGTACTCCACCTCTTGCTTCTCTTCTGGGTTTCCATTTCCACTTCTCTCATTCATCTCCTCCCAATTTTCACCAATAGTGTCGATCATCGGAAACTACTTAGGAACCCCTAGGTCGAGAAGAATCCACAGAACTCTCCACAATTTCAAGCTCACTATCCTCTGTCTCTCTCTCATTGTCGTTGTCCTTTTGAGAAGAAATAGTCTCTTTTTTGAACAATCGTTTTCTTAGACCCTGCTATTGAAAATGGACAATGGTGGTTGTCCGAGCGGATGGTTTTTTCAAAAGGGAGGTGCTCACTTATGCTTACCTTCTTCTCTATATTTCTCTCTTCAGTGGCCATATCTTCTTCAACACGGTAATTCTCTTCTTGTCTTTTCCTTTTGTTTATTGTTTGTTTGGTTTCTTTCTCATCTCTCCCTGCAGTTTTTTTTTTCTTTTAAATTGATTATGCTCTTGAAGAAACACTTGTTGTGTGCGTTTTTTTAATCTTGACTTGGACTATACAGACTGTTGAATTTTGGGTTTAGGGTGTGATTCTGGGTTCTGACTTCAATTTGACGGCAATGGTTTCATTTTGTTTTTCTCTGGTCTGTCTAGTACAATGGTGATTGGAATGTGGGAAGAGATTGGAAAAAGAAAAGTTTAAGCTTGGGGCATTTAGGACTCGTTTTTTTCATATTTATGTCTTAATAAATACTTTTAGAAGGCGTAATGCGTAGGTTTCATTATGTTGTTATCAAATTATGTTAGGCGTTTCTTCTTCTTCTAGGAGCTGTTTAGCAAGCTCGGGTGTATTAAGTAGCTTTCTGGTTGAGATAGTCGAACAAAAAATTTGAAGGAATGACTGCCTACATTAACCTTTTGTGACCTGTAAAAGAAAACAAAATACATAATACAATGAACACCTTATTAAAGTGTATATCCTCTATCAACAAGTCGTCAGAGGTTTGAATCTTCTTACTCTATGATGTTGAACTCTCAAATAAATGGAATGATCATTTTTTCTTTATATACAACATGAGTATTATGGATTATTGATTTTGTAAGGTTGACATTAAGCAATAACTATATCATGCATACTTTAATATTCGCATATAGATATAAATGAACCGAGTGTCTTGACCTCAGTTTGCTTACATAGTAATGTAAAGCTACATTATGGGTCTATAATCAGATATCACATTTTACAAAGTTGTTTCTGTATGAATTTATTGCTCAATATAGTGGAAGAATAGGAGAAATGTTTTGTCAATATCCTTGGTATGGGTTACGAGATATTAATGTCAGAGCCAATGGATATATGTTCATGTTCGATTTGGTTGCTTGTTAGTTTTGGTTTGGGTTTTTTTTTCCTTGTCTTTTCAAATATATTGAAAATTGATTTTTTTTTTGTTTTCTTTCTTGGTTTATTTCTAAATAACAAATAAATATACATACAACATAGTTGTTGGTCTTTTTTCTTCAACTGACAAATATATATGCATGAGATTTTTAGTTGTTTATAACTCATATTAGTATGAATCATGAGGCACCAACATATGGACTATTAACTTGCAATGGAGGAGGAGATAGCATAGTAGTAATTTGAACTTAGAGAACCTCATGTTTCTAAACCATGCCACATCAGCACTAAACGCCAAATTTTAATTTGTCACGTTGGGGTAAATTTAGTCATTCAGATCTATTTATACGTGTTCACCTATTGTTGTCTTGAAACATCTGAAAATACAGTGTTTAGTTTGAGTGTTATTTAGGCTCTCTAGAGTTCTGTCTCATGCGGTGTTATTTCCATCGGATAGTGTTTTCTCTTGTATGAAAGGTATTTTTGCTGATTCAATTTTCATTTTGTTCGTCTTTTTTGTTGTTATATTAGTAATTAGTGATGGAAGCCTATATGCCATTTAGTCCTAAAATAGTTTGTTTAATTTTACAATATTTTAAAACTTCAATTTCAAAATAAATAGTACATCTACTGATTTCTATATTTTTCGAGATGAAACAAATAGTTAATAAAAACAAAACCATGTACTCCAAACTGTTGGTTTTTTTTTTTTCAGTTAAATGTGCAACATGTTATCATTACAACTTATACTGATTATAGAAAATGGGTAAGAAATACAGTTTATATTATTTATTTTTTAAAAGATAATAATATAAACACAAACATGTTTTCTAAAGAAAGAAAATCAAATTTTCTTATTTAATTATTCATTTAGCTGTCTTTCAAAATTTTAGAAGAACAATGATAACATTAGGCTTCACAGCCTAGCAGGACAACAAACACAAATGCTACAAAACCCATCCTCCAATATCTACTTCAATAAAGGGTGTATACTAATTAAATTGTGAACTTTGTTTTAAATAATGTGATTTTAGAAAGTATTCTCAAAAATAGGTTTGGGCCAAAACTATTGACAAAAATAAGTGAGCTTGGGCAAAGTCGTGGGACTCCGTCTATGACTTCGGGGTGAGGTGGTCGTGTGGGCTCCACACCTTCTTTTTTCATTCATTATTTATATATAATATATATTATATGTGGGTCCATGCCTTATTCTTTTTCATTATTTTATATATATACTAATTCATATAACCCTCAATTCTAAAAACATCTTTACTTATCAAAATTAATAAACTTTTCAATTTTAGTTTATTCTTTTTCTTTTAATCTTTTATTCTTTTTTATATATTAAATATCTCAATATTCAATTTTTCTTATTAAATTCACCTTTCATAATTTAATTGGATTATTTCTTAATCAAAATTATATATTTTTTTCAATTTATTTTTAAAAACACATATATTAGCAAAAATATGTTATTAAAAAATATATTAAACAAATTAAAATATTAATAATAATAATTGAAAGAAGTTAAAGCTTACCCTAAAAATAATAAGAATTGAAAATATATATACTAATTTTCCAAATACTCTCATTTCTAAAAAAATCCATGTCAATTGTTATGATTATTATTATTATGATTATTTTTGGAGTAAACTTTTAACTTCTCTCAATTATTATTATTACTATTTTAATTTGTTTATTATATTTTTTAATAACATATTTTTGTTAATATATGTGTTTTTTTAAAAAAAATAAAAAAATGTATAATTTTGATGAAGAAATAATCTAATTAAATTAGGAAATGTGAATTTAATAAAAAAAATTGAATATTGGGATATTTGATATATAAAAAATAAATAGAAAAAAAACAATTGAAATTGAAAAGTTGATATTAATTTTATAAGTAAAGATATTTTTAAAATTGATGGTATGAGAATTAGTATATATATATGAAATAATATGTGTTTTTTAAAAAGAAATTGAAAAAAAAAATATATTGTGGGGCCCATACATAATATATAATATTAATAATGAATGAAAAAGAAGGCTTGTGGCCTACACGGCCACATCAGTGAAGTCGTGGACGGGGTTCATGACTTTGCATAAACTCACCTACTTTTGTCAATTGTTTTGGCCCACTTATTTTTGACAATACTTTCTAAAATCACATTATTTTAGAAAAATGTTCTTAAATTTTAGTTTCCATGTTTTTTACAGTTAAAATTTAAGAAAGATGCGGAGAAAAGACATAAATTTTACTAAGAAATTTCAAAAAGGTCTTAAATTAAAATTTATTTTTTTAATTAAAATTTCATATATTTTTAGAACAATTATAACCTTATCTATTAGGTAGGATTTTTAAAATTAAATTTAAATTATTTTTTTTAATTACAAATCTAATTTATTATGGAAATTAATTGGAAATAGTTTATTAATTTTATATAAAATGAATCTTTTCTAATATGAAATAATTTAATAATTTAATATAATTGTTTATCATTTTTTTCATCACCAGGTATTGAATCTGTGAAATTTATTTCAGCGTCGGCACAACTCCGTCTTCTTTCTCTTTCAATTTCGTTATTTTCTTCCATCAATTTCAGCGTCGGCTTTCTTCTCCGATTTGCATTTTAAAAAATTGCTTTCTTTTTCCCTTTCGATTTGCTATTTTTTTTATTTCATTTTTCGTTTCGTATATTCTTTTTTCTTTCGTTTCGTAGCATATATTGTCCTTCCGTTTCGTAGCATATATTTCGGTCATGTTCCTTCTATTTTGTTTAATTTTGTTCATCTTCCTTTCATGTTCAACATAGAATTTTTATTAAATGTCCCGTCATTCGTATATACTATGGTATACCACTAAATAATAAAATTATGTTTTGTGATTTGTCACATATATACTACTGCATATATTCAATAATACATACATGTATTCTTTTTCACATTCTATGATTTTTTTTCTTATTGTGTATATATACACAGATTATATATCCCTTCGATATTTTTTTTATTTCTTACATATATGCTATTGAATAATTCATTTATGTTTTGTGATTTGTTACATATATACTACTGCATATATTCAATAATATATACACATATTTTTTTTCTTCATGTTTTGTGATTTTTTCTTACTGCATTTATATTCCATTGTATACACCGATTATGTATCTGATCAGTATTTTCTTTTAAATTCTTACATATATATACTACTGCATAATACATATATTTTCTGTGATTTATTACATATATACTACTTCATATATTCAATAATACATAAATGATGTTATTTTGAATATACTCAATATATCTTAATGTATTTCGAGAAATATAAATTCTTACTAACCTTAAATTTTTGCCAAATTTTTTCGAAAGATCACTGTACTAGTCAATCAACAATATTCTTTTTCTTCATCGCTTATACTTCCCCCAATCTCCTATTATTCAGCGTCTTTTGTGAAGAAAATGGAATCAATATTCAACGTATTCGAAGAAAGAAACGTGTATTATAGGTATCATATATATATATATGGCAAAAAAGAGTAGTAAAAATTCAAGATTCTAGCTAAATTTATGAAATAAACATTCTAATTAACAAGATTTAATTAAATAAGTTGAAGAAAAATGTGAATTTCATGTACCATATATTTGCATGAAAAAAATTAGTAAAAAATCAAGTTTGAAGCTAAATTGATTAAATGAATACCATAATTAACAAGATTAAATAAAATCAATTGAAGAAAAATGTGTATTTCATGTGTAGTATATATGTAGAAAGAAAAAGAGTAGTGAAAAACCCATATCATAATAGTCTAGACCTCAAACACAGCTTATAACTGCAACCCAAACGCAGACTATTATAATTCCCAAACTATTATAATATCTAGACTATTATAAGTCATTATAATCACTAAACTATTATAATACCAGAATATTATAAGTCACTCCTTGCCCCCAAACACCTCATTTGTGTCTTTGGCAGGCCAACAACAAAATCAACTGAAAGGTCCTCCCAAATATTGATAGGAATCAAAAGAGAGGAATATAGGCCAACGTTAGTTGTTGTCTCTTTAGCTCTTTGGCATACGACACATCTCTTCACAAAGTTATTAGTATTTTTTCTTGCTTGCAACCAGAAAAATCTTTTGCTGATTAAATGGAAGGTTTTATTCTGTCCAAAGTGGCCAACTAAATCTCTAGCGTGAGCTTCTTTGATTATAGCTTCCCTTAGTGATGTATGAGAAATACATAATTGATCACTTTTGAAGATGAATCCTTCAATAATATGAAAATCTTTCATATAAAGATGGTCAATGCAGTTACACCATATATATTTTTTAAATCTTCATCATCTTCATACAATTCTGAGAGATGATCAAATGCAATGATCTCTGCCGAGAGGACAGTTTATAAGGTGTTTTTCTACTCTGAGCATCAGCTACCTTATTCTCTTTCATGGTTTGGTGATTGATGGAACATTCAAAGAGTTGAATATAGGATATCCAACAGGCATGCATTCGTCAAATATTTTTTTGAGCTTGTAAGTACTTTAGAGAAAAATGATATGTGAGCAAGACAAATTCTGTAGACAATAGGTAGTGTTTCCCCTGCTTCAAAGTCCTCACAAGAGCATATAATTTTGTTCTTCATGATTGTCTTGAAGTGCTAATCTTTTGTAATGACCCAACTCTCCTACTAACTTAAAGTCATTACCATTTAAATAAATATAGACTTTTTATTATTAAATACAAGAAAATACTAAAATTTAATGAAACATTTTAAATATTTAGTTAAAATAAATTGTAAAATATATATAAAGAGAGAATGAAATAATTAATTAAATAATTAAAATACTAGTTTGGGGCCCAAAAATGTAAATAAAGAAAATACTTGAAATAAACATGAGTTTCTAAAAAAGTTTCTAAATATAAATTAGTGGAGTCTAAGTGCGGAAGAAAACTGGAACTATTCCCTATGGCGAACCACAGTCACTTCTTGTCATTTGCCAGCTTGCCTTTACCTCTACCTTTACTTGTAAAAATAGAACATGTAAAAGAATGAGTATAAACTTATACTCAGTAAGGGACTCGCCATTAATCCCGCTACGTGTCTGTTAAATTTCCGTTAGAGTCCTGTAAGAAGTACCTTCTAACTATTGTGCTCCCAAATGCACGCTATCCAGTGATCCTCTAGGGACACATCTGGGCTCTTGGTGACCCCGAAGGGTACACCCTCAAGGAGAGTTGGGCTGTAAGTGATCCCGTTGAATCACATATAAACTGGCCACGCATGTATATATAGGTGGTGATTTCGAGAAACACCCATAAGGTACGACTCTAACAGTAAATCTTAACAGAACATCATAGCCTATATACATAAACCATATCATGAATATCATAGCTTAGTCACACATAATTCAATTACGACACATCTAATCATATCATGTCTCATTCAATAAGTAGCTTGGTCAAAACATGTCTAGTCATACATATCTTTGTCATGCATATGGTCACCTCTAACAATCGTATTATACATGTTAATAGTTTACTGCATAATAAAGGATATACATCCAACTTTCAATATGGGGGTCTAATGGGAAAATCTCTTACCTGAAGATCTGCTAAAAAATAATATTTCATTGGTTGGTTGACAATCAAATCCTCCTAATACACAGTCTTAAACATGAACAAAATTAAAATTAATAATTTTGTCAACTAACACCCAACTGTTTAATTAAGCATCCAAACTTACCCAAACTTACCCCAAGACTAAGGTTGAATCTAACGCAACCTTGAATGGAAAATCTAAGCTTCAATTCCTCAATCTAACACTTGAACCTTCAAGCCACGTAATTCAACTTATTCCAAATGCAACTCATTTAAGAACCAAAGCAATTATTTATTTGGGTGTACCAAACCCAACAAAAACTAAGCAAAACTCACCAAGAAGTGACTCAAAACAGAAAACGGCTCGACATGGGTTGTCGGCTCGGGCGCACGGTTTGGATAAGGGACGACTCGGATGGGGCAGCTTCGGCTGGGATGCGTGACTTACCAACAGAGGGAATGACTCGGCTACGTGGGTTACGCGCGACTGCTGAGATGGGGAACGATCGACATCGTGGACTTCCGTACAAAGGGAGACGACCGACGAACGAAGGAGAAGCACACGGAGGAAGACAGAGGTCGTTCGGCGGTCTGAACGCAAACAACAAGTAGACGCGGCTGGAGGGAATCGAACGGCGGGGCTACCCGACCGTGATGCTTCGGCTTTTGGATGAACTGAAACGCTCTCACCGGAATGCTGCGAGCGGCGACGACTGGAGGAGTGGGGGTGGCGGCTGCTCCAGGGTTGAATGGTGAAGGAGAAGGTGAACAGTAGCTATTACACGCATCACGAGTGAGTATTAAATATATACAACAACAATAATAATGATAATATTATTATTATTATTTAATTTCTCCAAATAACTCATCTTCTCCTTTTTCTCTTCCTATTCCAATTAATTTCCACTCTCTCTTTATTAATAACCCATTCCATCACCTTTAAACTTTCTCTTTTTCCAAAAATATAATATATTTTCCTTAATAATTATATTATCCCATAATATAATTATTCTTATTTCTCCATAAGTTTATATATACACATATAAATAATTACCCATAATACTTTCAACTTTACAAATTTAATTCACCAACCAATCAATCCAAAAATCAAAACTTTAACAATAGAATTCCAATTTCAAAAATTAATCACCATCCTTCCAAAACACTTAATTTCCACAATTTAAAACAATTTCACAAATAACAACCAGATTCAACATAATAAAAATTAAAATTAACTTAATAGTTTTGGGGTGCTACATCTTTTCACTAAAGAACTCCACAAAGTGGCCTCCTTAAAGATAAAACGATTCCCATCCTGATTCCATATGCATCTACAACAACTTCAAAGGGATTATTAAACTCAGAAAGTTCCAAAATTGGATGACTGCTGCGTTTCTATTTAATTATATTGAAACTGTCTTGTTGAGCTTTTCCCTAAGAGAAACTTTCTTTCAAGATATCTGTTATAGGGGTTGTTAATGAACTAAAATTCTTTATGAACGTTCTGTAAAAAGATGCTAACCCCATGAAAGCTTGCACTTCTTTTATCTTTTTCGAAATTGGCCAATTATCAATAACTTCCTTTTGCTTCATCCATTCGTACTTGATTTTTGCTGATGATGAAGCCTAAGAATGATATCTCTTTAGTAAAAAAGGTGCATTTCTTCATATTGATGTATAACTCATTCTCCTCCAAAACCTTGAATATTAGCTTGAAATGTTGATAGTGATCATCTTCCTCGTTTATGCTATATACTTATTATCAAAATAAACAACAAAAAATTTGTTTAAGAAAGAGTGGAGTACTTAGTGCATTAAGCGCATAAATGTGCGTGAAGCATTAGATAGGCCAAAAGGCATGATTAGCCATTCAAACAACCTTCATTTGTCTTGAAGGCAGTCTTCCATTTATCTGCAGAGTGAATGCGGATTTGGTGGTAGCCACTTTTCAAATCCACCGTTGAAAAAATAAGGGCTCCTCCCAATTGATCCAATAGGTCACTGATTCGTGAGATATGAAAGCAATATTTGAGTGTTATTCGGTTAATGACTCTGCTATCAACAAGCATTCTCTAGTTTCCATCCTTCTTCAGATTCAACAATGTCAAGGCTGCACAAGGACTCATACTTGGCTATGTGTGGCCTTCTTTTTGGAGCTCTTCAATTTGTTGGTGCAAAATGACAGTCTTTTGGGCTCATTCTATAATGAGGAAGATGAGACAGGGAAGCTTATGACAAGAGATCAATATTGTGTTGTATGTCTTGTAATGGAAGGAGCTTTGAAGGTTCGTCTTTGATACTAGGATATTGCTCTAACAAATCTTGAATTTTTAGAGGAATATTTCCAGACATCTTGAACATGGCCTGCAATTAGAAGACCCAAGATATCCATTTCTTTCTCTTCATCAAATTGTTTTCCACTTACAGTGATAAAAAGATGGTTTCTGGAGTGCTTTGCAGTAAAGCCGTCCTTATTCTTCTTATTGACGGGAAGCAAAATTATTTTCTTGTTCATCTACTGGAACTCATATGTGTTCTCTCTTCCTTTGTGTATTGGTTGAGTGTCATATTGTTAAGGCATTTCAAGTGAAATGTGACAGACATCCATATCAAGTACATCACACACAATTTGATCTTTGTAGCTTCCTCCAATTGATAATGAAACCAAGCAAATTTCATTCACTTGCTTATCATTTCCCTTCTTGATCTAGCCAATTTTATAAGGGTTAGGTGAGGTTTCGTTTTAAGGTTTAATGCAAAAATCAGTTTCTTGGCTACAAAATTTTCACTGCTGCCACTATCAATTATCACATTATAAATTTTATTTTGAATTGTGCACCTGTTTTTGGATAAGCTACTCTTTTGTTGGTGATATGTATCTCCTCTAGGTACTATTATGAATCTTTGGAGGATGCAAGAAAGTCTCTCCCCATCATCAGGTTCCAAGATCTCTTCTTCTTGTTCAAACACAACTTCTTGATCTCTATTCAAATCTTCCTCTTCATCCATAAAGGCTATGGTTATTCGTTGAAGACAAGCACTGAATAGATGCCCAGTTTGCCCATGCTTAAATTGGGTCATCAATAGAGGTTCTCCACTAGCTTCAACCTAGATGTAGTTTTTTACTTTTTCCTATTTTGATCAAGGGTCTTCTCCTTCTCTTGATCTTTCAAAGATTGAGGATGATGAGTATTACTATTTGTTGTTGTTGATCTTCTACTATTTGAGTTATCCCATAGATTTTTTCTAGAAGTCTTCTTGGAGTTAGCCTTAATCAATTCTTCTACTGATTCTACATAGGTAATGGCTTCGAATAAAGTGTAATATGGTTGGAGTTTGGCCTTTTCCTTGATGTCAAATCATAGACCACCAACAAAATGGGCAATCAAACGTTGTTCATTCTACATTAGATTTGTATGGACTCCCAAATGGTGCTATAATATAATCAGCCATAGCTTGACCTTTCAGTTGATAGTTTTGCTATTGATTATAAAGTGTTTGCTCATAGTTAAGGGAGAGAAATCTTGCTTTCATTAGTCTCTTCATTTTGTCCCAAGCAAGGATAGGTCTTTTACCATTTCTTTGTCAGTTCACTTCTACTTGCTCCCACAATGCTGAAACACCAACTTTAAGTTTTAATGCCACCAAGTGGACCTTCTTTCTTTCGGGAGTATTCATACAATTAAAATATTTCGGTATTCTTTAGCCCATCCAAAAAAATCTCAATGGTCCTCTTGCATCATAGCTTGGTCATAAGTCGATCTTCATCTTATATTAAGTGGGTTCACCTCTTCTTTCTCCATAATGAGCTAGGTTCCTTCTCCCATAGCCTTAGTTTTCTCCTTCTTGTACCTCATCATTCGAAGAGCTCCAATCTTGAAATTCTTGGTTGTAATCTTGAATTATTGAAGGTGATTCTTGGTATCGTGAATCTTCTCGAAGACGAATTCAGGCTTCCCTTGAATTCATTAACGCAATACAATTATCTCAACCTTCATTCATATTTCTTATCAATCGATACTCTTGACGATCTTCAATAATCTGTTATACCACAAAAGGTAACTGAGATACCTTCGAAAAACTTTTTTAACAAATCAATACTTTTCGAATTGAAATTCTAGTATCGTCACCTTCAACTTGACGAGAAGCTTCAATATTTATAGATTTTTCCGATCTTGTTTTAAAAAATATAGGTCAAGATTCCTAATATATAGACAAATCTTTTATCTTTTAAAATAAATAATACTTTATCTTTTATAGAGTAACCAACTATCACTAAATAATAAAAAGAATTCTTATTAAATCTTTTTAACAAAAATACCAACAAAACTAATGAATCTCTCAAACCCACTTTTATTATAGAGGTTGATAGGGCTTTGTTAACGTCATATATTCAAGATTTCATATTTCATGGCTAAAAAAATTAAAGGGTTTGTAAAATTGTACAAATGATGTGGTTAAATTGAAATTTTGTATGTTTGATTATGATTTAGTATTTTTTTCTATAAAAAAATTATAAATATAATCCTACTAAAAACAAAATTGAAAGTTTAACATTTATTATCTATTATTCAAATAGATCGATTTGACTTATTATAATCTTTTACCACGCTAATTCTCGTGTACAAGTAATAGCTTTATTTACTAGTTTGCATCCCACATACCAGCTAGAATCGATATTGTGCTTAACCAAATTTTTTTTTTTTTTTAAGTACAATTAGGATAGTGGAATTCGAAACATGGACCTCAGCATTACTAATATACTCATATTTGATGATGTTATATACATTGTGTATAATAGACTATAGTATTTTTGTTCAAATTTCGTCTCTACACTTTCAAATGTCTAATTTTAGTTTTTATACTGAATCAATGAATGATGTCGATGTCCGTATTGATATTTTAATTTTATGAATATATTAATAAAATATCAAAATATCAACATATATTTCTAAAAGTCACAAAATTTACCAAATTTATTTAGATTAATAGTTAAGTTGTTTTTACTTTAAAATTAAGTTAGGAATATATTGGACATGACATGCTATCTTTTATTAGTATTTATAAAAAATATGTTAGATATATCCATGGATATTGAATATTGATATCAAACTCTTGAATTTACGGATGTATGAACATATCCATGAATATTTTATGTTTGATTTTTATTATATTTAGTTCCTAACAATTCTTTTAAAACAAAATTGGTCGAATATTAACATTAATCTCAACCATACAAAGTATTTTGTGAGTATATTTCCAAATGTAAGACTGGACATTTAAAAATACTAAAAAAATCATATACCCAAAGGACATAAAAAAAAAAATGGAAGCAATTTCTAATTTTTGTACAAAACTAAAATATGGAAAATGGTGGAAATATTTACAACAATTTATTCTTTTCATACATTCATGAATATATTAGAAAAAAATTGGTGTTCATTGCTTTAATAATTAAGAAAATTGTATTATTCTTCAATAAAAGAAGTTTTAAATCAGAGAAATATGAAAATATGAAAATGTTTTGGAAAAAATTCGCAATTAAGACAAACATTGATAATCTTGGCAATATATATCCACACATCAAACCAAAGGCAATCATCACTGAAATCAGAAAGTGCCAAAAATGAAAATCAAATCATATTGAATATGTTAATCACTAAAAGTGGACTAATTAATAATAAATACAAATTTGGGATTTGTTTGGGTTAGAAACATGTGTTTTTCACGGGACCCTATTAATAATTCTTGAGACATTGTTTATTTTCTGGAAGAAACGTGTTTTATGTATTGAGTTGAATGTGTGTTTACGTTGATTTTTGATGTGATGAATAACTTGATCTTTTGATTCGTTATCTGTTAAATGCGTACACTTGATTTGAAGAAAGAGATTGATTAATGTTCTTGGAGTTGAAGTCTTAAGGATTCGTTGGAGAATTCTCTCTAGAGTGTAAATTTTTTTAAAACTCTCTATTTATAATTTTTTTTATTAGCTTTATGGATTTCAACTTGGTTAATAGCCGCTGGCCCAATTTAGATTTCGACATTATTTAGCTTTGGGCTAAATTATGCATATTTTTTTGGACCGACAAGAAGAATAGTAAAATAGAAGGTTTGCTTTGTGATAAATAACAAATCTTTATTTAAGTTGATAAAATAGCAAAATCGAAAAATATGAAAAAATAATTGCTGGAACAATATCTTAAATGCTCCTACCTAACTGAAAAAATTGAATCCTAAATGCAATTATTCAAGAAACCACAAATACCTTATAATTAAAATCAAACTCCCAGCACACAATTAACACCTACCAACATCAAACTTAATTTCATAAGTTGCAGAAACTTTTGGAGCTTCTAGCTCATCCCCTTCAAACCCTTCGAAGTCTTCATACTTGAATTTTCTTTTTGTCGGCTCCTCTGACTGGAGACTTTGGGATTTTCATATTGTCGGCTCCTCCGACCAGACACTCACGTGTTGAACAACCCACTAAAAATCCCAAGAAGAACCACGACTGAAAAACAGAACACTCATGGGGAAACTCATCGTAAAACTCACTGAAAACGCTGCTTGACCCTTCTATTCTCTTGCCTGCAGCTGAACCCGTGAAAGTCGACTACATCAGATTCCAACAAACGTCGGAATGTTAGAACCCACCGCAAACTCACGACCAACGTCAGACGCCATCAAATGCTACTCAAAAAAGCCCATCGCCGTTGATGTCAAAACTCCAATGTCATCCTCTTCGTCGGCCGCACTTTTCTTCTCTCTTGTTTGCAAGAAAAATTTTCTCTCTTACTGTGTTTGTCTATTGCGTCGGTTGCCCCCTCTCTCAATCTACTTCATTTCTTTTCTCAAATAAAACCTAAAAGATCAAGAAGATTCAAATAATTGCAAAAATGACATTCATGCATAATCACAATTCTAAAATTTAAATTTAAATTGTTATTAAAAATATATTATATATTATTTAATAATTTTTTTTAAAATATAAAAAACCTGAAAATCTTGTATTTATATTTGACATATTTTAGGGAGGGATCTAAAATTCAAATTCAAATTGTTATTAAAAATACATATTATGTATTATTTAATAAATTATTTAAAATATAACAAAGCTGAAAAATCTTATATATATATTTTCCATTATTACATAGGAGGTTGCCGCAATCTTGTCCAACAACAAAATAAGAGATTTAGTTAAGATTTACAAAATTTGAGGTATTCAAATACACTATGTTTGAAATATATGGATTATTCTATATTCAGGAGAATGATACTATATCTTGATGACCATTTTTTTTTTAAACTTTTTGTGGGTGTCCCAAATTTGTTGTTTATAAACTTATTCATACTCGACATATAGTATGTTTGAGAAATCTTAATTCTATTGGTTATTATAAAATTTGGTTAGTTAAAGAACTGTGATTATGATTCAACGACACTATTTAGGAAATCATTCTTATTGTTGGTTTTGTAACAAATCCATCTTAATGTTAAGTTTTTTGGATTAGAAAAGTATATGATTATAGAACAAAATATTATTAATATTTGAATATATGTGATCATGATATAAAACAAATAGTTTATCACATTATTTAAAAGCATAAATTACAATGTAATTGTGTCAGCAACATATGTTATACATTCTATCAAATACTGTGGAACTAATCTGGAAAGAATAATATTGTCAAATACACTATAACTTTATAGAAAATCAACGCAATCAAACATGACCAATTTAACCAATAAATCAATTTTGTTAAATTAAGAAAATTGAAGTTATTAAATTGGTCAAATTAAATGGACAATCGTAATTAGCATTATTTTAGGGAAAGATCTAAAATTAGAATTCAAATTGTTAAAAAGTTGTTTGGAATATAAAGAACCCAAAAATGTTGTATTTATCTTTGACATTATTTTAGGGTGAATATCTAAAATTTAAATTTAAATTGTTATTAAAAATATATATTATATATTATTTAATAATTTTTTTTATATATTTTTTGAAATATAAGTTAAATTTTAAATTATAATAATTTGAATTCTAAATTTTAAATTCAAATTGTTATTAAGAATTTATCTTTGCCATGGTTTTAGGGATATTATGTAAGATTTAAATTCAAATTGACAATTTCAGGGGATGATATAAAATCTAAATTCAAATTGTTATTAAAAATATGTATGATGTATTATTTAATAAAGTTTTGGTAAATAGTATAAAATATAAAGAATCCAAAACTATTGAATTTATCTTTGCCATTATTTTAGGGGCATTGTCTAAAATTTAAATTCAAATCGTTATTAAATTGTTAATTATTTGATTTAAATCCTAAAAATTCGAAAATCTAATATAAATTATAGTCATATATTTAGGGAATGTTGGTGCAATCTTATCCAGCCCGAAAATATCATATCTAGTTAAAATTTTCCAGAACTGAATATTATTTGCAAATACACTGTATCCGTGAATCGGTGATAATCAACCTCATTCTTTGAATTATATAAATACACTGTATCGATAAGAAATGAATTGACTTGTATAAATGGGTATAGCCGGATAAAAAAAAAAAGTAAAAAAAAGTCTACAGTTGTCGGTTTTTCTATAAATCTTAATATTTTGGGAATTTACTATTTTTCAGTTTGTTATTTAACATTTTGCCATTTTTATAGTTATCTCTATTCTTATGCTCAATTGAACTCTAGCAAATAATAATATTTAATTGAACCTAAATATTTAGTTTGGTTCAATGGCAATCATGTTCACATCATTATCAATTTTAATTTAGGATACATGTCATATTTAATTAGTCGTAGATTCAATTATCATTTATTTGAAAAATGATAGTAACAATTTACTCATTTGAAAAATGATAGTAACAATTTGTAATGGATTCAAAAATTTTTATTGATATTACAGCAAAATGTTTTAAAATATTTATAATATATAAAAAAAATTTAGATTATGTCAATAATAAATACAAATAGACACATTAAAACTTTTTTAGTGTTTTTATTTCTAATATTTTCTTATAATTCTTAACTTAGAATTTCATTTTTGTCGGTTTTGTTCTAAATGATATTTTAGGTTAGATTTTTAGTAATTTTATATGTACAATAAATTAAATGATAAAAATTAGGGAAAATAACCCTTTAAAAAAACCAAATAAATAAATTTGCCCTTAAACTATCAACAAAGGACCCCTTTTGAAATAAGTAGAGAGAAACAGAGAGGTGGATGAAATGATAAAAATGAAAATAACTTTAATTTTTTGGGGTCTAATTTCTATTTAATCTTTTTTAAGTTATGATTTTAGTTTTAATTTAGTTTACCATTTTTCTTTAAAATTGGAGTTTCAATTTGATTCTTATAATTAAATTAAATATTTTACTTTCTTTTATCTCAATTTTTTCATTAAATACTCACTTACAGATATTGATGTCAACATTTATTAATTAATTTAAAGTAATTATGAAATAAAATTTTAAATTAAAATGATGAAAAACAGTAAAATTTAATTAATTATTATTCGATTAATTATTTTCAATCTATTAACGACATAAATTTAAAAAATATTTAGTGAAAATTTGAGGTTAAGAATATAAATAATATTAAAATTTAGGACCAATTTAAAACAACATTTAAATGCTAATAGAAATCACACTCAAAATTTCAGAATTATATTAAAACCCTTTTAAATCTATAAACTAAATAAAAACAGGACACAAAGCTTATTGACTGAAAAAGTGATTTTTCCTAAAACTTAACAATAGAGAATTAATAAAAAATTGTTAATATCTATTTGATTCCATACATTTGGACGCATGTTTAAAAGTTGAAATACCCATTTTAAAACCAAGTTCTAATTAATTAACCAAATTTATTACACTAACTCATTCATAAAACTTTAGGAATTTCAACTGATATAATTGTTAATAGGAGTTTTGAATCGTTACCCCTATAATTTGACCTTTATTTTATCCAATATATATAGTTTTATCAAGTCTTCTTTATTCTTAAGGCAAATCAAAAGTACAAATAGGCCAATTCAAATATAACTTAGTTTATTAAAAATTTCAAATCTCTCATTGTTGAACTGAAAAAAACAAAAATCAACATAAATGGGTTAGTGCTACCAATATGACTAAAATAAAAAAATAAAAAAATATATATTTGAAATCAAATGAATTGGATAACCTTCTGCTTTATTTTTCCTATATATAAAATTGGATATGATTGTTAAAATTAAAGGCAATCTATCTTGATGGGTGTGTGTTTTTCACATTGTAGGGCATTTGTTTAGTTTGGATCTAATAATTAATAATATAGCAATATATTTTTAAAAGGGTAAATATAACAAAGTTTATAACTTTGGTTAGATCCAGCGTAGTAGAATATAGTGCTGTAAATTTTTATATTATGATGCATCTATTAATATGTTGTGTTTGCATGTCATTATGCATGTGTGGAGAGACTTATCTCTTAGTTAATTAGAAGTTATATATTTTATTAAATTGAGTTTAATTATGATCAAAGTTGTGTTGGTTGACAAAATTATTTAAAAGTTTACTTTATAGACTGAATTTTTAAGGCTATATTTTAATTTTGTTTACCCACAAGAAATACTAAACCTAGTTTAGATTTTCTTTTTCTTTTGAAAAAGATAATAAACGTAGTTTAGATTGAGCTTGAAGGAACAACAAAACCATTTTCTTTTGTAGAGTTCAACAACATATAAATTATAACATGTAGGAGTAGGAGATGCATGATGGTTCTAATATTTTACATTTTAGTGGATGTTATAAACTTAATAATTAAGTATAGTTTTTGAGTATCGATCAACTGTAGAAACCCCATATCAGTACCCTACTAGTTAACAAAGAGATGCCTCCATAGAAAACAAAAAAAAACCCTAATTAATTAGTACAACATGAACAAAGGGTTTCCCTTTAGAGAGAGAGAGAAGGAAAGAAGTGAGTATAAAATAAGGTAATAATTAGTAGTATCCCAAGGCATGAAATGGTTGCGGCGTTGATTTCTCGTTTTGTCCATATCACTTTCTGCCTTCAACTTTTATTTTCTATAATATCATTCCGCACCTCACAATTAATTATATATATTCCTCAAACTTCTATTCACACATAATTAACGTAAGCATATATATATATATATATATAACTTTACTGTATAAATTATGAACTTTAGGCTACAACTTCTATACTATTAATTATTAAACTAAATAAAAACCAAACAAATCAATATATATATATATATATATATATATATATATATATATATATATAAAAGAATTCACACACAAACAATCTCTGTTAAGTTGAAAATAAAAATAAAAATATGTTAAAATTGAGAGAGGAAGATATATAATGGCCATATTAAATTATTTAAAAGAAGATAGCTGCATGGAAAATTTGGAGAGAGAGAAAATAAGAGCTTTGAAATTGAAATATATATAATTTTTGCTTAGAAAATTGAAATGGTTGTTATTTGTTTATTAATATTGGAGGTCAACTCTAAGTTTTAGATGTGTAAGCAAGCTAAGACCCTAATACTTTCCTCTCTATCATTCACTATTTTTAATTTGCTAATTAATCTCTCTCTTCTCTTGCTCTATTTAAAGAAACATTGCTCTTCTTTGTTTCTAAACCATTGAGCTTACTTATTAATCAATATTTTATGATCGTCTGATTCTTTGAATCTTTATAAATGACCAAATCTCTAAAATTACCGTAATAAAGAATTTTAAACCCTAATCTAATAATGGTATTGATTTGAACGATTAATTATCAAGAAGTCAATTTAGACCATTATTTATTAAGATTACATTCGAAAACCATCGAACAATTTTTTAAGAAAAAATATTTTTAGTGAGAGATTTATTTGCTTATGAAAGTTCTTAAGTTTAATTGATTATGATGTGTGCTTAATTGTTATTCTAAATAGAACTCTGGATTGTGTGTGCTTTATAGTTCTTGTAACTATCATCGTTGGCATGATATTTGCTACTAAGATGAGGATGTATGTGGTGAGGCTGCAAATGCATTTAACCTAGTTGAGTTAGATGTTAAATATGGGACCTATTGACCTTTGTTATGTCAATCGTTTTTTTCTTTTTAGAAAAAATTGATATGTTTTCCCAAAAAACGTATATTTTATAAAGGTTGTTTTGTGTGTGTGTGTGTTTTTTTTATTATTATAATTTTGTGTTGGTAACATTCATTTATCTTTAAACTTTAGAACAAAAAATCATTATTCTCTCATCCAATTCACACTTCAGCCAATTATATATGTAGTAATGTGTGACTCGTTCAATATGCACATCTATTTCAATACACATATGTAGATGCACAAATTGAGAATATGTATATATGTAATCTCATCTATTTGTGCCCCAATGGCAATTAACGTAAAATTTAAAATTTGGAGAAGATTATTTGTCACATAGGCCCAATACTTGGAGTTAAATATCTCAACACAGTAAATTTTAGGGGGTTTATAATGAATATGAACTAGTTTTTTTTTTCGTATTAGATTTGATCGACCTAATGATTAATTGAAGATATTTCGTAGTTGCTTTAATTTCATTTCACATCAGCTCGGGTTCATAATTTCACCCACCACAACATCAATAACATGTTTGAACCCACATAGTTATGTATTTGCTTACCTAATAATTATTAGCTCTTGCATGTCAATTGAAGTTCCATGGATTTCCAGAGTTCATGGACCTAAGATGAAAAAAATCTAAGATATATACATGAAAAAGTACTTTTCCTTTCTTTCTTGAGTATTGTACTATATTTTTACTAGCTCAATAATTGTGAGTTAGAATTTCGTACCATCAATCTAATCTCCAAAATGATAATTCAAATCTTATTCGTTGAGCTATTTTTGGTGTATGCCAGTTTTATATACATTGTGTCAATCGATTCGATTCGATTTGATTTGGTGGGTGCGTAAATAGTTTACTCTAAGAACAAGTAAAATTGAAGTTATTTTTTCTTAATAAACCATATGCTTAGAAGAAGCTAGGGCTTTTCCCTTGAATTACTAGTGACAAAGGCCTAGTAGATGGTTAAGTCATCTCAACTTAGCCAATAGGGTTAATATATATAAGGTATATAGTACTCTAATTATTACAAACTATTATTAATTCATACTAAAATTAAAATTAAACCTCGTAGAAAAATTTCAAATATATAGTTTTGATATAACCTAAAAGAATATATCAGCTAATTAACTACGGTCTACAATTTTAAGATTTGCTAAATAATGATCTAAAGGAATCTATTTTTTAAAAAAATGGAGGAAAAAAATATACTCTAAATATCTTAAAAGTCAAGAAATTAAATTAAATAAATTAAAGTGATTATGAATTTTGTTGTGGAAAGTAAACATAAATTTAATTGTTGGTTTTAAACTATTTATAAACAATATCAACAATACTAAATGATCATGTCAGCTACTTTAATTACATAATACCTCACCCATAAATTAATCATAGTTTCTTAATTAAATACAATTTTGAAAGAATTTTATATGAACAATCTTCTAATTTTTTTCTCTAAGAAAAAGGGATAAAAAAGTATTTTGACTATAACACATAAGAAAAACATTGAACAAAATAGTAATTAATAAACTTAAATGGAATGGTAAAAGTCTTAAAAGTGGACCAAATTTTTTAAGGTTTTTATTATAGAGGTCCATGCCCAAATTTGCAATGAATATGGTCTTAAAATTAGTAAGATACGAATACAAACAAACTAGAGAGACTTAGATTATAGATTATGAATTTAAAAGTGTTTTTACACAGAAATTTATAACTATTTATAAATTTAGAGATTTATAAACTCAGCTCAACTGACACTTGTATCATATATATGTGTAGGACAAAGATCTCACGTTCAAATCCTCTCATCCCTTAGTTATTGTATAAAACATTTAAAAGAAAAGGAAATGATAGAAATTAGAAGGGAGGGAATTTTAAGAAAAAACAAAACAATAGAGAGAGATATGTGTTGAATAAGTCCAAAAATTGTTGTAAGAATTGTTTTTGTTGCGTACAAGGCTATACATAAGTGAAGTAATATTGATGGTTGAAGTTGTTGAATATGAAGAATAGAAAAAATCGACCTTGTCAATTGTGATTAATATATATTTTGTATTTGATTACTAAAATATGTCTTCAAGATATGTGTGATTTTTGAAGTCCAACCCGTGCAAATGAAAATATGTCTATTCAAAAACTCTACGTCCTATCAATCCATCCATCCGTAATTTTGGAGGTACATATATATAGGTGTTCTTTTATTGTTATGTAATTTCTATATATAACCTTTAAATACATTATCCCTTTTTTTATATATAACATTAAAAACTATGGACTTTATGTATACTCTACGTTTTTTAAATATCCTTAACCTTGATTTTTGCAACTTGTTGCAATAATTGATTACTTTTTTTTAGCCAAACTTTTATGGAAAATTGTCTACAACGATGAGTTTTGGGTTTTACATTTAAAAAACAATACATTTTCTTTGTTTTTGAAAACTCGTCATTGTGTTTTTTTTCGGGCTATCTCGACTAAGATTATCGTTACTGAAATTTAATATAATCGTTTCAAATTCAAAATGTATCTACTCTCTACGGTTACCAAAATATCATTTTGTACTGAAAAACTTCATCTTCACTTTTAGGGAACTAGATGCTCACATTCTATTTGAGTTTCAGCTTCTTTGCTCTCAAAATCACTACGATTCACCTAATTTTCATGTCCACAAACTTTTTTAGAGCATTCTAAAGCTTAAATATGTAGAGGTGTTCATTCCACTTTCAAGGATTTGATAGCTTAGGGCTACTTCTTAAGTTTTTTTTTTTTAGGATTTAATTTGTTGTGAAATATGAGGCGGTTGGGATACAAGTAGTTTGATATATATTTGCATATCTTGTCTTTAATTTCATGTAGGTTGGGATATAGATTGGGCTCGTTAAGAACATGAATCTCGATTGAGATTGGATGAAATTGTCCCGAGATTTGTTGAATGAGCCCCTAGATTGATCTATATTTGTGTTTTTTTTATATACATTATGTGTTGGCTCTTGGGGTAGATTTAGCCCAAGATTTTTCATATAGAATGCATTAAGAACGTACTCTTATGGCATCCTGGTGTGTAAATGACCTGAGTTCTTCATGATTTATGTTGTTCTCGACTGAGATTGGATCGAGATAACTCCAAGTTTTTAGACAAATTACTTATTTTTGTCCTGTTATATGTGTTTTCTGTTTGGCAAATGACTCTAGTCACCAAAATTTGTACATCAAACTTTTTTTATGCAAATATGACATGTTCTCACTTAGCCAAGACTGTCTTCAATATTAAAAAAAAGTTAACTCCTAAGCAACTATATATGTTTAAGAAATTACAGTTGGCCATTTTTTGGAAGTTAAGTTAGGGTGTGTTTGGTTTAGATTATAAAGTGTTTAATTTTGCCAAAAAACTATTTTGAAAAAAATGGTAGTGTTTGACAAATTAAAATAATACATTTTTAAAAAATTCATTTATAAAATAATCTATTTTGGAGAAATCTTTAAAAACCAAATTCATATATAAACATTTATAAAAAAGTCTAACCAAACATTTAAACACATTTACAAAAAAAGTGTTTAAAAATGAATGTATTATTGAAAAACATTTTTTTCTTAATTCAATCCAAATGGATCCTTAGTGTTCAATAGATCTTGTTGAGAGAGAGGTTGAAGATGATTGGGACAACATTATCAAATTTTATTGCTTCTAACCTCTTATCCAAATCCCTTGTTTTTTTTAGAAAAGTGATTTCAACCTTCAATTCCAAAAGAACTACATCCGGTCAATTTAACATTTTGTTTTAGAAAAAGTAAATGTTTCAATAATCACTAAGTTATGTTGATCATTTCCTTATCCAATTCCAAATTTTTGTAAATTCTCGAATTTTTGCCTAACATGTAACTTAGATTCTATTGCAAAATTATTTAGACTCCAGTTGAAAACTATTTGATTTTTTTTTAAATTTTGTTGGTAATAATAGTTTTTATTTTTTCAAGGTAACATAAATTTGAATTGTTATCCGAGTTAAGTTTTAAAACTTGGCATGGATTATGGATTTTGAAAACATTGTTTGAAAGTAAATAATAAGATAAAAGTAACTCCACATATAAATTTTACATAAACTTAATTAATTTTAAAAAATCTACCATTCAAAATACCATTTTGGTTTTTCAAAAATCAAGTGAAGCCACATTCGAAAAACTACAAAAATATGGATTTTGTTTTTTAGATTTGATTAAGAATTTAAATATATTTTTTAAAAGAAAACAAGCGTGTGATCAAATATAAATAAAAACGGAAGACAAAATCATTAAAAAAAAATCAAAACATAAAAGAACTTCTTATTAAATAATGGTTTCCTTAAAAAAAAAAAAAAAAATACAGAAAAAATGTAAACTTAAATTTCAAAAATCAAATGATCATCGGAACTTTATTATTTTCTCTAGAAAAAAATTAGTTAAAAATTAGTTAACAACATTTGAGGACGAAAATGATTATGTTTAAGGTCCTTAACCTGTATATATATATATATATAAATGGAATGTTTTTCTTTTATTATTATTATAATAAGTTGTAATTAGAATAAAGTAAAATTGTAATCTAGTTCTTGCTATTAATTAAGTTTTCATTTTACATTTAATATCTTTTATAGACTTTTAGTCCACACTCTATTTCGATGTACCAAATATTAGACTAAATTTATATGCCACTTACTATATAGCATATATATTATACAACTGATCTACATGTGTGATGCTGTATAAATAATGTCCAATACATAATATAAAAATTGTAACAATAAAAATTACAATACTTTCTTTTAATGAAAATTCACATAGTATAAATAAATATTTGATGACTAAAAATTGGATTTGAACTCCACTAAGAACTAGTAAATTGAGACTATACATGTGTGTGACATTATGGGTTTATATATGTATGAACAATAATACTTAAAATAACTATTTTACTAAACCTTTAAAAAGTTAAATCTTTCAAACAAACTAACACAATTACTTCTCTAAATTAACTATACCAACACTAAAAGTAGTATTTCTTTTCTTTTTTAAATCACCTATATATGCCATTATCATCTTTACCTATCCTAATTCTCTTTGCATTTTATCATTAACATTCCAAGAGATAATCTACTCAAAGTTTAAAAAAAATATTCAAGAACAAAAAAACTAAACAACAAAACTGAAAAAAATATATATATTTACAAAATATAAACTAACTAAGAGTATAATTTAATATAATACTCTACTCTACATGTTATCCTTTGAAAAATGATATGTTAAATAAGGGGGAAAATCCTTCTTGAATTATAAAATACCATATAGGTTATGCAATAATAACAATTGGCTTTTGACTCTTAAAATAATGGAATAGAGTTCACATAATTATTGTTTAATATTTCATAGATCTAGAAATCAATGCTTCCATATGTAAAACCATATAGCTAATATATTCATATGACATTATTCAATTAATTTTGTACTTTATGCGAAAGTAAGGGATGAAATTATTAACAACAAAATTCATATTTCACTATGACATATGTCATCTATATTTTAGTATTATTTTCCCTTGGTAACGTGAATGATGGTAGACATTATATTAATATTCATAAATCAATTAACCATTTTCTTATTAACTATTATTGTTTGTTTTCTCTCTCTCTCTCTCTCTCTCTCTCTCTCTATTCAACTTTTATTTATTTTAAAAGGTAGCTTCTAAACTTATCCATATATAGTAGCTTTTTAGAACCCTTAATAAATAAAATAAAATAAAATAACTTAACTTAAAGAAACAATTTCTTAATAACATGACAAAAATTATCTTTTGGAGAATGATATAGTTCTACTTATCACTTTTTTCTTGCTAAAAAAAAGTTTAATATCAATTTTTATAATCTTTATATTTTCAATCATTCAATTTTAGTCTATCAATAAATCCTAAATTCAATCCTCACTTTAGTTTATTGTTGATTGTTTTAAAAACTTTTAAATGTATCCTTACATGTTTTGAAGAGTATTGAAAACTAACCCTAAAAATCAACACATATTTTTAATTTGATTTTTGTCTTCATTTACATGCTTCGCAGAAAAAAAAAATACGTAAATACATTCCTAACTTCAATCATCTTTGTGTCATAATCGGCCAACTAAAGTGCCTAATTACAACTAGTTGTCACGTGCCAAACATTTTTTATCTTTTAGAATAAAAAATTTTCGAAAGTTAAAAGTCTCCCATCATAAAAAATTTTTAAGTCAAGTCACTCAACTTTAGAGCTTTCTTATAAGTTATAATATTAAATCACCGAAAAAAAAGATACACGGCTTATTAGTATAGATAGTAAGTATTTGTTCATTTTAACTTCATTCTTAATCATACCTTCGTAGCCACAAAAAAAAGTCCTATTTGAAGAGTTACAAATTTTTATAATAATATATATATATATGTAAAAGAAAAAGAAAAATAGAGAAACATGGGTGTAGAGTTATGAGGTCTTCGAGTTGACCATTTCAAGATCGGATCCCAAGGTTTCTCTTTCTCATGGGATTTCGTTAAACACTCATTATTAAATCAATGAGTTTGATGATATGTTGAGTTTGCATTCTCTTTTATATATATTTTAAAAAACAAACTCATTTCATTTTATATTTTTTTAATCTCTAAGTCCAAACACCATAAATAAGGACAGTGATGCAACAGCTAATTATAAATTTTAATCACATACATATCCAATAAATGACCTATATATGCTAGGGGTTCAAACACCCTTTAACCAAAAAAGAAACGAAAAACCATTAGTTAACACAACACACCCTTAGATTCAAGAATTTCATTACAATAATATTGGTTATAATATGAAATTTGATATATAGTATTAAAAGATGTATTTTAGTCGTGATCAAAATATTAGTTATCATTTCAAAAATTGATAATGTTGAACTATGTATATAAAACATGAAGCACAAATTCTTGTGAGTGTTTTTGTTTAGAATTGTAGTAAAAAGTTTAAGATATGAAAGGATAATTTTCATTAATTCTGTTTTTTTTAAAGAAAAACAAACTTAACTAATTAAGAACCAATTAAGCCTTTAGAATTATTTGTGCCTTCACAAGATGTGTTTAATGGCCCAACTAAAGAGGCTACGATAATTAGCTATAATAAATTGATGTGGCTGTCTTTAATTAATTAAAAGTTAGGCCAAATACGGCTGCTAAAGTTTCTCTTAATAATCACATAGTTGAAAAAAGGCATTCAATCAAAATTGAATTTTATCACATACTTATGGTTAAATCCGATTTTTCCCCCTAGGGTAAAAACACACTCAACTTAGCTATCACATTATTCTGTCGAATAAGATTGCACATGAAAAGAGATTGAGAAACTTCACAATTTTAATAAAATTTATATATAAAGACTCCATTAAGTTTGTATTTATATTTATCCGATGTGGTATCATAGCTATGGATTCAGCTTAATAAACTATGATAAATTTTTCTTTTCCATTAGCAATTAGTTTTAGAACATATGGACTCTTGTGTATTTCTAATATGTTATTATCGCCATCAAACCCAAATAAATATTCTATAAAAAAATTGTATGATGCAGGAATTGTAAATCTAAGGAAGAGAGGCACTCGCTTGAGAAAGATTATGCGTAAAGAATTCACCGTATTTGTAAGATGTACAAGTTTAATTACGAAAGGTAAACTCATGAGACCTAGCTCATGCATGAAAGAAAAAACATAAGAGTCTACTCTCTTACTTATGCAACTAGTAGGGCATACATATACCGATTAGTTTTGAGATGAAATGCAAAATATTCTTCTAAAATTATAACAAACTGCCCAACATAGTTATACCTAATAATAGTGCAAGCTGCAAGAAGTATAAATGATATTGCATCTTCTAATAAAAATTATCGAGATAGATCAAAGTGAATATAGTTCAACAAATAATCGACATGACTTTTCTCTTCAAAAGTTGGAGATTTAATTCTCATTTCTACCATTGTTGTACTAAAAATTATAAATATATCAACATGTGTCTTACTCATCCAACTAATTAATTAAGTGAGTAGAGGTAAACACATTCTCCATTGATGCATAATATATAAATAAAGATGGAGTTTAGGGTTTGGGGGGTTTTAAAGAGAATTAAAATGAAGGGGGGGTGATTGAATTGAGGGTTAATTAATAATAAAGGGGGACCTCATTAAAGTCAAAGCCAAGATGCAAGGGCAGGCTTGTGTGTGTGTGTGTGTGATAATAATAATTCTTCCATTGAGACGAGAGAATTGACTTTGGTGCCTCAAAATTTGTATTAATAACCAAACAAAAAACACAAATAAAGAGAAGAGAGAGAGAGCGTGTTTTTGATATGATTAAAATCTTTCCATAATCTCAACAGTGCAAAGAGAGAAAGAAGAAAATTCTTATGGAGATTGATCTATCACTCAAAATAGATCATCACAAGGAAGAACATCATCATCATCATTTGATCAAACACCAAAAAAATGATCAACAACAACGTCAAGATGATCATGATCGTGAAGAAGGAGAAGGAGAAGGAGAAGGAGAGGAAGAAGAAGAAGAAGAAGAAGAAGAAGAAGAAGAAGAAGAAGAAGAAATTGATATTGATCATCATGTTGTTCCTTCTACTACTTCTGGCTTAAAAGTGTTTTTGCCACATAACAATACTAATGTAGGAGAGGTAATTAATTGCATTAAAATTCCTTGATATATCTGTTTTATCACAAATATATATATATATATATATATTTATATGATGTTCATATTAATATTTGGTGTTTTGGGGGGTTAGATTTCAGAGTTACAAATGGAAATGGATCGAATCAAAGAAGAGAATAAGGCGTTGAGAAAAGCTGTGGAACAGACAATGAAAGATTATTATGATCTTGAAATGAAAATTGGTTTCTTTCAACAAAACAATAACCTCAACAACAAGCTGGTAACCCCTTTTTTATTAATTTTATGATTGTTTTATATCTTTTAACTTTTTCTTAATTACTCTATTCTTCTTCTTCATTATTGATACTATATCTATGTGATTATTGAACATAATCAGTAGATATATATAGAAAATAATCTATCATATCCGTAACAAATTTGAGAATTTGATATAAATTTTTGTAACAGGTACAAAAATCTTTTGAATTATGCTACATCGAATAATACTTCAGTTTTGTCATCCAAATCTTAAAGAAAAAATAGACTTGAACTAGAATGGTTAAAAAATATTAAAAAAAATTAAGTGACCCAAAGTTAATTAAGAGTGGTTAAATAAAGAAAAGCAATTAAACACACAAAAAAGGTAGCCTTTAAAGTAAAGTAATTTTTTGGTGTTAGTGAAGAATTTAAATGAATAAAGAAGTATGATGAGGTCTATATATATATGTTCAATTTTCTGCCAACATTAATTTCCTTTCAGCTCAGTTCATTTTTATAATAATCTACTCATTGGATTTTGTGCTAATATTGACCCCCTAATTTGCTTCTCACTCTCACAAATTTTCCCTTCCTTAAATATATTATTAATTACCTAATTTTGTATTTTTCTTACATCTAAAATTGACTGTCACACACTACTACTAATAATAATAATTTAGTTCATTTAATTTTTTTTACAATATTACAACTTTCTTGAGTAAAATGGGTTGGTTTAATTTTTAACCAAACTTTAAAAACAAAAACTCTCTGTTACAATTACTTTTTCTTTTAGTTTCCAAAACATGGATTGGTTTTTTAAAATATGGATGAAAACTAGTAGCTAAATAAATCAAGAAATTTAAGAGTGAAAAGTTGCATTTGTCAGTAGATTTATCTTTTAGAAACAAAAAACTAAATGAATACTAAACCGATTTTTTTTTTTGTAGATTTTTATTTTTGAAAATTAAGTTTATAAGGATTATGCTATTTATCGAATTATTTCCAAAATTGATTAAGAAAGTTAATCCAGAAAACTAAAAGATATTAATTTTGGAATCTGGCTGTGGTTAATTTTAAATAAAAAACAAAAAATAAAACATAGAAGCTTAAATAATTATATATATAAGACTCTTAATAATATGTATTTTGTCACAATTACACAAGTAGCTATACATATATATAATTAATTTGGTTCTCTCTTTTGATATATATACACACAGGAGTGTGATCATAACTTCCTATCCTTCCATGGAAGTGAGAACAAAAGGCACGAAGAACCAACAAAACATGACCTCGAACTCGGAGGAATGGCAAAGAAGAAGAGACGAGTTGGGTCGGCATCGAAGGAGGACGAAATGAGGGAGAGTGAACTAGGGTTATCATTAGGGCTCCATACAAAAAACAGTAATAATGATTTGGAACAAGAAGATCATGATAGGGAATTATTAATAGAAGAAGAGAGAAGAGAAATTAAGAACAAGGAAAATTCAACAATAATGTCAAATTTCAATTCAATCCAAAGCAAACCACAAAGGCCTGAATTGCAAGCAATGGCACCCCCACAAAACAGAAAAGCTAGGGTTTCTGTAAGAGCAAGATGTGAATCTGCCACTGTAAGTTTCTTTTTCTCTTTTTCTTTTTCATTTTTAATACGACGTTGTAGATTCTAACCTCTTCATTCAAATTTAATACATGTGTTATGCTATTTGAACTATGCTCGTGTTAGTATCTTACAGTAACAATTAATAATATTATATTGCTGTAGATGAATGATGGTTGCCAATGGAGGAAATATGGTCAAAAAATTGCAAAGGGAAATCCATGCCCTCGAGCATATTATCGTTGCACTGTTGCACCGGGTTGTCCGGTTAGAAAACAGGTATTTTTCTCTTTTTCAAGAGTTAAATTATAAGTTTAGTTCTTTAATTTTCATGGACATCTTGTTTACTTGATCAACTTCATAAATTAATTTTTATTTTTAATTTTGTGTTTCATATGATTTCTTATTGTATTAAGCCATTGTAAAAAAATAATTTATCTAAAACATATAAAATTGAACTTTATTCATTATATTTTTTAAAGAAAAACATATGTATGATTTTTCATGTTAAGAGAAGTAAAAGATAGCATTTTTGGAATTAGAATATATATATATATTGTAATGGTTGAAGGACTAAAGACTAAACCTTTATTACCATATTTACTATTTAGGTACAAAGATGCTTAGAAGACATGTCAATTCTAATAACAACATACGAAGGAACACATAATCATCCTCTCCCTGTTGGAGCAACAGCCATGGCTTCCACAGCTTCAGCAGCTTCTGCTTCCTTTATGCTCTTAGACTCATCTAATACTAATAATACCAATCTTTCTAATTCTCTTCATCTAAACCCTAATATTCTTAACTCTTCTTCTCCTTCTTTCCTCCAAACTCAAAACCCTAATAACCATCTTTTCACCCCATTATTCCCCACCTCCTCAACCTCCCACTTCCCCCATTCCTTTTACCATTCCAACTTTCAACCTAATCATCTTGTTGGTCCTCTCGACCGTCGCACGTGGAAACCGACCGATGATAATAAGCCACCACCGTTCACGCCCGATGCCGTGTCTGCCATTGCTTCTGACCCTAAGTTTCGAGTTGCCGTTGCGGCCGCTATTTCTTCGCTCATTAACAAAGAGAATGAACAAATGACGACAACGATGACTGGAGAGACGGTCACGGATGGTAAAGGTGGTGGTGGCAGCGATAGTGATAGTGGAAACAAGAAATGGGTTGTTGAATCCCTCTCATCAAAATCAAATGGTACTTGAGATGTTTTTAACCGGTGGAAATTTGCCATTTTTGGATCCTCGAGGAAGATTCAAGTTAGGGTTCATGTTTATGAAATGGTTAAGATTTTAATTTTCTTTTCTTTCTTTTTTTTTTCTTTCTTTTTTTTTTCTACTCTCTGTTACGTTTGATCCAAATTTGTATTTATATTTGTAGTCTTTTTCTTTCCATGATTTGATTTTCTGATAAGAATTTTGTAAGAATTCACACAAAGAAAGAATAAATATTATTTTGGTAATTTGTGTTTTTTCACGGAATGGAAATAGGAATCTGGAATGTGAAAGTTTTTCTTTCTTTTTTTTCTAATCAATACAAGAAAGCTAACTAAAATAACAAATGAGATTTCATGGTTTTAGTTTCAATTTGATTTGCTATATTTATTTTAGACATTTTATTGTAATTTTTGGTTGAAAAGTTCTATTTACTGTACAACAACAAGAAACATAATGAAAAATTGAACTTTTGAACTGGATGTAGTGCACATCGATATCGACTCAAACTTTTTATTTAGATTACACTACTTGGTATAGACTAATCATAAAAAATCATGTTTATATTGTAACATAGATATAAATTTCTTTAGGACAAATATGAGCTAAAGTTTTCTATTTGAGTAACAGAGGTTAGATAAAACGAATAATATAAAGTATGAGCTAACACATGATACACAAATATGGTGGGAACAAAATTAATATACATCAAGAATCAATTAATTATTGGGATGAAAAATAATACAATGACAAAAAGAGTTGTTTTTATTTCCTAGACGACGAGTTTTGATGTGAAATTTTACAGTCTTAACTAATATTTTATTTCCTAATAACTTAGAATAATAGATATAGATCCAACGTTTTTGGTTTCACGTCTAAATCAAATTCAATTTTGTTCCTATAAATTAAACACATACTCAAAATTAATATTAAAAATTAATGGTCAAAACTAGCAAATCCATTTATGGATATAAACTTGTTGGATTGGGTCATCGATTGGGGTTTTTTGACTTAATTATTTGAAACAAGAATGATACATACAAACACAAACCATCAGATCAGAAACAAAATTAACCTAATCCAAAGTTGTAAATTCAAAATTTTGTACTTAGATCATAAAATTAAGATAGAATAGCTTTTCAAAAAAAAAAAAATTTGAAAAAGTTAGAACTATTAAATACAAATTTTATAATTTTAAGACACCTTAAAACCCAAATTTATAAGTTAAAGAATACATCGATATCTCTTGAATTTTAATAACCTCATAGATAACTTCATAAAGTTTAAGGGCAAATAAATTAATGCAAAACAAAAAGTTGAGAATAACTTGTAAGTTAATAAGATGCGTATGAAATTAAATTAACATTAATATTTAAAAATCTTGGAACAAAGTACGAGATTAGCTAGCTACTATTATTATAATCCTATACTTTAGTCTCTCCAACAATGTTCGATCATTTAAAGAATATTTGATCATTACAAAGATTGATGGTTAAATTTTCCAAGTTCAAAAAGAAAAAAAATGCAATTAATTTAGCAAAGGGTTTATTTGAGAAAGGCTTGGGTCAGACAAGACGAAACATGATCATCTCCTATCAATATAGTATCAACAAACCACGTTTAAGAAATCAAGAAACCTCACATCGTTTACACGACATCTGCGCAACGGAGCCATGGTTATTTAATACAAGTTAGGATATAAAGACAGGTATTAGACCCAAAAAAGTGATCATCTACTTCTCCCAAATTGAACCTCAACCGGCTACTTATTCTCAAACAACACAGGCATTTTTTATAAATCAAAAACAGCAAACTAAATAATGGATCACACCTTATTAAACATTTGTTTTCTGAAACAACTACTGAATTCATCGATCACTAATGTTTATATAAAGCAACCATAAAATTGAAGGAAGAAGTTAATAAAAATCTCCAAACGTGAATCCAATCTCCTTTCTTATTGACCATGGTTAAAGGTCTGACAGTTTTTATAAAATTTCACAGCCCTTGGCATTTTTTGTTGATGCAAAAATCAAGTTCACAAAACGACATTGCATAAAAAATCAGAAAAATGCTGCAAAAGCAAAAGGATAGGATCCCCACATCCCTAACAACTCTCCCATTACTTTAGTTTCGTAAATAGTTTTGGTGCAACCTGCAAGAAAAAAGTGTATTTCAAGTTAGTTCCAAGGTTATTTCAGTTTTTTTTTTTTTTTTAAATGAACTTGTTTATGTGTACAACTTTTTCTACAATTTAGTTTCTAACAAAACCAAGAGTTACTTACACATTTGTCAATGCAAGACCAGTAATCAAAATATTGTCCAGTGCAATGCTTATGACCACTGTCATCTCCTTGGATTCTCTTCACGCATGCCTATGACATGGAAAGACAATAACCATAATTTTTACCTTATCTTTATACTATTGATAGAATTTGAATCTGCTCAGACATGGTTAATAAACTAAAATATTAGCAACGAATCATCATCTGAAACTCATATGAGAGACTAAATAAATTTTGCCAATTTTTAGGGAAAATACATCATTTTTGGGAGCTCAACTCTCTTTTTTTCTTTTTCCTTTTTTGATATCTTCGAGTGTCCAGGTTAGCTTATGCACACCTCAAATAATCTCATGGGACAACCCGCCTGACCCTATATCATTTGGGTTTCAAAAAAACTCATAGAAAATTAATTCCTATGTAAGTGACCACCGTGAATTGAACCACTAGGTCAACCTATGATGGTTGAGAGTGTCTCTAGGTCAACCTATAACCTCTTAATTAGTTATTGAACAACTGTTTCCTTTTTTACCACTGGTCAACAATAACTCTCATAGGAAAAAAGAATGGGGAGCTTAACTAAAAGAACTCCAGTTACACGAAATTACACAAAATTAAACCTGTAGAGTAATTACAAGTGGTATTCAAAATTAAAATCCAGCGGAAAACATAAAAACTAGGGGAAACAGGTCATATATGAAGGTCAAAATAAACAATTCTCCAAATTTGGTAAGGTCTAGCATCCTAGGAAAAAGAAATCCAACACATGTTTTGAGATTCATCAACCTCACAATAAAAAAGGATGTCAAATGACCAAGTCAGCGCGTACCCGAAAGCACATCAACTAGAATCAGTGAAACATGAGATATCTAAAGCTTTGGCAAAAAGATATCTTTGTCCTCAATATTGATTTGAATTCACAAAAGGGAGCTAAGACAATTTGTCAAGGAAGGCTATTGTTGCCTCCATGACCTAAATGATTGCCATGCTAAGCAAGGATCTTTCACCATAATTGCACAGGGGCATTCATCGTAAGGTTGCACTAACAACTTTTGACAAAAAAACTAGGCTTCTTAACAACTTCTTAACAAAGAAAATACAAGAGCATACAAAAGAACCCAACATAAGGAGACCAAAAATAAGCTTGTCAGGTGAAAATGATTCTCATCCAAAACCATAAAACTGGTTGCACTAGCAACTTTCTTCCTGTTACTTTTTATGGCAAGATAGGACCCAGAAATGAAACAGAATGATGAAATATGTTGTTGGAATTACTAAAAGAATGAGAATTTAAATGATGCTACTTAGCATTTGAGCGACTTCATTCTGTATGTTTTATTATTTTCATTTACTTATGACCACTTATTAGTTAAATCATTAATATGCCCACAATATCCAAATAATGTTCCAAACATCATACAGCCCAAAGAAAGACTTTATCCTGGATGCGCGGCTTTATCGATCGGGATAGAGACCAGGTGACATCAATTGGTTTTTTCCAAAAGAAAATTCAGAAACAAAGGTGGAGCCAAATCCAATTCTAACTTCCTTTTCATTTTTTATCTCTCTTTACCCTCTATCCATCAGTTCCTGCTCTTGAAGGATGGTATTTTGGTATTCACCACGACAAGCCGAAGCCCAAGTCTTGTCAGAAAGTACCTAATATCAAACTCACTCCTGTAACTAAGCTTCGTTGTTCTCCAGAAAGACCTATAAGACTGAGTATATGGTGGGCCAGTGGCTGCCTGTTCTGTCACAAAGAAAAGTTTGAAGCTACAAGGAAATCTACTCATTTATAATGAACGCACTCACTGGAGAGATGCAAAATCTTCAATCTAGCATAGTGACAGATTAATTTCTAACCAAATAAAAGAATAGAAACATACCTACTCATGAGACCAGACTTTTAAAGTTGAGTACTTATGAAAAAAAGAATGAATAATGAATACAAGTCTAACAACTGAAGAAAATAGTATATCCAACTTCACTAAGACTCATCAATCCCCCACAACAAAGTATCAATAAAACACAATGTACCTGATATTCAAGTAGTGGTTTCACACACTTGGGTTTGCAAGCTTCTTCAAGATACCTCTTCTGATCAACGGGCTCTTCATCCGCCCTACATATTATGAAGAATCAAGGAAGCATAGATAAGTTGACATCAAAACAAATAATCTTCAACATTATGAAAGATAAAGACAAAGGGTATGCAGAAGACATGCAATGATGCAACTATCCTGCTGATTATTAAACCTTAATAATCTCCAAAAATGTTGATCACATCACCAAGCGAACAAAATGCTACATCTACTAAATGCTAGCACATCTACTGTCTCATTGAAACTAAATCTTCAGCAAACCGATTCTTTCCAATGTGTGCAAAATTCATCAGCGCTTTTATATTTCATCTTTTCAATTTCAGCAACAGGGAGATGATACTTGTCTCCTTAGAACTCAAGGTCATAGTTTACTACCCATAGAACAGATCCTGTTCAAGTAAGATCCTAACAGAGAGATGATAATTGTCATGGTAGTTGCTCAAAATATCAATATTCAGAGAAAAGTTTGCCCCAGTATGTGCTTTACAGTCCACCTTAATAACTCTTCTGACAGCAATGAGCTATACTTACAAAGGAAGAATAGTGGCTTAGAAATTTATGAATGCCAAGTAAAAATATAAACGCTAATAAAACAGCACTTGACTACAGGGATACAAATCTATAGTAATGTAGCAGACAATAAAAAACTTCATTGTGTATGAAATAAAAAGGCAAAAAGATAATAGTACATGGTAAAACAGAAAGGAAAAAAAAGGGGGATACTCACATGGCTAACAAATAGTACTGACTTGGAGGGAAAGAGCACGCAAGAAAACCTGAAAAACAATTAAAATTAAGCATCAATATGAATAAAGAAAAAGGTCATTGTTTTAGTTTGTACAAAAATGCTGACACCAAAACCATGGACTTTATTCCACAAATTCGAGATGTCCATGCCTTTAACTCAAGCATTCGTTTGAGGAATGGCAGAGGAAATATATATTTTTTTTTTTTAAAAAAAGAGAGATTTGAAATTAACCAGTCTCCAGCTAAACTCAATCTTTTAAGACCGTCGTTGCCATGAGATTAGATTTCAGGTTCAGAAATGAAACATTCAAAAAGGAAGATATTATGAAATATGGAGAACCTTGCAATTTTCACCAAAGGGAAAGCAATTGCTTTCAATCCAACGATTTGTTCCCCACGTAATAATACTCGTTAAACTTGATCCCATTCCAAATAAATGGAAACCCCCCATTTCAAAATTGGAAAGTTGAATATCTATCAGAAACAAGAATCAGATCATATAATGCAACAAGAGGGGAAAAACCCTCAAATACAAACGACTACTGAGAGGTAGAACAAAGAAATGAATATTGTAAAACAAAAACATAATACTCCATCGATTTCTTGGAAAACTTCAGAGCAAACGAACCCAAATGATAGAAGAAATCAAAAGCACCGGAAAATACAAAACATACACGATCGATGAATGTTGGATCTGATAATAAAAATCGAACAAGAATAAAAAATAAAAAAAATAAAAAAAACATAGAAAGAAATAAAAAAGTTAAAAACGAGGGAAGAATTCTTCGGCTAAAAAACTCATACCTTTGGAAGCTGAAACACGAATCTGAAAGAAAACTGGGAACTCCGATTAGGTTTAGTTTGGAAGCTGAGAAATTGCAATATGACAAATCTTCCACTACTCCGGTTCATTAGAAGCTTTTCGGGTCGGCTGCTTTCGGATCCGGTACAGTCTGTTCGGGTCGGGTCAAACCCATCAGTTCTTTCTTAAAAAAGAGAAGTTAGTGTAAATAGAAGTGAAAATATGACTCAAGACCTCTTGACCCTCAACTATGTACCGAATTACCGATGTCAATTGAGATGAACGAAAAGTTTCAATTCTACTGGGATGTACATAGTTTATGAAAAACGGTAAAGAAATTATTAAATTATTTTATAAAACAATTTAAACATCAAAAGTATAAATTTATTGTTTTTCCTATTTAAAATGAGAAGAGGTTCCATTTTAGTTTTCAAGTTTACTTTGCTTCAAAACCTCGAACTCTCGTAACATTTTATTGGAGTGTTTTAAAAAATATAACAAAGTGGCCAAATATTATGCCCTAATTAAATGGCATCCATGTCATAATATATTTGAGAAACGATCGTTTAGATTTGACTATTCTTTCCTAGATCACCCTTTAGATTTAATCGTTTAAATTTGGGCAACTAAATCTAAATTATTTTTTGAAAGATTCTTTAGGCTAATATGATTGTTTAGATTTGGCTATCCCAACAATTTTTTTTTCACGATCTTTTATATCTGTGTCATATGATCTAAACAACCCAATAACAGTTTGAAATTTTTTTAAAAAAAGATTTTTTATATTTTGTACACATCTGGAACCAAATAACAGTTTGGAATTTTTTTTAAAAAATGCAGAAAAAGATGATGGAAAGAAAGAAAAAAAATCTCAGAAAAGAATAATCTAAAAGACGATGAAAAGAAAGGGCACCCCTGAAATATTTAAAAAAATTGTCAACTTAATAAGCTTTTTCATTTTGTTACGCGAGCCTTAAATATTTTGCTGATTTGTTATATTTATAAAAATTCACCTATTTTATATTAGTTTTCTAATTTTGAGAAAAATATCTTGTTAAGTTCGATATCTTTTCAAATACATTGTTAATTTGTTTGATCAATGGCTTTATTTACTCTCTCAAATTTATTTATTTATTTGAGAGTGCAAATTAATATTACTATGTTTCAAGTCAATTTTTTTATTAGTTAGAGAGAGTCAAATTAACTTCATTTTTTCTAACAAACCTATATGTTAATTGAGCTCTACTTGTTTTTGGTACATAATTTTTAGTTAACTACATCTAATATTAAGTTTATAGATATAAACGATAAACCAACAATTTAATCCTTCTAATTGTTTTATTTTGTTTTTGCATTAGTTGTTTTTGTTCATATTTTTTCTTAGAATATTATTTGTATTATAAACATTACAAATATATGTGCTAAATAAATGTTCATCCTTAGAACTCATTACCAAGTGTCAAAATATGATCATCTCATTTGTTGTCCATGTGTCTCATGATGACACACCATTAGAGTTAATGTAGTCCACCACCTACTTGTCATTCTCGATTTGGTTCATGTAGACTAAGCAACTCTATCTTGTCATTTCTCGACGTTTTATTGTATCTTGGTTTGGTTCATGTAAACTAAGAAACATTATCATACCATTCCTTGACGTCTTGTTGTATCTTAGTTTTGAGGTGGTAACACCACAGGATCAATGCATTCTTCGGAAATAGCATCTCTTAGTATTATTCATATGCTTGAACTCGAAATAGTCCAAAACCTATTGGAATTTCATGATACCTTGTTTTTCATATATTCTTTCTTACGAAACTATGTCATCAAGACTAACTCGTTTTTTGTGATCTTTCTTTTGTAGAATGATTCTTGTCTAGAGAGAGGCACCGTGTGATACTTATTAATGAAAATGAACCAAAAGAAGATGAACTTAATCTCCTTGTAGAGAAACCATTGGCTAGCCCTTTAAAAAATTATTGGTCAAGCTTAGACAACAACCTGATTCTTCCTAAATTATCAGTAGATATAACTTTGCCTCAGGCAGAAAGTACATAGGTCTTGCAATCTTCTATCCATGACGAGGCTTCTAATTTAAATCGAGTTCTCACTCTCAAACATCGTATAATTGAAGGTCAAACTCGTTAGGGCGTCGTAACTAAGGTCTCAGGAGAATTCAACTTTACTGATTGTTATTGGAAGTGACCAGAGCTTGTAGTTGGTTGAAATTGGTGACTTCTCTATGATGCTTGTTTATTTGGCGTCATGATAGGTTCTTTTGTACACATACTATCGTATAACAATGATGTGGTTCAAGCATTTTGTGAAGTCTGGTGTCTTTCAACTATTACTCTTCATACCATGGCAGATGAATTATCCATTTCCTTATGGGACTTGTGTTCATTTAGGGGTTTTCCAATTAAAGGAAATTTCTACGAAGAAGGCATCTCTTCTCTTAAGCAAAGTTAGCCACCTTGCAAGATAAGACAAAATTTCTTCCGAAAACAGGTGAATATCTTTTTCATGCGTATTATTGAATAGTTTGTATGCAGAGGAATGACCGCACGAAACCTTTCAAGAATGACACCCAAGTGACTACTGGTTCCTGGATTTCATCCTCATATCTTGGGTCTAGAAGTTATGATAAGCCAATTACACATAAGCAAAAGAAGGCATCATGCTCCAAATCCACATAAAATCCTGATGAATCGAGAATTGAGTTTCAAGAATGGTCCACCAGAGAAAATATAGTCTTTGAAGAACAAATAAAAAAAAAAATTTGAGGGATGAAACATATTTAACTATTTTTCTATCTTGTTGGTTGTCTTTTTGTGTTTTCTGCAAAAGGGATCATTCCTTCGTCTTGGAGTCGTCAAGGTTGCAAGCTCATTGGCCAATGGAACTATTTACAGTCTTCTCGCCCCAGTTCTAGCCAACATATATCATTGGTTAGGTTTGATAACTGAAGCCATAAATCCAATCGGATGGATAGACTTTCACTTTCCCATGCATTATGTCCATGTTTGGTTCCTATTATTTTGGCACACATTACCCTCTTCTAGTAGAAGTATGAGGTTCCAAGATGGCCAACATTTTCGACAAAGGTGGGTCTCTTTATTTTGGAGAATTTGAGGCACGGGAACTAATCCACAACGATGCAAGAATTCAATGACACACAAACCTTCAAAATTGGAATAAGCATGAATGCATAACTAATACTCATGATTCATCGTTCGCGTTTAGTCTTCCTATCTTGTAAGTATGCACTCATGCTACTTATCATCTCGCCGTGGAAATGTTTGGACTATAAAGTCATATAGTCCATATCGATTTGGGTAACAATTTGTCTTTTACCAATATATTCCAAATGATATAGCCAGAATACCATACGTGTGATTACAACAAATAACACATTTATTAGTGAAAGATATGCACGAGGCGTATAACTTTATCTGAGTTATACTTGCTTGTCCGTATGTTAGAGCCTTGCAAGCATTTGACGTCACAATTTAGAAAATGGTGGGCAATGAAGCACAAAACCTATTTTGAGGATAATAGACACCAATTGGTGAGTAGCGACATTCCTCTCCCATCACAACCCAAACAACCCAAGAATCGGGGCGGTCAATAGATTCATTTGGTTGAAGCAATGGCTCATACCCTCCAAAAGGAGGTCAATGAGCTCAAAGATGAGAATGATAGTAGTAGAAGCGATCATCATTGGAAGAGACCTACGAAGAAAGCAAATCCATCAAATGATGATGCCTATGGAAGGGGTTCGAGTGCTATGAAAATTCCTAAAGTTTCAACACAACCGGTTCATATATTTTTCCTCTTTTTTAATAATTTTTCTTTTAGGGGATAATTTATTTATTACTTATTTCTGTACACTACAAGAAATATCAGTTACGATAGCATAAAAAAATGTTATCGTTGGTTTTCGATAGCGTTTTCAAAATTCTGTCGTAGCCCATGTTATTGAAAGTCCATGACTTTCCATAGCGTTTTTACAACTCTATGCAAAACGCTATAAAATGTCCCCAGTGATAGCACATACATGCTGCTATAAAGACTTTTTATAACGTGGAAAAAAACAATATTGGAAATTTAATAGCGTTTTTTATTACGTTGGAAAAGCGTTATCAAAATGTTTCAATAGCTTTTTTAATAACATTAAAAAAATGTTATAAAAGACTTTTTGTAGTGTTTTTTATTGCATTCGGAAGACGTTATCAAAATGTTTCAATAGCTATTTTAATAACATTGAAAAAACGCTATAAACGATTTTTTGTAGCATTTTATGAATGTTATCGTAACATAAAGTATTTACTTATTATAACAATTTTTTGTAGAACTATTAATAACAATATAAAAAGTTGATATATTATTATAGTTTTAGTTCACTGTTAAAGAAACTTTTCATGGTATTGAAAAAGTATCGTCAAAAGTTTTTATAACAATAAAAAAAACATTATAAAAGACTATATAGTGATTTTAGATATGTTATTGAATTCTCTTATTTTATTAGCATTATTTATTGGAAAAAAGTTGGAAATACCCCATTTTCACGCATGAATTTTAATGTCGATGAACCTTCTATAGCATTTTTTGTAATAATACAAACAGGACTACAATTGATCTAAAAGCACCTATCCAATAACAATTTCTTTTTATTTTAAAATTTGTTTGGCAAATATTATTATTGTAAAATCAAATTATAATCATATAGATATTTACAAATCAAGTTGTAATTTGACATATTATAAATGTGTAATTCACATTATCCAAATTTGCAATCATAATTATAACCAAAATATTCAAATTTATAACATAAAAAAAAAAAAAAAAAACATCGTATTCATTTCAAATGTTTGAAATAATCACCAACACTATATTCCAACAAAGTCCTTAACTATTAAAACAAGTTGTAAATTCTTAATTCAAATGAAATAACTACATATATAAAGTCTCAAAATTTTGATAGGATAAAAAAAAAAGTTTAAATTGTAGCAATACTAAAATTCTCCAACATATATATATATGTTGCTCCAATGTTTTTTCCACATATCAATAACCTAATAAAAAACAAAAAGAAATATCATTATCTAACTCCAACAATAAATTAGTTAATGAACTAACTAAATGCCTAATTCACAAAGTACATAAAATATGGTACAAATTATAGACTCCACAAAACATAATTCTCTTATTCTCTATTTCATAAATAAGCAACTTGCCAGACTTGCATCAATTAAGTATGCATGGCCTATAGGTAGAACTATGGGGTGTCATATGTTGTGGCTCAATACAACTTAAACATGAGAATAGACAAGTTTTGGAGATTACGAGGCAAACCCAAGATGGATTTGAAAGAACTTTATCATATTAAAATGAGCGTGAAGAACAAATTAACAAAAATTTAGAGCATTGGAGCATTAAGCATGAAACCAAAAGTTAAATTTAGTGGAAAAATTCATACATGGTGTCAAATAAATCTGACCATTAAATAAAGGGGAATTCCATTAGCAACTATTGCCACATTAGCAAATATTTTCATTTCATGAGATAAAAAACAATAGTATCATCAATCGGGAGAAAACCAGCAATCATTTGTAATGTTAATAACTTGCGGCATGTGCTCATTTCAACATAGCTTGATCCACATATTCTATTTCTAGTTCAAATCTTTTGACATCAATAATATCAACTAGACTGACAAAAGAGAACATTTATTCACTATGCAAGGGATTGGAATTATAGGAAAATGTATGTCAGCCTACGGTAAACTAATTTCATGTCAGTAATTTTATTATAAAAAAAACAATAAAAAACCAAGAAGGAGAAGAATCCTTTACCCATATAAAGAGACCGATTCCTTCCATAACCTAAAACTGGAATCAATTCCTACCACATTCATCAACTACAAAATTTTGGATATCTTCCACTTCTTCATAATTTGGAAGAATCTCAAAACTTGAAAACCAAACACAATTTCGAATAAAAAAACCAAAACTGAAATACCTGTTCAAACAAAATTACAATTCAAGACTTACAAAACAACAATAACAGTACTAACAATAATGATAAATGAAGGGGAAGCATACCAACAGTGGCTTGCTTGTAGACTTGGTCGCCCATTTTTAGAACGTCATCCCAGGTTATGTGCAATCTATAAAAGTTAGCTTATTTCAAGCATTGTTTGACTAAATAAAAAATGTCACTGTCATCACCTCCAAGTTCTTTACATTAACTATTAAAGAAAATGGTCACACTAACTAGTTTGTAGAAAAAAAGTAATAGGTACTTTATGGCAATAGTGTAAGAGTAACCTTCAATCCAACCTTGGAAAACAAAGAGAAAGAGTCTTATGTAATACCGTTGATTTGAGAAATAAAAAGAAAGAGAATGTTGTCTTACTTTAAAGTCATTGTCATCATCTAATAAACAACCATAACCATGAAAATCTTGACATTAAAGAGAAATTGTGAAATTAAAGAGAAAAAGATATAAAATAAGACAATGAACTATTATAACTGTAAAGAAGACTACACTCTCAACACCTACTCCATAACGCAATCACTGCACACTCGCCATAACAGTCAACAACACAGCTCGACAATCATGAACGACTAGCAGAATTTTAGCTTTATAGCAAAATATGAAAACTATCTATCATTGCCACTCACCACAACAGTCAAAATTTTTTTATCCCACTAACCAAAGGATACTAGTGATCTTATGCAATCCATCGAATCTTGAAAATTCTCTTAAATTCTCCCATTTGATTCAGTTTTTTCCTTTTACAAAGTCTCTATGTGTATACAAGTCAAACATAAGCTTTTGAGCATTTGGTATGAGAAAATTGCATCCTTTATGCCATTGTCAAATTGCCTTCACGTTCAAAATATGCTATACCAAAAAGAACAAATAGACAAATCATTTCTTTAATAAGAAACAGAGAGATATGAGAAATCATTTAGTTGGTTTATAGGAGCAAAGATGTTATTTTGAAGTCATTCTTTACAATATACTCAACCAAAGAAGTAATTTATCTTTTAGTACAATGAGGGATGGTGGATCAAACCTCCAACTTCTAGAGAAGAACTTAACTAAAGTTTGGGAAGGAACCAAATCAAGAAACTTGCCCCCTCTTAAAAATCTTTAAGAGAAATGCACCTGTATTTTTTGTTTTGAAGCTCAATAGACCAGCAATAAAATCAAGCACAAAATAAATTTGAAGGAAAAAAATAAAATTGTTACCTTTCCTTCAAGTAATTTTCCTTGATTTTTTTGTCATAGCGTGTTGCAAGACGCTGTTTATCACTCTTAAGTTGTGCTATGGCACTGGTCATTTCCTGTGTAAATTATGAATTTTTACTACACATCTGAATAAGTAAAGCAACTATTTCCTATGACTACACAAGTGCTACGTAAGAAGTCACTCTGTGTTTGTGCTTTCCCTTTTTAATAAGAACAACCACCTTCATTGAGGAAAAAAAAGAATACTTGTAAAAAAGTAAATGGAATATCGATATCAACACAATGAATTAACTGCAGGCAGAGATAGAGCATAAGTGTAAACAGATGGCAGGAGAAAAAAAACTTACATAATCTATGTTGGAACCAAACTGCCTATGCACAACGATATTTGCCACTGCATGGAGAACAACACAATTTACAATCATTCAGGTTGTTAATAGCATTCCTAGTCTAAGAAAATGTCCATCAAAATTGAAGAAGAAAATAATTTCTTTTATGCTCTAAGTCATAAATTGAAAAAGATCTTGAATAATCAGAAAGCATAATCAAATTCCTCAACAAGATAAGTAGTTAAAATTAAAACAACATTGTTATTTTCAAAATCAAGTCGATACTTTATTTAGTCTACATACAATGAGGGTGTTAGAGTATTTAATATTGATGTAATGGACTCCTTAAAGCTATGGTAGAAATATTCAAGTTGAAGGCAAAATGGTTGATTCACATTTCTATCCATAAAACATTATAGAAGGAGTATGACCTTCATCTCGGTTTGAGTCAAATAAGGTTGTCCATGTCAAATAAGGTTGACCTTCATCGACAACAAAAATTTGTCAATTGTGGTCCATTTTGCACGCAAAATAATATAACACAAACAGTTACGATGATCTTGAATATCTGCACAAAAGATGGTTCAAGTCCCTAAAATCTTCCAAAAGATACTTTATTCTTTTAGGAAGCAAAAAAAAAAAAATGCATACCTCAAAAGCATGACCATATTTCCGATACAAAGGCCAGCCAACATGGATATATAAGTTCTAAAGAACAATACCACCTTAAAATTATAATTTAGTACTTTCGACAACGACAACGTTGATCCCTCTCACAAAAATACAGTTGAATAGTAAGGTCCTTATTTTTCAATAATGATGACAACTTACATTGAGATGAAAATGAAAGAACAAAACCAGCCGACAAAAAAATACCTTCAATATTTAAACGAATACAGTTTTGAGCCTTGTAAATTTAAAATGAGAATTGAGATTAAATATTAAATACACAAGTAATCTAAAATATTTCAATTGAAAATTCAAGAAACAAAATCTAACATATATAAGGGCATTAGCTTTCCAAACAAAATCCAAAGTTAAATTCTCTATCTGCAACATGCCCTCTTCACTAGCTTTCCAAACGACTAAAAGCAAATAATAAAAGAGCAGTAACACCTTTGGACATGTTAAAAAAATACTGACCAAGTAGAATACAATCCTTGGCATCTTTATAAAATCAAGCTGACAATTTCATTCATATTATTTGCTACATTCATAAATCATAATCATGACAAATTTTCCTACTAGTAGGAATATAGGAGAGATAACAGTAGAAAAGACATTTAGAAATTGAACCCATCATACAAAAGTAAAAAAAACATAGTCATTTCAATACAATCTGTCTCAAGAGTAGTACCAAAACAAGTTTGAAGTTAAAAAAGAAGCCACTAAACCCTAAACAAATCTAATTAAGATACAACGACCAACAATCAAGACATTGTAGATTGGTAAACAATCAATAGACAAGAATATCACAAAAGGAGAAGAGAACCAATTCAAATTCCACAATAATCGCTTGGAACTTACCATTTGTATCTCAGAAATTGACCATCTAAGAGGAGCCGACTTAGATACATCATCAATACTAATATTCTTATTGGGGCAGCGATGGAGAGAACGTAGGGCGTAAGTTCGCAGCTTATAATAGGAATATCATAAGACAAGTGCACGTGTACCACGGTCAGCATACTTTACTCTCGTTAATCGACACAACACGACATAGAAGTGAAATAAAAAACATTCCAGCTTCACAAAAACCAGAAAAGGCATCAAGAAAGCGGAATCCTGACGGATCTGCTATGTGTAGTTTAAAAGAACAAAAAGAGTGAACTAAACCTACTAAAATGTGAAAGGAAGAGAAAATGAAGAAAAGAAAGGTAGAGTCAAAAGAAGAGAAGCTTAAAAGAAGGTTACCTGTTCGGTACGGTGGATCGACGATTAGTGCTGGCAAGCAGGGAGCTGTTTGGCAAGAAGTGCAGTTTGTCGGCGATGACATTCTGATAGTAGCGACATCGAGGGAGGGGTATGCGGGAAGATGAAAATCGGGGGAGGGGTTTGTGAGAGGAGAGAAATAGGAAAGTCTGAAAGAAATGAAAAAAGGGGATTTGGGGCTAGGAAGCGTAACGCGCAAAACCTAAAAACAAGTGGTTTTATTTTTTCGTTTTCCGCCTTTCTTTTCCTTCTATTTTTTATAGCTTAATATTAAACATGTTATGCTTGAATGTTATTAAAAGGCACATTTGTTGTAGTGGTAGTCACCTTTGGACAATCATCTTCAAGAACTTGTAGAACAATACAGTGATGAATCTTTGACAAGGGCCCATGTTGTGGATTTGGCCCTTGAAGACGTTGGTACCTAAAAATCACCAGTTGTCAAACCAATTGAAAAACCCTTACGACCCCCTGCTCTCATCGAGGAGATTCAACGTGGTAAAATGAAAGTGAATGGAACTAAAGAATATGAATCCTTCCCTGCGTCAAGACTTGAGATTCACTCTCACCAGCATCCTGCGTTTAGACTACTGTGATGTTCACTCCAACCAAAACATCCGAGAATTTCCCCGATTCATTTCTTGTTGCACCAAACGTCTACATGATGCCTCCACACATTATGTGCATACCACATAATAGTTGCTTACTTGATAGGAATAAGGCCAATGTTTTACGCACACAAGCATCACATAGAAATCAATCATTTTCTCTTTTCAAATAACACATCAACAACAACATCAATAACATCAATCTATATACATGACATGTTATGCATAACCACAGACTCAGAAGGAATGCTTTCAAAACATGACTTTCATTTATAAAACCATTCATAAACATCTTTTGCTTATAAAAGTTACTCACAAAACGCTTGATTTTTTCCTTCTTAGAACGTGTACTCTTCAACAAGCAGCTCGAAACTTAATAAAATTCTTAGAATACTAATACCTTCTCTTAATTCTTCAATTCTATTTATAACAATCTTTCAACCTGGTGAGTCATCTTTACTTTACTCTACTCATCAGACCTTGCAAATAATCTTAGGCTTAACACGTAACCAGTTGTCAACTCAGGATTAGACATTTCCCTTGAAATGTTAAACTTATCTTTTCATTATGCTCAACTCTTAACGCCTGACTTTTCTTCTTCGTGTTACAAGAGAATGCCTAACTCCTAGCTTAAATGCAAGCTTCTTCTCACGTTGCTAAACTTCAGGCAATCTAGCCTAAACACAACCTTCTTTGCTTAATGACATGACGAACAATCGGTCTTTCCACCACTTTAGGATCAACGTCAACTTTTCACAGAATATCATCCTCAATGTGTTCAGCCACACTATGTCTGACAACAATTTTCAATACATGCAATTGTTCATTCTCAACATCTTCCACTTCAGGCACATTTTACATACGTTTATTTTAGACCACTTGAATAACTTTCCAACTAGTATCATTTTTTGGGTCCTCGAGGTAAAAGACTTGTTGTGCCTCGATTGCAAGAATGACTAGTTCCTCAACAAACCAAAAATTCGCGTTGATTGATTTGTAGCCTAATTCCACGTGTATCCTATGAATTTTGTTGTTGTCTGTGTCAAACCATCTACACTTAAATAGCCAAACACATCATTCCAGCGGATCTTGAATGTCCAAAATTTAATCTAAAACACCGTAGAAATTATTCTTGTACTTCCAATGCCTCTGTTTTCACCGGCTACCATGACTCCACTATTTTGTGTAGTGTGTCGGAAATCACGCTCTATTGTGTGAAATCGTACACCACTAATGACGCATCCACTATAAGAGTGAATCTCGAATGAAGGTCCCATTGCAAGTGGGAAGTAATCATGAGACATGTTTTCTCTTGCACGTATTTTTAGAACCTGAAATTGATGTACATGAATATAAATTCTCAAATAAGATATATCAATTCTCAAATTAACATACAATATGTACCTGAACTCTAAGTCAATCACGAAATGCTCGTTGATGTCTTCTATATAAGTTAGAAGCGCTTTGAGCTTGATAACGTATCAACCTCAAGTGTTTCATAAAGTTCAGAATTGTGAGGTTGTGTGAAGAAAATAAAAAAGACTTAAAATAGTGAGTGAAATATAAAGTTGAAAATGCGTACTTGCAATGGTTCATTATTTCTTTATAATTATTGAGGATGTACCAATGTGCGAGCCGTTTTTCTTCTTATGATAGAGTTCGTAGAGTTGATGCCCCTAATGGTCATACTTTCTGCATAAACACTTCAAACTCGCCAATTACCTTATCACAGGGAATGCTATCATCATTTCATTCATCCCTGCTGAATCTAGTTTCAATCTCACTTAGATATCCGAACAAAAAGTCTCTGATTCATTCATCACATATGCTTCTGCAATAGACCCCTTAGGACGTGCTTTATTTTGGACAAATTGGTTTAGTGTTCGTAAAATTCTTTCAATGGGGTACATCCAATTGTAACTAACAAGATCAACAACTTTGACTACATATGGTAGATGAACGACAAGGTGGTGTTGGATTTTATGTCCTAAAACTCGTAGATAGTAAATATAATATGTTGGTCGTTATTAATAAAGTGTTATTATTATAATTTCAATAAAATGTTATTGATTATATTATTATTTCTATCTTATTAACCTAAATTCAATAAACAAACATCCTAAGCTATTTGAGGAGTCTTGAACAGTATGTAGAGACATACAAGGATCAATGTTTGAGATACAACTTAAAGGGTCTATATTATAGGAATAAGATTAGATACCTTATCATGGTAAAACTATGGATATACTCACTTTGTACTTTATACAAACACAATGATCCAATGCGTTCGTGTAGGTGACATGCGAGTAAAGGTACGGTATCCTAAGTAATGAGTTTGCATAAGATCGTACCATGAAATAGTAACCATTAGATGTAACTCAATTAACTAGTTGAGTTACTATTTCATTAGGATGACCTAAGTAACTTAGTCTTAATTTTGAGTATATTATGAACTCCTATTTGCGAGGGATTGTTATTTGATTTGTATGGGTGAAAGTGGCCAGATTTTCGACTCAATATGCTTATCATTTTTAGAACAAGAAGAACGAGTAGGAAGCTGAGAACATAATCACACAAGATGAAATTCACTCCTTCTCAACTTTAGGGTAAGTAGATGAGTGTTCCTTTAAATGGTGTCTTCGAGACTTGAACAAAGGGCACTATCCTCTTTATGGCACGAGGGAGTTTCTATTTAGTGGTTGGACCATAAACATGTTGTTCATTAGAAGAGCCTTAGTATTTAAGGACTAGAAGTAACCTAGGGGTAGAACGATAATTTGACCTAGATGGTGTTATAAACACTTGTGAAGGACTAATTTACTGTTATTGGTCTATATCTGTGGACACAAAAATATATCTACAGTGAGAAGAGTTAAACTGTGAGTCTTTAGTGGAGTGTACACACAGATAACAAATATTGATTAATGTGGTTAATGAGTTTAGTCAATTAATCTCATATTATTGTAGCTTTTGATTGTAGGACCATTATGTCCCTTTTCTAATTCGTAAAGGGTAATGACATTTATTTGTATTGGTTGTAATTTGAAACATCCAAATTTATTTTGAGAATTAATATAATGTATGGTGATACATTATAATATAAAGTTTATATTTTAATTAAATTTTATTATATAAATTTAATTTTGGATATGATTCCAAATTAATTTACAAGAGAATAAAATATTTGAACCAGTTCAAATATTAATTTAATGTGAATTAGATTCATATTAAAACTATAGGTTAAAATTTAATGTGTATATGAAACACATTAAAACTATAGGTTATGAGAGAAATTCATATTTGAATATGATTTAAATTTTGATTAAATTTTGATTAAATTTAATATAAGATATTTAATTTAGCAATTAATTAATAGTTTAGTTCAATTTGATTTAACTAAATTAATTAAATTAAAACTATATGTTATGTTAGAGATATTCATTTAAATAGGATTTAAATGAAATATTAATTAAATATGATTTAATTATTTATTTTTATTTTATTTTATTTTAAATTAAATTAAAATGGTAAACGTGGGTGGTTCTCCCATGTAACCCTCTTCATCTTCATCTTGAAGAAACTAGAGCTAAGAGGAGGACTGGAAAAAAAAGTATTTTCTCTAAAAAATCAACTCTGCCTTTTGCTTATTCTCTCAGAAAAATTCTTTCTAAAAAAAAAATTCTTTTCCAATTTTGGTTCACACAAACCAAGATCTCTAGCTCAGAGAATAGAAAGGTTTATCCAAGTGGTGGTGCCCCAAATTGGTGATTGATAGATACATAGTCGTCAATGAACATAAGTGCCTTTTACTCTTCTCTATGATTTCTTCATTCTTTTAAAGCATGCTTAGTCTTATAGAAATTAGTTTCTGTACTATTTCCAATGTATTGTTATTTTTATGTTCCCAAATTAAATTGAGTAATGGTTCTCTTAAATATTTCGCTGCATAGCATTCTCGTTCCTTTAGGTGTATCATTACATCGAAGAAGGCAAGTGGGTATATTCTATATAATTTACAAAGTAGAGTATGATATCTAAGTGCAATCGGTTCAATTCACTTATACATATCATTCTTGGGCACAAGTCACAAAAAAACCACACAATTAAGTAACAGCAGTGGACACATTTTTCGGTATATATATTTGAACACCAATAGGAAGAAGTTGATGTAACAAAATGTGACAGTCGTGTGTTTTAAGACCTTATATTTTCCCGTCTTTTTCATTCACACATCGTGAAATATTAGGAACCAATCCATCAGAAAATTTAAGTGGTTTTAGAAACTTGCAAAACACAATTGATCACTCGTTATTAGTCAACGTGTATGTTGCATGTGGCTTCACAAATCTGATACCGACTTCTATTAAGTGTAAATCCTTTCATATTTTCAAATGTTGTAGGTCCAACCGAGCATTCGTGATATTTTTTGTTTTTCCTTCAATATTCAACAATGTACCAACCAAGTTGTCACAAACATTTTTTTTCAATATGCATTACATCCAGTTTATGACATAATAGTAGTCTGAACCAGTAAGGGAGTTCGAAAAAGATACCTCTCTTAGTCCAATTGAGAGCTCGTTTTCTTTTCTTATCTTTCAGTGAGGGAAATGTTTTCTTATCTTTGTTCTAAGATATCATGTCCATTCATTACAGCTGGAGGAGGCCTACGCTCTACCTTTTCATCATATAGCTTACTTCTATGCCAAACGTGGTTTTCTAGAAGATAATGTTGATGTCCCATGAAAGATATTTTTGTTGGAGTTGATGCCCTAAATCTCATGGTCTTGTAGTTTGTAATTATATATATTATACAAATATTTTATTTATCAAATAAAATAAAGTGTTTTATTTTATTTGACATTTAGTTGCATTAATCCACAAAACCAATAAACTAACATCCAAGGTTATCTATGGTAACTTAAAGATGTATATGGAGACATACAAGTGGATCACGTTTAAGTGATAACCTAAATGGTCTGTAGTAGATAGATAAGGTTGAATACCTATCTTGGTGACACTATGAATACAACATGTTTTGTATTTGATACAATTGTTCTAAAGTGCTACAAATTATTTGTTCCTAATCATTCATGTCAAGACATTAGAGCGGGGGTATTCTATACAAATAGTTCGTATAAGACCGAACCATGAAATGAATAGTCTCTCTTATTAACACCATTTTTACTAGTTGAGACTACATTTCACCAGAATGACTATAGGTGACTTGACTTGAATCCTTAGTACATTGTGAACTCCTACCTATGAAGGCGATCCTTTGATTTGCATGGGTGAGAGTGGCCTATGTCATCGACTTAATATGCTTACCATTTTGGAGATTCGTCTTATTCGGGAGCTGGGAACACAACTACACAAGAAGGAATTCCTCCTTCTCTATAGATAAAGTACGTAGAGAAATTACTCTCTTAAAGACTGATTCCATGGCTTGAACAATGTGGCACCACACCCTCTCTTGGTCCAAGAGGAGTTCAATTATAGTGCGACTATAATTGTTGTTCATTAGAGAAATCAGTGATACTTAGGGAGTTAGATTCAACTACAGGGGCAAAATAGTAATTTTTGGCATAGTTGTACTTATGTGCAATTTGTAAAGAGTCATTGCACTGTTGATTGGTTATATCTAATGGACACAAAAATATATCTACAATAAGAAAAATGCAACTATTAGTCTTTAGTGGAATGAATGATAGTTAATGAATAAAGCTTAATTTAATTAAATAGTTTAATTCATTAATCTCATATCATTGAAGCTTCAATCTGTAGGTCCATAAGATCCCCTTGTTAACTTAATAAGAATAAATGAGAATCAATTTTATTTTGGTTTAAAATTGAATTGTTCAAATTGATTAAAGAGAATACATTGCATATGATACAATTAATATAATGTATTTGATATATTATAATGTAAATTTTTTATGAGAGAAGTTAATATTTGAACATGATTCAAATAATAATATGAATAAGATTCATAAGTAAATTATAGATTAAAATTAATATGGATATTTGATTCATTTTAGAACTATAAGTCATATGAGAGATCTAAACCATTGATTATATTATTATATATAATATAATATAAAGTTTGTATTATATGAGATAACATATAATTTAAATTTATATTATTTTAAATAATATAATTTTAAATAATAGAATAACTTTTAGTCAGTTATTCTACGTAAGGGAGAGGGAGGAGTTATTTGATAACTTCCCCCTCCATCTCTCTTTATCATTATGGTTAAGATACATAATGATTCTTAATCTGATCTGTTTGCAAAAATCTCTCAGAAAACAAAAGTTTTTCCTTTCACCAAACCAAAAATCACAAAATCCCACAAACTCTCGGTTGATTTTCATTTTAAGAATAACGTGGAAGACTTCGTGGTGTTCTTTGGGAAATTCAAGAAGATTCTACAAAGGTTAGTTTCTTTTTCCTTTTCTTCCTTACAAGCATGTTTAGGCTTTTCTTTTGTTTTCTCTAAATTCTTTTTGTTTTCAAATTGAATTCTTTTTGCACGACGTTCACACGTTTTCGCAATGGGAATTCCATTCCTTCAATTTTTTCTCTTATTCTGAATGATGATTTATCTCTCATGCATGTAGAACATGTCTGATAGTCTTTTCTACTCCATCCCGGATAAGTCATCACATGTTGAAAAGTCATTAATTGTCCATAACGAGGCTGCATATAATTGCAAGAACTGACTGGTAAGAGAATCATAAGTACGTGCGCACCAAAATTCCATAACTCTTTCAATTCCTCAATCAACGGTTATAGGTAAACATCAATTTTCCTACTAGCTAGGAGATCTTGGATCAGGTATGAGCAATGGCATGAAGAAGTTGGACATTTTCATGCATTTCTAAAATGGAAAATTATAAGGGATTATCACCACAGGCCATATACTGTACATGGTACTCGTATTCCCAAACAAATTAAATTCATATGAAGCTAATCCCAAACGAATATTTTGTGAATCTAAAGTGAAATTAGAAAATTCACAATCAAAATGTTTCCACTCCTCTACATCAGTTTGATGTCTTAACACATCCTCTGTTTTGACTCGCTTATCTTTATATCATCTCATGTCAGATGAGCCTTCTTGCGATGCAAACAATCGATTTAATCTCATTATTAACAGAAAGTGGCGCAATACCTTATACAAAATTTTATTGCCTTGTTATCATTAACCATGTACCGAGACTCACCATAAATTGGGCATGTTGCAAATTGCCAAATTTCTTCCAATACAATACGCAATCGTACTTACGAGAATAAATAAACTTGTATCCTATGCCAAAGTCATGCAGTTTTCGTCTAGATTCGTAAAATGAAGTAGGGATAGTAATACCCATTGGAAACATTGCTTTTAACAATTCTAATAATATTTCGAATGATTTATTACTCCAACCGTTGAAAACCTTGATATGCATCAACTTAACCCAAAAGTTCAGGAAGGAAAATTCTGAACAACCAAGGTATAACTCATTACGTGCTTTGTTCAATAACTCTTGAAGTATGTTTGTTGTCTCTTGTTCTACACCATTAAATGACATTTCATTCTTTAAACCTTCTTTCCTTGCTTCTTCATGTTCAATTGGAATTTGTAAATCATTAAGCATATCCAACATTTCATTTTCTTGAAAAGGGTTATTGCTAGTTCCTTCATCAAATCTATTTATACCTCTACGCAAGTTCATTGGTTCTCCATGATACACCTAGCCAGTATAGGAGGGGTATATTCCAATTGTTAATAGATGTCGTTCCACACCCTCTAATGACTCCCAAATTGAGTTCATACATCTCTTGCATGGACACCTTGTTCATCTGTAATCATTAACGTGAAACTTTGCACCCTCTAAAAATTGGGACACTCCCTCTCTATACTCAACCGATAATTTATTCCTAAGTTTGACCCAATCCTTGTTCATCGTTAAAGACCTAAAACATAGGTTTGATTATTGAAAGTTCGAAAAAACGAAGTTGAGAGGATTTAAAAAAATATCATCTAAGACATATATCATCAACTAAGTGAGTACAATCAACTTGGCTTTTGGTGAGTGACTCCTACATATAAGTTGTTAAGCTTTCAAGGAAAGGAAAAATCCTAAGAGATAACAACACCTTGACTTTTGATGAGTGGATACTAGATTCTTATTTTTGAATGAAAACAAGTTTGGATCCATATTACTTTTGGTGAGTAATTTTCATTACTGAGAATGAGACTAAATAAGATATTGCCAAGGGAATAATTACAAAAATTCTTCAAAACTCTATTTTTCATCTCCCCCACACACTCCACAAAATTTCAACCATTAATTAACACAAAAAAAAAGGTTAAGGAAAAAAATGATCAACAATATTTAGCCACAAAACCTCATTTCTACAATAAAATACTAAACAAAACCTCATTTCTACAATAAAATACTAATCTTTTATCTTTCCTCTCCCCCCTCGAACTTACTCCATGGAACAAACTACACCTCATAAGTTTGCAACTTTCACTAAAGCTAAGTTTAAACTAAAGTCTACCATAATTGCAGGATAGCCAGAACAAATTAACCACAAATTACTTCAATCTTTACAAGCTAGCTAACACTTCCAACAAACAAAATTACAAACAAATTTAAAAGTACATTCCAATACAATTTCAATTCATTGACACATGAAGAACGATTCAAGTTCAAATTTTAATTTGCAACATTTCCCCACCACCAAACAAATATACCACACATACTTCAATTGTAATTAATCTCCACAGTTTCCATCATCAATCCCATGAAATCACCATGAGTAAAACTAACAATTCATGAAACAAATTCATGTTGTTAACGAAAGGGTTTTTAGGTCAACTTCTACAATCAACAATTAATCAAACAAATTTCAAAACAAAGTTTGCATTTCATCAAACAAAGTAATTTTGGTTCTTAATCTTTCTTAATTTTACTTCCAAATTTTCCATTATTTTTCTAAGTTCAATCTTCTTCATCACATATTTTAAGCAACAATTTTACCACTTGATTTCTTAACCCTAAACCTAAATAAAAAGAAAAATAAAACATTTTCCTAAATCAACAAAATTAAGCATTCAAAAATACATCAAGTACATATCCTCAAGAAAACCAAATCAATTTTCAAAACTAAATCTACAAGATTTTCTTTAACTTAAAAAAAAAAAAAAAAAAAAAACAACCAAAACCCTTATCGAAACGATGAGCGACGACGGCAGAGGACGACAAGCGGCGGAGGAAAGCTAGCAGGTGACGTCGATGAACTATAGCAGATGACGAGCGACGAGTGGATGCTTCGTTCATCCATTCATCTTTCCCACACTCTTCCTTCTTCTTCTTCATTCCAGATATGTAAATGACAGATCTGAAAAGGTTTTTTTTATAGGAGAATTCGTAACGCATCATGAAAACGTTGGGAGTTCCCACCTATTCCCGATGACATTAGTAACACGTCCGGAATAGTCATACCACTCTTGACGTGTACATGCATGGCGTCAGGTAAAACACAATATTTAATTAATTTTTTTCGTTTTGCCAACGCCTTGCATGTACATGTCGAGAGTGGTATGACTATTCCTGACATCTACGTGCATGGCATTGGCGAAAAGAAAATAATTAATTAAATGTTTCCTTTATGTCGACGCCACGTTGGGATTGGTGTGGGTATTTTTGACATTTAACTAATAGCATCGGGAATTATAACCACATCAATCCCGACATCTTAAAAGTGGTGTCGGGAAATAGTACCTCTTCCGACGCTCGTCCTACGACGTCGATGGAAACCCTATCTCTGGACTGGCTCAAGAAGCATCAAGATAGACTGCTTTTCTTGTAGTGTTAATCTCGTCACATTTAACACCACCACTCTAATGTGAGTTATCTGTGGTACTTCTATTGGTAGAAATGGAGGCAGTCCTTAGTGGTTCTATCTTTTGTTTTTAAATCTTGCTTTAAAATCGGTTCGATGGTAGCAAAGTGAGTACATGATTTATTATTTGAATTGTATAGGAATCTCGAGGTTTATGTTATTCAAGCAAAAAAATTGGGATTTTTGTAAAATCCTTGTAAGTGTCCTTTTAGTTAATTAGAAACTTAAGGGTTGATGATACTTTAATTTGAGCTTTTTATTTTCATTTTTCTAACAACTTGAGAAATTTTGTTGTAGGTTTGCTTCAAAAATTATATGGTAAAACTGACAAGGGGGATTCATGAAGTGTTTAATGTTCGGAAAGCAAATTATTGAGGGTTAACAAGTAGTTTAAGGTTTTAGCTAGAGTCTTCTATTTATTGTTGCTAGCGATTTTGTTTATCATCTTTGTAAATTGAACATATTTTGTGGAGAGACAAAGTCATTATATTACTCGTTTAGTGAATTGGTTAATTGTTATGTTGTAAAAAGTTGGGTTATGGTATATAGAAATATCATACTACTTATAGAAAATATAATATTACTTTATCATATTGCATATAAATATTAGCGTTGAGTTGTGGTATTTGACTTTTTCACCAACATTCAAAACGGATTGAACATTTTAAAAAATGCGGCATAAAAAAAATCGCACAATTATTGGAAAAAATTGGAAAAAAAAACCAACATAGAAGATGGTGTACAATGTCAATTTTCAACTGACATTAATGTGTACAACTTCAGCTAAGAAACAACATTGAATATGATTATAATAGAATTCCTTTAATCTATAGTGTGTCGGTTGTAAACAGACATTAAAGATAACCGACATTATGGACCTTCTATAACATGATCTTCGATGTCGGCTGCAAAGCGACATTGAACATATAAAATGTCAGTTTTAAACTAACATAGAAAATGGTCTATTTTGTATTAAGGGAAATATTTCTCATTTGATCAGTATTTTTGGGTGTGAAATATATATGTTCCAATTTATCCACCACAACACACTAAAATTAGTACTCAAATGAGACTAGGGATATATGTTGGATTATTTGATTTCCCTTAGCGAGCGATACACGATTTGCTGATTAGTCCTTGTTGCACAAATGATATATTAAAAGATTGTGAAAATAGGACTTTTTTCTTAAAATATCTTTTATCTCCAATTTCTTTGTAGGAATTTCAACCAATGTGTATATATATCTTACAAAATCTCTTGTATGCCACAATTTATAGGCAATTTTGCTAGCCTGAGAAGGTGGATTACATAGACACGGCACGTGATATTTTAACCCTAAGCATAATGGATATCCTATTTAATAAAATTTATAATAAGTTAGATATCATCTCCCGAATTATTTAAAAAAAATCAAATTATGATGGTCAAATAATTACTCTAATAAATATATTTTCGAAATTTATTACTAAAAATAAAGTAATTTTATTCTATAATTAAACAGAAAGATATATGGAAACTAGTTTCTACAGAAACAATTTCGGTAGATTAAATCATATCTTGACTAATAAGATTGCAAATAAATCATTTTTTAACACCCCCCCCCCCCCCCCCCCCAAAAAAAAAAAAAAAAGACTAACTTTAGTCAAAAGACCCCTTCACTCAAAATTATATTTATAGTAGATTATAATTTTACGCTTACATTAAATTTATAATATAAAACAAAAACGCCCTTCATATTTACAAAATAATAATAATATATAATAATAAAAGAACCAAAATCCACAAAGAATTTACTGAAAGAACAAATCTAGGCACCTAAATTTGACCAATTTCAATTAGTTATATACAATTGCCAAAAATAGTTTTTTTTTAAAATATAATTAGAAATTATAACAACCTTTACCACCAATCTTGTTTAGCCACTGATTAATATAAAATTTTGAATAATTATGTGCAATATAAATACCTAAAAATCCTCTCTTAATTTTCATCATCCTCAGCCTTCAACTTCCTCTCTCTTTTATCTTCTCTAAAGCGCTTGTGATTCCTTTGAATAAAGAAGAGAAAGAAGTACTTTTTGGTCTTCTTTCTCTTATAAACCCATTCTCTTAACCTAGCTATTTTAATTAAAACTCTAATTTCTTCCTTAAATTCTTTTAACATGGGTGGTTGTGCTAGCAAGCCAAAGACGGGCATTGAGAAAGAAGTCACCCCTTTGCCTGTGGAAGAGTCAAAGAAGGAGACGACAACCATGGTCGTATCCAAGGAAGCGAAGGTCGAAAATGGATCAGAAAAAGAAAGCGATGATCAAGTTAATGAGAAGAAGATTGATGTGAGAGAAAAGAAGGTTGAGGAGGATATCCAACCCCTCTCTCTTGGATGTTTGCTCATTCAGGTTCCTTTCTTAAAACTTAACTTCGTATTTCATTTGGCTCTTCATAGGAGGGTCTATACAAAAAATCCATTCTTCTTACCACCTAATCATTTTCGCATTCAATTCTTCTTTTTAAAATGAAAACTTTCATTTTTTTTAATCAGACTATTTACTTTTTTTTTCTTTTTTTAAATTTTAGGACAAAAATGAAGTAGAAATTCCAACTGAAATTAAAAAAGAAGAACCCAAAGAAGTAAAGGTTGAGGCAGCGAAACCAATAGAAGCAGCACCGAAAGCTGCCATCGTTGCACCGACGACGGCTGAACCCCAAAAAGCCACCGCCGTTGTAGATGCAGCTGAACCCCAAAAAGCAACCGCCGTTGTGGAAGCAGCCGAACCCCAAAAACCCACCGTCGTTGTAGCAGCAGCTGAACCCCAAAAAGTCACCGCCGTTGTAGCAGCAGCCGAACCACTAAAAGCCACCCCCGTTGTAGCAGCAGCCGAACCACTAAAAGCCACCCCCGTTGTAGCAGCAGCTGAACCACAAAAAGCCACCCCCGTTGTAGAAGCAGCTGAACCCCAAAAAGCCACCCCCGTTGTAGAAGCAGCTGAACCCCAAAAATCCACCGCCGCTGTAGCAGCAGCTGAACCCCAAAAAGCCACCGCCGTTGTAGCAGCAGCTGAACCCCAAAAAGCCACCGCCGTTGTAGCAGCAGCTGAACCCCAAAAGGCTACCGCCGTTGTAGCAGCAGCTGAACCCCAAAAAGCCACCCCCGTTTTAGCAGCAGCTGAACCACAAAAAGCCACCCCCGTTGTAGAAGCAGCAGAGCCCAAAAAAGCCATCGAAGGGGAGAAAACCGGCGTGGAGGTACAGTCATTGGTGGAGAAGATAGCAAAGATTGAGGCAGCATCTGCGGCGGTGACAACAAAAACGCAATGATTGTTAAATTGAGGGAAACTAGAGAGAGGCAGAAGATTTAAGAAAAAGAACAAAATGGATTTCGTTGTATTTGGAACAAAATATTTAATTTCTTTATCAATATTCATTAAGAAAATTGCTCATAATTTGGTTCTTCTTTCATTGAAAATGTATAATAGAATTTGAAAATAATGAAAAAAAAAAAAAAAAAAGTCTTGTTTGAGGTTGTTCCATTTACCTGATCTTTCATTATCAAATTTCTTTCAAAATTGGTTAATGTTTTGTTGGTCGTTTTTATTGGAAGGTTTTGAGTTTGCTAAAAAGAATTGTATTCGAAAGGAGATGGTAGTGTGGTTGATCCTACAACATCATATTCATGTATGTTCCACCATCAAATTTTTTAAATTATAATCTCATTTTTATGTAGTTTCAAATATTAAATTGAGAGGTCATATACTTCTAATAAACTTTATATTTGGTTCTTATTACTAGTTGAGTGAGGATTTTTTTTATAAAAAAATTCAATTCATAATTTTAGTCTAATTTTTTAAAACATATCATTCACACATATTATTTATTACATGATAATTGTTAGTGAAATAAAAGCCTTGATCGAAATTAAGGCATATTTGTTTGGTAGGGAATTTGAAAACAGAATAAAACAGTCTTGGTCGTCAATTGGTTTTGTACTGAATTGTTTTTTTGTATTCTGTCTTATTAAGGAAGAAGGGGAATATTGGTCAGAAAATTAATGTGAGAATCGTGATTAAAATTACAATTTAATCCTCTCCTCTCCTCGCCACGATTGACCGGGGGCGGCGCACTTGGAAATATGGGCATACCTATCTCCTCCCTCCTTCCAAAGCCTGGGTGCCCTAAGGGCCTAAATCTATTGATCAAACAATGATTATAAGAAGAGACTTCCACTCTCAAAATTAATCAATGTGAGAATGCAATTGAGAATAAAATAATAATATATTTTCCTTGCACAAATTTTCCATACCAACCAAACAAGCACTTAACTTGTTTAATACATTATACAACACTGGGCTTCTCTCAAAATATGAAGAGCAAGGCAATTAGGAACAAAATCCACCCATGATGTGATAAACCCCTATCTCAACATAAATGAAACAACAGGAGATGAGCTATCCAATTACAAGAAGGGAGTATTAACTAAATTCACACCCAAATCCAGTCACCAACAAGCATGCAGAATTAAGGAGAATGATGAGAAAGAAGATTAATGTTGGTTGCTCTAACAAGGGAGTTGGTAGTCCGATTCAATTATAAACGCCATTAATTAAAACAACCTTAAGCAGCAGCAGAGTGTCATATGATCAAACTAGTGAGAAGGGCTATTCCTTCAACAACAAAAACATCCAATGACTCCCTTATCAATCATCTTGGAGAAAACCATTATCACCATCTCACCTTGAGAAGCTCCCAAAATACCTCCCAACCCTCTTCCATTTATAACAAACAAGATGCATTTGTATTAAGTTTATGTTCTTTTTGGAGATTGGAATTGAATTTTTCATCCTTCCAAAACAATTAATTAAAGGGTTTTCTTAAAATATATAACAAACCGACAAAACATTTACACTCTATAGAACAATTTTGAAAACGAAAAAATGTCAGGTCCACAATGTAAAATATAAAAAAACATGGGATAAATTGATCACACACGCACGATACACGATTGTGTAGATTTTGATACACAATCTCGGGTATAGCATACTCAAGATGTCCTAAGATGAAAGAACACGATCGTGTAGAACGATCATGCAGATACTCTTGGTCGGAGTAGGTCAATGATAGCCCCAAAATCCTTCAAGTTTTCTTTTTTATCTTCAATCTCAGTCGAACTCGAGCTCGAAATTAGTTCGGAGATCCTTCAAATTTTCTTTTTTACCTTCCAACTCCGTCGGACTCGAGTTCGAGATTAGCCCCAAGATCCTTCAAATTTTCTTTTTTACCTTCATTCTCGGTTGGACTCGAGCTCGAGATTACGCAAGAATCCTTAAATATCTTTCTCTGTTCCCACTCTCGCTTGAAAACTTTCCCAAGTTGGCATGAGTTCCATCTTAAAAGCCACTCTGCCTTTAGTGATTCGCTTTCATGCTTTAATTGCACCGAGATGGTCCGTGATTAATAAATAAAAATTAGAAGATATAAATCGCAAGGGCATATATGAAATTTATGAAAAAATGATCGTGTGTCATGGACTTTTCTTATTTTGTTATACACGGTTCGTAAATTTTTTTTGTTTTTGTTACATTTATGAAAATTAACCTAAATTTTAAATGGAATTAATTGTTATTTTATGGTCCTTTTAAAAATTACTACATAATTAGAAGACCGTGGTGACTTAGAATTTTTATCATAAAATTTAAATTGTGAGATTTAATTCTTATTTTTATCATAATATTTTGATTCAATATTAATATTAAGTAATAAGTGTAAAATAAGAAAATATTTGACATAAAATGCCTTTAAATCATGTTACTATTATAAATATTAATATAATAATGTAGATGTCCATTAATGTGTTTAAAGGCCAGATGATCACATGTCTTCCTATCAACTATCCAATATTCATGTCATGTGTTATAAAAGATTCACCCTTAGTAGTCATGTAATCCACCTCATGTTTGCGAAATTGCCCATAAATAGTGGCATTTGTGGGTTTGTAAGGATGGATAACATTGGAGAGAAATGCAAAGAAATTGGAGAAAGTGGAAATTTATGAGATTTGTAATTTTCCTAATTTTATTTATTTATTTATATTATATTATACATTATATTATTTTATTGTTTTAATATTATATTTTCTTAATTTTCGTATTTCGGTTGTATCCGTTCACACAACAGTTTCAAGTTAATTTATAACCAATATAAGGTATTTTCAAAATAATTTCATTAAATGGTTTTTAAAAAATCTTTAAAAGATAATAAAGTTTTTTAAATATGAACAAAGTGGTCGTATAATTGGATTTATATTTTAAATAGTTGACATAATTAAATCAAAGTATAAAAAGAGAATAAGAAATATATTCATGAATGAATATATAAAATTAGAATACATATGATGTAATTAGAATAAAAGTGATGCGACAAAATAATAATATAACTTATTATTTCATACGTTTATCTTTTTATATATACTCTCCGAAAGATAGTGAGTTTTGTAGAAAAAAAAGAGACTTATAGAAAAATATTAAAGACAGAGAAGCCAATTGTTAGAAAATGAATCTTGTAGTTTCTCAAAGATCTTTTGTTATTTCTTTTTTATAAAACTTCACACATTGTCACGCCATTTACCAATTAATGACTAAGAAATACAAATAATTAAATTTAAGATTAATTAAAACTTGCATGTGTCTCAAATTGAAATTGAAGACATAAATGGACCAATTCTTACGACACCACATGTTTCATTATGACTGTTGCATCAAGTTAATTATTTAGTCCAATTAAGCCTAAAAAACAAGCTTAATTTAGCCCAAAATATTAAATATGACCCAAATCCATGAAGTTGAGCTCATGAGCATGATCCATGGATGAACTAGGTCCAAGCTCATAAAACCCACCAAAGAACTCTATAAATAGATGAGTTCTCGTCATTCGTGGGGACAACTTTTTCTCCAAAAAACTTTCTATTGCCTGTCTTCAGTTTACCCTCGGACATCGGAGCACACGTTTTTTAGTGGCGACCGAAGAGTCGGTATAAACTTCTCCTCACTTTTCTTTTTCTTTCCAAGTCAGTATAAATCTCTCCTTTGGTGAACATCAATGAGGCAATGGTGAACGTCATACCACACGCCCTTCCATTGCCTTTCTTTGGTCTATCTTCGATGCCTTTCTTTGTAACTCAGTTCCTCTTGTGCTTTCATTGTTCAATTTCTTCGTCAAATCTCGATAGGTGATTACTCTCCCTTTCCTGTTGTATGTACTTTTTTTTAATCATTGTATAAATAAATTTATATAAATTTATGGTAGCTGTTGTATTCATGATTCTAGGGTGTTTCTTAACCTCTTTGAAAACTTTCTACCGTTGGGTTGTCTACTAATTTTTTTTCTTTGTTTGTTGAAATTTATTATATACTTTGGTTTACTGATTCAGATTGGGTGTAGATTCTTTTGATTGTTGAGTTGTTTATTTATTCTTATCTTAGAATATGGAATACATAGTTGAGTTTTGTTTTTGGTCTAGGTTAATATGGAATTGTTGTAGAATTAATGTTGAACAATTGAGGTGTTTTAGAAGGCTTTGCACATGTTTTGTGCATGTTTAGGAAGCATTTTACACGTATATATCATCTCGCATACGTCACCACACATTCCAAACTTACAATATGCATTTCGAAATCAAATTTATACTTCTCTTAAGTCCTTTGGAGTGTTGTTATGCATGTTTAGGAAGCTTTTTAGGTACTTATGTGTCATCTTGCACAAATCTTGCACACATCTCGCGCACATATCGCACATTCCAAACTTTCACTATGTGTTTCGAAGTCCTTTAGGTGCCATTTGGGGGAAGGGTTGAGTTATAGGGAGGTTAGTGTTATGATAATATGCATTTGGGGAAAAGATTATGATAGTTGTGTTATAATAATATGCGTTTGGGAGAAGGATTATGATTGTAGTATTATCATAATATGCATTTGAGGGAAGGATTATGATAGTACTGTTATGATATTTTTTAATTTATATCCAGCAAACAAAGTTAATATATTTATTTTAATAAATCATATTTAAAAGTAATTTCAGCCATAAAAAATCACTTGTTTTTTTTTTTAAAAAATTCTTTTGGGTCTTTAAGTTTTCTTATGCTTAGAAAAATCAGTCTTCATTCATAAGTTTATGTTTTCCATTTTTTATTAAAATTATTTTTTTACAATTCTTTATAATAATTATTAAATTTAATGCTTCTTTTCCCCCAAACTTTCAACGTTAAATAAAATTGAATTTTCTAATTAAATTCTAAATCTAAAAATGAAAACAATTTTTTTACTTTTTTTTTTTTTGTAGTTTCTCAAATTTTGATTCAGTAAAACAATAGTAAAAATTAATAACAAATCATAGAAGCTTGTGTAGCAAATAATGTTTATCAACTTAATTTTAATTTTAAAAGATAAACAAAAAATCTTAGTTGGTTAATCATTTTGTCATTTTTTACATTAAGTCATGTTTCTTAACTAAGAAAATGAAATTAATAACCAAAACTTAAAAATAATAGCAATAACAAGTTTTTTAAAAACTATATTTTTCTTCAAATTTCAACTTAATTTTTAAAAATATTTGTAAAGTAGGTAACTAGTTAATAAAAAATGTTCCTAAAGCTAAATTTTTATAAAAGAAATAAAATCAAATCAAATGATTATTTGTACGAAAGGGCCTAAATCTTTTACTTTTCTTTTTTAAAAAAATTTCTGTCCACCATCTATTAATATTTTAAAATACTATACGGAGTTAAAAAAACTAAAATTTTAATACTTTTCTAGGAAGAAAAAAAAATGTATATCCTTTTTTAATCTTTACGAAATCTCACTAATAACAAAATAATAGAGTGTGAAAATGTAAAAATAAAAACAAAGAGATGTTATGGGCTCCCCTAAACAAGGAGTGGCCCACTCTAATACTCCATAATCCCTCCCCCCAAATAGTCCCTTAGAATGTTTTTACGTATGTTTCGTAAGTCTTTTACGTACTTATATTTTATCTCGCACACATCTCGTACATTCCAAACTTTCACTATGCATTACAAAATCAAATTTCTATCCCTTCTTAAGTCCTTTGAAGTGTTTTTATGCATGTTTAGTAAGCCTTAGGTACTTATGTTTTATCTCTCACACATCTCGCACGTTCTAAATTTTCACTATGCAATCAAATTTATACCTCTCTTAAGTTCGTTGGAGTGTTTTTATGCTTGTTTAGTAAGTATTTTAGGTACTTATGTATCATCTCGTACACATCTCGCATATTCCAAACCTTCACTATGTGTTTCGATATCAAATTTCTACCCCTCTTAAGTCCTTTGAAGTGTTTTTGCACTTATGTTTTATCTCACACATTCCAAACATTCACTATGGATTTCAAAATCAAATTTATGCCTCTTAAGTCCTTTGGAGTGTTTTCCTACATGTTCAGTAAGTTTTTTAAGTATTTATGTTTTATCTCTCACACATCTCGCACACATCCCACATGGCATAGAGACTTTAAATTGTTTTTCATTTGTTCATTTTTGTTTCAGGCTTCTATTATGACATTGACATCGACTAACACACCCATATACAAGATTACATCGTCCCATCATTTCCAGCTCTACTAAGTTGTTTCTTTCATTTGGAAAACACAACACGTAATATTAAGGCCAAACTCAAATCGGATGATTAGTTACCTTATTTAGGAAAACAAGATTCAACCACTTTTTGAATATAAATATCATATTTCAATGGGCCACTCATCCATTACTTATTGTTAAGGGAAGTGGAAGATGAAACGAAAGATCATATAAGTTTCTTGTTAGGGGTGTTGGGTGTACTTTTGGTAGGAGGGAGTTTAACATTGTAACCGGTTTATGGGGTCCCAAAAAAAAGTCTATTTAGTCTGTTGGGAATAGTAGATTGTTGGAGAAGTTCTTCAAAGACAAAGACTCCATTTATGTAAGTTCCTTTTTGTTTGCCCTAAATACATGTGCTTCTTCTCTTTTTAGCTGATAATTAAGGCAGTCATTGAGATGACACCTGAAGGTGAGTAGTTGAGAATTAGTTCAGGCAAAGTTTTTTATGAACCTCACCTATCTAACATTGTGATACTAATAATGGTTGTTCAAAAAGAATAGGAGAAGTTAGTAATGATAGAGGTGACCTCAAAAAGACACTACAAGAAAGGGGGCTCTCCCGATGCACAAAATCATTGGAAGATATATGAAAAGCATCGGAAAAGGCTTTTCCAAAGCATAAATATACGTTGGGATACAAGTTGGAAAAAATGAGTCAGGAGAGTTGTGTGTTGGGAGTTTCTAGACATCTCCCGACGTTGTATGAACGTCGAAGATGCTGTCAATATAGCGTCGGGAGATGTCTAAAAACTCCCGACGCAGCGTCGGGAGTTCCTCTATTTTTTTTAAAAAAAATACCTTCCATTATTAAATGGAAGGTATATACATCCACCCTTAGAATTACCTTATAGGGATCTTGTAATTCCTTGATGTCGTATGGACTTTGTCCCTCATCAACATCTATAATTCTTTAAACCTAAGATGAAAATATTGTTGTTTAAAGTATAACATTTTTCAGAATCAACCCATATGCATTCAAACATTCAAACAATCTCAATGTATCCAATATCTTGTAGCAAAATCAATCTCATCAATATCAATGAGTAATTTCAAATCAAATCAAGTATAATCTATGACCTAGCTGCAATGGAACGTGGACGTAGCCACATATGGGTACCACTACACCTAATTATGTATGTTCTTGTGTTGTTACTACATATAGAAGAAAGAAGATACAAAATTAAAACCATGGAGGAACTTTAAGGTGTTAGTTTAAAATTAAAAAAAAACTAAAACTTTGATGAAAAACATTGTGTAACCCAATTTGGAGGCCAAAATGGACGTTTTTTGGGATGAAGGAGGGACAAGCAGCCTTTGGCAGCTTGCCAAGGGCGTAGATCTCGAAAAGTTACATGGAATAAAAAAAATCTCAATTCGGACAACTATGCTCAAAGTTATGGACTTCCAAAGTTTAAATATAGTTTTATTTAATTTTGAGGGGAATTTAATGTCAAGGTACGTTAATAAAATGCTAACTTTATGGAAATAGATGTAAAGATCATGAAAAAACGCATCAAATCAAGTGGTCATATGCATAAAATGAGTTAGTATTGATAGAGATATGAAGCTCAAAAGATAAATGATATGCATAAACGAAAAAGAACTAAAAAGCTTATAACATGGAGAAGTTTATTACTAAACAAAACTAATAACTTATCAAGTTGAACCACAAATATTGATACAACAACATCTCACAAAAATAACAACATTCCACAACATTCATACATAAACTCACTCTAATTCAATCACTCCTACAAAATCAAATATAAATCCAATTCAACCACAAACTAACTAAAAATTATAAAAGCAACACTTTTCAACCAAACTTTAACTAAAATATACACAATAACAACATTCACCAACAACATTCATCCACATACAAATTATTTAGGGCAATGTCGTCTACAATCCACAATATATAATCCCCCTCCCCCCATTCAATATAACCCTCCTCGAATTCAATATAATTCTTAAATTCAAATTGGAATTGAAATTGAAATTTTGTAATTCAAACTCAACTTCAACACTTCGATCTCAACTTCATCTCAACTTCAACACTTCAAATTCAAATTTAACACTTCAATCTCAACTTCAACACTTCAAATTCAAATTCCTAAAACCTACAACTAATTCAAAATCCTAATAACACTTCAAATTCAATTTCAATACTAAAACCTACAACTAATTCAAAATCTAAATACTAAAACTAATTTGAAATCTAAAACCTAAAACTAATTTGAAATCTAAATACTTAAACTAATTAACTAAAACAAAACAATAACTAAACTAAACCACTTACAGGAATAAAGGGTGACAATAGAGATGACGACGAACGGTCAGACAAGAACGACGGTGAGGACGACGGCGAGCGGTGGCGTGGATCTCTCTCCTTCTCGGTTTCTCTCTCAACTCTCTTGGCCTTCTCCTTTTTAGTTCTGTGAATTACAGAACTGAAGTGGATTTTTATAAGAGAATTCCAGACGCACATCGAAAACGTCAGGAGACACCCCCTTTTCCCGACGCCATAAGTAAAACGTCAAAAATAGTTTTTACTTCTCCCGATGTTTTACTTATGACGTCGAAAATGACTAAACTTTTCCCGATCATGCAAAAAGACGTCGGGAAAAATACTAGAATTAAATATTTATTTATCTTCTCCCAACGTCTTAAACTACGGCGTCAGGAATAGTTTTCACTTCTTGCGACGTTTTACTTATGACGTCGGGAATGACTAGACTTTTCCCGATGTCGTGCAAAGAGACGACGGGAAAATGCGAGAATTAAATATTTATTTATCTTCTCCCGACGTCTTGAACTACGACATCAAAAATACTTGTCTCGACTGACGTATATTTTTATACATAAGGGATTGGCCATTGTTCCGACGTTGTTTTTTATGATGCCTTTTTCTGCGTCAGGAGAGCTCTGATTTCTTGTAGTGAGAATAAGAAACAAAAGACAAAGTCTAAGATGAAAGAGGTTATAAGGAATCTTGCGGATCAAGTAACAGTTGTTGAAAATCAACTTACGAGTCTAAAATCAAATATTATAGAATTGAAGGGCATGATATCCACCATCTTCAAATAAATTCTACTAAAAAAAAGGTATTTACTCATATGTTTAGTTGAATGTTCTCACTAATCTTGATGTTATGTTTCGATCATTATCCTTACTAATGCATGTTGAACTTCCATAGAGTAAGGAAGGAAACCGCATGGGGTTTGAAAACTTAGTAGATCATGTCATGCAAAATGAGGAAGAAAATGTTCAAAACCAAGAGGTTGACACAGCCGGTACCCCCCTAGTTGAAAATGTCAAAGGAGGATGACTCACATAATGAGGTTTAAATGGGTGACAACAACAAATGATTGCATTGGACAGCGAGGTTCATATTGAGTTAGAGAAGCCAATCGATGAGTCAGACAATAAGGTTTGGATTGGTTTAGAGAAGCTAATTGATGGCGTTAACGATGAGGTTCAAATTGAGGAAACTGGGAAAAAATTCAGACTCATTTGGATTTAGACATCGTGGAGATAGAACCATTTTTCAATCAACGACCACATGTTCGAACCACACGTAAGGAGAGTGCAAGTGTTTACCTTTCTACCCCATTCACAACTCTAAGTAAATGGTTGACAGCATTAACGACCACTAGCTCTCAGTCTCAACTATTCGTTGATGATCCCATGCAAAAAACACTTGACATTGAGTTAGATAGATTTCGAGCTTGGATTACAGACAAGCGTACAGACAATGAGATGCATTACACAATTTATGAAAAAAATTGAAGATGTTTTCCATTGACTTGTTTATTTGTCACCGGTGGTTGGCAGATGAGGTAAGGGCTTTTCTTATTATTTCTGCTATTATCATTTTTTTTGTTATTGTTATGGTTAATCTACATTCAACAGCACCCCATACATTTAATGCTTTTGTTTCTATCATTTTGATGCATTTTTTCTTCTTAATTATTACACTAATTAATGTTTGTTAGCAACATATTTGGAGGTCGTCTATCCAATTGGAAATCAGTCAAATTGGAAGACAATTGAAGAGTATGTGTTACCTGTCTTACCTCCAAAAGTAGTGAAAAGAGTTGGTCGATCAAAGAAAAAGAGGATTCTAAGTGTTGTTGAAGCTTTCAAATTGCATAAGTGTGGTCAGTGTAAAGAAATAGACCACAACATATTAACGTGTACCAATCCAATTGCATACACCGAAGAAGTAGAGTATACAAGATTAGTCACTAAATCAGACCATGCAACTAGAAGAGAGTTCTTTTAAAGTTATATCTATGGGTCCCTTTTGTCACGGGGTTAGTTAGCTCTGATACCAACTGTCACGTGGTTAGAGTTCTCAACTACCCAACCGTGCGGCACTTGGCTTGACTATGTCGTCCTTCTTAGCCAAGTAAGCCTTCCCAAGATGTTAGTGCACCACGCACTATGAATAACCTCTATAATAACGCAGCGGAAATGGATTAGTGCACCTAAGGCACTTAGGATAACATGTTGCAGCGGAAGTCATTAGGTTGGTTGCAAAACACGAGAGATATATTGGAAGGATAAGAGAGCTTGGATGGATACTTCTTGGGAATGTTACTTTACATTCCAAGAATGAATAAGTATACATATGGGTACAAATATATTGTCTCTTGCCATGGGGGTGCCATGGGCAAGAAGACTAGGTGAGGCAAGGTGGCCTTGATTGGCTAAGGCATGCCAATTCACAAGGCAAAGCAAGGCTTGCCAAGCTTGCTACAAATGAGGCCCTCCCCAAGTATTTATAGACCATCTCCACCGACCTTGGCCTTAGAAGGTCGGCCAAGAGAGCTTCTAGAAGTTACAAGCTCATTTAATACATTACAAGGAAGCTTAGAACATTCTAGAGAGGACTAGACCTTTCATGACACTTCCTGACCGTCATCGTAGCCTTCTAGGACGTTCTAGCCTTGTCGAGCATCTTCGAGCACGTTCCAGAGTTTTCTTGGGAGCTTTCCGAACATTCCAGCACGTTCCAGCACAGTCTCGGGTGTTCTAGAGGCTTTTAGGGCTGTCTAGGCAGAGCATGGGCGATGCAACACGCTCATGGGCGTGTCTCGGCCTTCTGGAAGCTTCTCGGAGGTTCTCGGGGCCGTCTGGACGCTGGGCGGACACAGGCGCGCGCGCTGGAGGCCACGCGCGTCTGTCGCGGGCGTGGGCTGCGCAGGCTACGTTGCGCGCAGCACTGGGCATGGGCGCGCGCGCCTGGGGCCGCGCGCATGGTGAGGCGTGCGCCATGCCTGGGCGAGCGTGGGCGGCTGTCTTGGCCGTAAGCGGGGATGCGCGCGCGGGAGCTTGGCTTGCCGCCTGGCCATGCGCATGGGCCTGATGGTGGGCGCTGGTGCCTGGCGCCTTTAGCCGTGTCAGTGGGCAGCTGGGCGTGCCATGGGCTGTGTCAGTGGGCTGACACACGGGCTGTCATGGGCATTTGTCGTGGCACACGTGCGGGGCCTGTGAGCTATCCTCGAGAGGTGCCTGCCAATGTCGTTGGCATGTGTCGTGGTCCATCTTGGGTTGTCTTAGGACCACGTTGGGGCTACTCCTTGCCTTGCTAAAGGAGTCGTGGCACGTATTGGCGCGATTTTGGAGGGGCGATTTTGGGGGTCAAAACTTCACACGTGACACTTTGCTCCTTTAGTGTGTGTGTGTGTTTTTTTTTTTGGGTTTGTAGTCACTAAAAACAAGTGTTTTTAAAGAATCAAATAAAAATTGTAAAGTATATTTTATGTGTTTATAATATAACTATTTGGGGTGACCTGTATGAAATGGATCACGGGTTTATAAATTATGCTATGAAAAAATATATGTTTTCCTAAATTCTGTAAAATTTAAACCCTAAAGAAGCTTTGAGTCTTTTAAAGAGCTTGGAAGGTTAGATTTTGAGTGAAGTTAAGATGGAAAATTAAAAACGCAAGTAGTGTGTCATTTTAAGTATGTCATGGTAAAAAGGAAAACTAAGAAAGGATGGAGAAGTTGAGGTTGAAGTTGTTATGGGATGATAGAGGAAACATTGAGGAAAAATGGTTGTTAGCCAAGTGACATAGTTTGAGTGTCATGGTAGTCAAAGTAAGTGCCTTGGAAATGGATCCTAGGACAACCTTATGAGCTCTCAGCCAAGATTTGAGACAGAAGTTTGAACCTAGGGCAAAACTCAATCTTGCTCAATTGAGAGAAAAGACAAAATGCTTTTTATGTAAGTATCCCAGGTAGTTGTGTCATATCCCGAGCAAGATTGAAGATAGAAGTGTGTTCTCGAGGCCATCTTGGTGCTTGTTTGACCGAGATTGAAGATAAAAGTGTATTCTCGAGACCATCTCGATGCCTGTTCGATTGAGATGAAGGATAAGAAACTTAAGAAGTTGGAAACTCGAGCAATCTCGGGGTCATGTTCAACCGAGATTGAAGACAAAAGTGTATTCTCGAGGTCATCTCGATGCTTGTTCGACCGAGATGAAGGATAAAAAACTTAAGAAGTTGGGAACTCAAAAAATCTCAAGCACATAAACTATAAACATTTATATTGCGATCCCATGTGCAGCAATGACATGTGAGCATGATAGTTGCTCACTTTAAAACTCCTTGCAAGTGCACTCTTGAGTATGAAGATTTACAACCCTCCTTCTTATCTAATTTTTTGACATGAAATTGGTAATAATCAATTGGGTTGAACTTCATTGTCAAAGCTCGTTCTTGTTTCTTTTATAGAACTAATTATGTCCATTTGGTCAATGTAGATGTTACTTTAATGCCTTTTTCTTGACGCTCCCAAAACCAACGTTGTAACAAAGCTCTCACATGTTCAAGTAATGAAACAATAAGCAAATCTCCAAGTTCTTTCAATATAGAATTCATGGACTTTGCAATATTTGTTGACGAGACCTACGCTCTACACTTCCATCATGTAGCTTACCTCTATGCCAAACATGATTATCTGGAAGATAACGCCGGTGTTCCATATAAGCTATCTTTTCTTTTTTATCTCAAATGGCGATTTATCATCCATTCATATGGGACATGCATGATACCCTTTCATACTCCATCCAGATAAGTCACCATACGTCGAAAAGTCATTAATCGCCCACAACAAAGTTGCGGTACAACTGAAAAAACTGACCGGTAAGAGAATCATACGAACGAACACCAAAATTCCATAACTCTTTCACTTTCTCAATCAATGATTGGAGGTAAACATCAATTTTCTTACTAGGAGATCTTGGATCAGGTATTAGCAATGACATAAAGAAGTAGGACTCTTTCATGCATTTCCAAGGTGGCAAATTGTAAGAAATTAGCAACACATGTCACATACTGTAGGCGATACTCATATGCCAAATTGATTAAACTCATCAAAAGTTAATCCCAAACGAACGTTCCATGGATCTGAAGTGAACTTAGGAAATTCAAAATCAAGATGCTTTCATCCCTCTGCATCAGTTCGATGTCTCAACGCGTCCTCCTTTTCGACTCATTTATGCTTATGCCATCTCATTTCAGACGAGCCCTCTTGCAACAAAAACAATCTCTATAATCTCGATATCAACAGAAAGTGTTGCAATACCTTGTGCGAAATTTTTGCTCTCTGTTAAGATAAATCTTGTATCGAGACTCACCACAAACTGGACAGTGTTGCAAATTGACAAACTCCTTCCAATACAATACACAGTCGTACTTACGAACATGAATAGTCGCATATCCCAACTCCAAGTCACGTATTTTTCGTTTAGCATCATACAATGAGCTAGGGACATTGGTACCACGTCTTATTATCTCTAACATCATGTTGAAGGACTTGTTACTCCAACCGTTGAGAACTTTCACATGCATCATCGTAACCAAAAAGTTAAGGGATAAAAATTCTGAACAGTCGAAGTATAGCTCACGACGTGCTTGGTTTAATAACTCCTAAAATATATTCGTCGTCTCCTCTTCTACATTACTATTTAACGACATGCCATACTCTAAACCTTCCTCTGCTGTTTCTTGTTCTTGTTCAATCGTCGCTTGTAAATAGTGCAACATATCGAACATTTCACTGTCTTCAGGAAACGAATTACTACTATTTGATTCATGGAAAGGGTCACTACTAGTTCCTTCATCAAATCTTTCTATACCTCTATACAAGTTCACTGGCTCTCCATGATACACCCAATCTGTGTAGGAGGAGCATATTCCATTCATTAATAAATGTCTCTCCATACCCTCTAATGAGTTTCAATTGGAGTTCATACATCTCTTGCATAGTCTGTACTCATAGTGATACTTGGCAACTGCTAAAAATTGGAAAATTCTCTCTCTATACTCAATCGATAACTTATTCATAAGTTTCATCCAACTTTTGTTTATCGTTAAAGACCTAGAACATAATTACGTGTAATTAGTCTTATATTTCCTTAGCTCATATGCTAAATTTTCTCCATGAATAAGACACACCTCACAAGTATCAAATATCTAAACTTTCCCTATATCTAAGTTTAAACTAAAAAAATCTATCTAACACTTCCAATTAACCAACTAACAAGCTTTAGTAGCAACCTAACACTTCAAACAAATTATCATAAACTAAGGGCTAAGATAATTCTAAATAAATAACAATTTCAATACATTTAAATCTTTCTACAACAATCAAAATCACAATTTCACTAATTATTATCAATCTATACAATTTCAATTTAACTTATTCATACAACAATTTCAATTTACAATTTATAATAAACATACATACCATAACAATTTCAATTTTAAATTTATAATAAACATAAATACAATTTACAATTTACAATTTATAATAAAAATACGTACGATATACAATTTACAATTTATAACATAAATACAATATACAATTTTAATTTATAATCTACCATAAACATACATACAATAACAATTTCAAATTCAAATTCAATATACATGTACATAATACACATACAATTTACACATACATAATATACCATAAACATACATACAATTTACAATTTACACATACATATACCATAAACATACATACAATTTACGATATACATATACATACAATAATACACAATTCCTAAAACCTAAACATACAATATACATACATTAATACACATACAATATCCAACATACAATATACATACAAAATACAACATTTTTACCGGTAGAGACAATAAACGAAGGCAACGAGGATAGGAGGTTGGTGGGTGGCGCGAACAGCAACTACGATGGAGGATCACTCGACAGCGGCAGCTCGATCTCCCTCTCTCTTTCGTTTTCCTCTTTCTTTTTTTCTTTTCGTTTCTGTACTATGTTCAAAGAACACAGACTAAAATACACCTGGGTTCTTTCGACGCACCACAAAAACGTCCCGAGAACCCACTTCTAACGATGCAGTAAGTGGTCGCGTAGTTAGAAGCTACCTAATGCCAACGTCGTCACTTATGGCGTCGGCATTACCTTTTCAAAATCAATCAAATCATCAAACTTTTGATGACGTCAACGACTAGAAGGTCGGCAAAAGGATTTGTCATAATGATTTAAAGTTTAGACCTTTACCGACGTGGTCAACGTGCGTCGTCGTAGATAGATCAATGATTACATAGCTTCATTAGACATCACTAAAGATCTACCATTTTAATAATATTTTAGGACTTCGTCGACGACATCCTTTATGACGTCACCGTTAGGGGGGAAAAGGAGACGTGGACGTGCATGGCATTGAGGAAAACTAAATAATATTTTTTAAATAAAAATCTTTTCACGACATCATACATGGTGTCACTATTTTTTCCCTCTTTCACAGCGTTGTCTCCTTACGTCAGCATTGAAGACCAATGTCGACACCGTTCCAACTGAGTTGAAAAAAATCCTTTGTTACGACAATCGTTGTCCCTACGCCATTTTCTGTATCGGCAAAACTCCAATTTCTTGTAATGGATCATATTGAGACAAAAAGTTTTAATAATAACATTTTTAGTGTTTAGACTAATCTTCAATGATCATTGCTGGTCAATCTCCAACCACCACCTCCAGTGATCCCACCGGCAAACTTCCAACAACCAACTTCGTCGACCGTAGCCAACTAACCTCTAATCGCGATCGATCAACCTTGAATTTTTTTAATAAAAAACGTTTTTAGGGTTTAGGCTAATCTTCTATGATCGTCGTTGGCCAATCTCCGACCACCACCTCTAGTGACTCCAACTACAACGATCGTCGCCAACCAACAGGATTGCCACAGGTCAACCTTCAAAATTTTAAAAAATATTTTAGTATATATAACAAACAAATAAAAAAACTTTTCTTTAATTTATTCCAAATATGTTATTAGTTTAAAATACACTTTCTCATGCTTTTTTTTCTTTTTGAGGATTTTGCTAAATAATTATTATTATTAGGTTATCTTTTTAGATTAATGTTTTCTTCATTTTAGAGAATAATGTCAGTATGAGAATAGCACTATATATATATATATATATCAAATAAACTTGCAAATATCGAATAAACTTCACATACATGCTTCTTTTTTTACTAATATATATATATGTATATATATAATATTATGTTTATTTAGGATATATGTGTATAAATCTCTAATTTATTTAATAACATTATTTTTCATTTTTTATGTTGGCCAATTTAACAGGCTCAAAGACCTAGAATTATCTTTTAAACTTAAGTTACAATTTTGAAAAAAACTTAACCGGCCTAAAAAAATAAAAATTCAAAATTTAATGAATTTTTTATTCTTCAAATATCATTTGATAAAAAAAAGGTATAATTTTTCAATAATTGAATTCAAGATTAAAATACTAGTTGATTTCAATTTGAAATCAGAATATTATGATTAAAAAAATGATCTTTTTCAAATTAGTTAAAGTAACAAAAATCTATAAAATCTTATTTGAAAACTTAGTAAAATCTAAATATCACATATAGAGAGATAATATTAAATTTATTAAATAAATCACATAATTAATAGGAAAATTGTCACAAATAGCAAATTTGACAAAATATTACAAAATTTTCAGATTTTTATCAATAATAGATATTGATAGCCACTAATATGCTTCTATCAGTGACATTGATAAACAGTCTATCAATGACTATCATTGATAAAATCTAAAATTTTGTTACAACTTGTAAATATTTTAATTTATTTTGCTATTTTTATAAATACCCCTAATTAATAAGATTTAATAAAATTAAATATCAATTTTTATTAAAATATGTTATGTTATAAAATTTTATAACAAATGCATCCCACCTAGTAATAAATTAGTTTGTATTTCGTGTATCTAAATAAATATGACAAAAAAAAGTAAGAGTACGAAGAAAATGATCTAAATAACCAACATTTATTTTATAAACGGTTATAATTTTTAAGGGACCGTTTGGGAGAAGGAAAGGAATATGACAAATGGGAGATTATGAAAAAGAAATGATTATTATAATTCTTTTTGGGAAAAGGAATAAGTGGGAGAAATACGAAGGATTATGATAATCTTTGTTTGGGAGAATGAATAAGTGGGAATGATTACGAGGGGATTATCATAGTCCTTGTTTGGAGGAAGGATAATCTGGGAATGTAAAAAAAAAATTATTACTATTATTATTATTTTTTTGTTAATTTGTACTCTTGTATTTTTTTTAAAAAAAAACTCATATTGTAAGTCCAATACAAAATATTAGTATTTTTAATTTACCGAAATTTAAAATTTTTATCGAAAAATATGTTCCATTAGTTTTCGTAAATACGATGTCAATTTTAAACACTTTGTACGCAAGCTTTCTGTGCCAATAAATTAATTGATGTGTTAGGTACTAAAGAAATTATAGCTATTTTTAAAAATTGATGTTGTAAGTGCAATATCAGAAAATTTTATTATTATTATTTTTAATTCGTACTTGTATATTTTTTTTAAATTTGTTTTGTAGATCTAATACACAAATATTAGTATTTTTAATTTATCAAAATTTAAATTTTTTATCAAAAAACATGATCCATTATTTTTCATAAATACGATGTCAATTTTGAACGTTTTGTACGCAACTTTTCCATGCCAATAAATTTATTGATGCATTACGTGGGAAAGAAATTATATCTATTTTTTAAAATTGATGTTGTAAGTGCAATATCGAGAAATTGTTTATCGCTAACCATCGATTTAAAAAACGACGACAAACATAATAGCATTGAAACGAAATAAAAAATAATAATAATAAAAAGTAATGAAAAGCAAAACAAAAATGGGTCTTGCGTTCCATGAACAAACAATCACAAATATATTTGATTTAAAATTTATGGTTTTATGGAATTAAAATTAATTAAATATTTATGAGTTTAATATTTAATTAATTATAGGATTTGGATTTGTAGTGTGGTTGAATTTGAATTTAATTAAATATTTTTTGTGTTTATTTAATTAATTGAAGAGTAGAAATTTGTTAGAAAATTGATAATTATATATATATATAATTGTCGTGAAAAAATAAAAAGATAATTATATTTGTTAAAATATAATTATTAAAGATAGATATTTATATTTGAAAGATTTAGACAAAAGACCTAAATTAACTGTAAAATTTCATAAATGTTCTAAACTAAAATTTATTTTCTTAAATAAGAATTCGTATATATTTTGGATAATTATAACCTTATCATCATTATTAATTATATATAATATTTGAAATTAAATTTAAATTATTTCCTTATTTACGTTACATTCAATTTATTATGATTTTGATAACTTCCTTATTTAAATGTGTAACCTTATTATAGAAATAAATTAGAAATAGTTTTTTAATTAAGTATAAAATAAGATCTTTTCTAATATGGAATAATATACTAATTAATTATAATTGTATAAATTAAGATTTTTTAATTTTCATTCTTATACCGTAAACTACATAATTCCTTCAGAAATTGACTTTAAAATATATGTTTATACAATAAATATTATTAAAACAGTAGTAAACTATAATATACAATGAAAATTTCTTACATACTTATTATCACTTTATATATTTTTTAAATTAACAATATATAATTTAATATACCCGTAAAATATAATAGTTTTTTTATGTGATTTATTATATATATACCCTATATTATTTACAATAAATATATGGTAAACTACATGATTTTGACAGAATTTTGGACTAAAATATATGTTTATATAGTAAATATTACTAAAACAGTAGTAAACTACATATTCACAATGTATCTATAATACATGATGTGAGTACATATATATTATCACTGCATACACATATATACCACTTCATATACACAATAACACATATATAATGATATACAGTAAGACCTCCAAACTTTTCCTTCGGTAATTTTTAAATGAACAATATATACTTTAATATTATCACTTTATATATATTTTAAACGAACAATATATACTTTAATATATCTGTAAAATATAATAATTTGGTTATATGATTTAGTATATATATACCTCATCTTATTTACAACATTAATATTTAGTGACATATTGTTCTAATAATAGAGTATCTAAAATATACTCAATATACCATAATCTTCATATTTTTCGAAATATATAGTAGTAACCTCAAATTTTAGACCCAAATTCTGTCGGAAAATACTGTCTTTGCCGGTTATCGAACTTTTTCTTCTTCACCGTCGAAATCTCTCAAATTTCTCAGTATAAATGGTGGCTTCTGCGATTATAATGGAATGAGTATACCACAGTGTTCGAAGAAGGAAAGTGGTGTCCGAAGAAGGAAAGTTTGAATCGTGGTTGATTTCTTTCCTAAACTGTAACCCACGTTTTTTTCCATTTATTTTTTTTATTTATAATCAATTTAATATTAGAAATTGGTATATATGTAATTTGTGTCCTACATTTATGTGATATATAGGACAATTTAGAATATTTGTGAAATCTATTAGAAATTTAGATATATATTGTAATTTAGACTATCTTAGTTAAAATTGTTTATATTTTTTAAAAAAAAAAAAAAGAGAAAAATTTGAAGTGCTTGGAAAATTATTCACTAAAGAAAGAGCTTGGAAAGAGGAGGATTGAGAGAGAGAAAAAAAAAAAATTTGAGAAAGGTAAGGTAAACTTATTACTTACCCCAAAGGTGGAAATGACTTCTTTCCTTTCTTTTTCTTTTTCTTTTTCTTTTTCTTTTTCTTTTCCTCTCCAACCAGCTTTTAAATGTAGACTATAATACTTGGAATCTCGGAAACCCTTCGGGATGATAATTTAACCGAAAGTAAAAGTAAATAATTGTAAGCCAAAGAAAGTAGAGCATTGAATCGGTTCAGTTTGGGAAAGTGGGTGAGTTATTTTGGAAAGATGAGATCGAAAGCCTTTTCATTTAATAAGTAAGAGACGTGGCGGGTGGGAATTTCCAAGCTCATTTAACAAAAATTGCTTTACCAATTTGCAATACATATATGTATCTATCTATCTCACCCCCACAAAAAGTAATAAAATAGAAAGTAGATTCTGATCTAAACACAGTGTCTGGCGGCGATGGAGAGATCAGCGGCGGCGATTTTGTGTTTATTGTTACTTTCTGCGGTGGTGACGGTTTCAGCGGACGCCGCCGACTGCATTGACGCCTGTTTCACTGCTTGTGTCCAGAAAGACAGTGAGTTTAAACATTTCCTCTTTCGCTTGTAACTCTTTTTTTTTTTTTTTTTAGCTCTATTATTTGTGACTGGATCGGCATTTTAGGGCATCCAGGATTCCGTTTCGTTAATTGCAACAATTGGTTATTGATTTGAAATTAAATTATTGAATTTCAAAATTAATCTAACAAACTAATTTGAGAATAGTGTTTTTGACTTAAAAATTGATAAATGGAAAAAAGAATGAGATTAAGAAAAAGTTAGTTGGGTTGGGTGTGGTGCAGCGAGGGCGATGCAGCGTTGCGAGGGGAAGTGTAGAATCAAGTGCGGTCCAGGTATTTCTTTTTTTCTTTTTCTTTTTCTTTTTTCAATTTACTTCTTATAATTTATATATATATATATATATATATATTCTCATTTCTTTAACCATTTTGTTTTTCTTCTTTTTAATTTAAATAATTATGTGATATGAAATTAGATACTTAGATCTCTTTTATGGCAATCCTCTAATACATTAATGCCACCTCCCACTTCCATTTTCATTACTTTATTTTCTATCATCAATTCTTTCTTTCAATCCAATCCAATCCATATATTCTATAATGCTGATTTGATATTCTTTCTTATCTAATTATGATCATTATTATTCTCTCAATTCTCAAATAAAGAAGCTTATCTTTATATTTTTATTTTAGAATTTTATCTCATCATCTTTTGAACAAATCTCAGCTTATCATATTTCTTTACTTCCGTTTTGATAATGAATCATTTCTTTTTTACTTTTAGGTTTTTAAACCATTTCTTCCCATTTATTACTCTAATGATTGGGTTCAAGACAAGTTTTTAAAAGCTATTTCTTTTTCTTTTTAAATTTTGCTTTTCTTTCTTTTTAATGTTTTTCTAAGTTTCTTTTTTCAATTTTTCCAAATAATTTTGAAAATCTAAAAAGAAAAAATAGATTTTGAAAATATATATTTGTTTTTAGAATTTAGCTATGAAATCAAATGTTTCTTTAAGATAAAAATAGTATAGAAATTGTGAGAAAGCTAAGTACAATTCTTTTTTCTTTTTAAAAAGTGAAACATGAAGAAAGGTTTTAAATGTTAAATGACGTCAATTAATATATTTTTTTTAAAAAAAAAATTATATTTATTAAAAGAGCATAAAAATATTTAAATTGATAGATATAATAAACATTAAGTTTTGCCTAAGCAATACTGTATTGATACTAGTTATGCAAAAGGTTAGAAATAGAATCTTAATATAAAAAAGTTTAATAATATAGACATTATAAAAATTAATATAGAGATAAAAAAAAAATCTACATAAAAGTTTAATAATATAGAGATTAAAAAAACATATAAAAGTTTAATAATATAGAGATTAAAAAATAAATCTATATAAAAGTTTAATATATGGAGAATGAAAAACAAGATCTATATAATTATATAAAAAAAAAACCCTAAAAATCAAGATTAAAAAAATTAATGGGTAAATTTGTTTAATACCGTAATAATTAGATTTTAAAATAAAAGATAAATTTAATATTTATAGTGAAAATAAAATAAAATATCTCAAAAAAAAAAAAAAAAAAAGAAAGAAAGAAAGAAAGTAAGTAAGTAAGTGAGACGATGTTTGCTATCAATAAAACTAAAAAAGTATCATAATGCTACACAGTGTGTCGTACATACTTTTAGTAGAAACAAATTACAGAGCATAAAAAAAACGAAGAACAGTTACATGATTGAAGCTTCAATTTAACTATTTATATATAGAGATTAAAAGCGGAAACAATCACAGAACATGAGTTATGGGTACATTTGTTAAACAAAAATTCTACAAAACAAACAAATTCTTCAGAACAATGTTACAGCAAAAGAAAAATCGAAAGCATGAAAAAAAAAATGGAGACACTACTAAAAAAAGGTACTCTCCCTACACCTACAATCATCGAAAAAGTAGGATCCTTTCCTAGTGTCATTGGCATCCACCCCGTCGGGAGTTCATCATTAGCTTCATTGCTTATTAATCTCACGAAACCTTTGGGAGATTCTTAATTTTTTTTCTTTTATAGAATATTCATTAACAAGTTAATTGTTTTTAAATTTGATCTTCATAACCTAAAATTTATAGAACCCAAATCAAAAGGAAAAGTTTTCACACACACTAAAAAAAACAACCAAAATTGTTATTAACAATAATATAAGAGAGATTGATGTAGTAAAGAATATAATAATGTTTACGTATATAGAGTACAAAATAAGTGTATAATTTACCTGTAGCTTGTGACTGATCTAAAAGTTACTTATAAGACATTAAATTTACCTACACCATAATTAAGTTGTGATATTAAGTAACAATGCAAGAATGTATCACAACAAATATTAAGAATATATATCAAAGAAAACTCTAAACTAAAGGTTAAACAACTACAAATGAAGATTATTTTGCAGGTTATGATCTTTGTTAGGAGTCCAAATCTAGTTTGGATCGTCTAAATCTAGACCAAAAGAACATCCAAGGTGTTTAAATCCTTTTAATATGAAATTTTGCTAGGTAATTGATGTAATTTTAGAAATTAATATGAAATTTATTCACATAAACTCTTAACTACTATTAATCAAAGTTCTACTAAAGTAGAAAAAAGATCATAATCATCTCTTGCCACGTAATTAATTCATTCAAAGATCACAACTACAAGCAATAAAATGCAACTCTAAACTACATATATATAATTGAAGCTAACTACAAAATTTAACAATTACATTACTATTCATTGAAAGCAAGAATCCTTCACTTTACTAACATTGATGAGTTGCTTGAACTTTGTAATTTCTCATTTGCTCAATTCCTACCAAGTTTGATCAAAATCTAAAGAATGGAGATACACTTTAGTTCAACAAAAGAATTTAAGAATTAAAGTATATAACATTCAAATTCACATTAAGGATAAAAAAACCTAAACATCTCACGACGGTTTCTCAATGCTAAAGGCCACAAAAGACCTTTACAATGATTAAGCCTTTGATCATTAAGTCTTTTTGCTCAAAAAACTATATTTGAATTTAAGCTTTTTGTATAAATTTCAAATATGAACACGAAAGCAAGTAGCATCTGAGGAAAATCTATAAACATACAAACCTAAAATGGAAATAAACAAAATTATCGTGAAAAAGGAAATTACAATTAGAATAAATTTGAAAATCAAGTCGTGAAAGTGCACAAAAGAGAAGAAATAATGTACAAATGAAATAGGTAAAGGACAAAAAATGGAGGGAGTGGCGGTGGTGGGTGAAGCAGTGTTGAGAGAGGAAGAGGCGGAGCAACCCAAGGGAGGAGGAGGGGGGCTGTGCGAACGACGTTGGCGTTGCGAGGAAGATTTGTGAGGAAGATGGAGAGTAAAAAATTAGAGTTTAAATAGTATGAAGGAAATGATATCTGAATCTTTTAGATCTATTTTGTAGGAAAACTCTAAAGAAAGGCATTGGGAGTTCCTCTACAAAAACACTCTTTATCAACTTACTCCCAACGTACAATGTTGGGGGTTATGGCTAACTTCCAATGCTTGCTATAGCCCGTAAAGAGATTATTTTTTCCGACTTATTATCTTGATGATTGTTTTGTGTGTCGAAAAATTGCTTTTTTTTTTTTTTTTGTTTGTTTGTTTGTTTGTAGTAGTAGTAGTGAGAAGAGTTACCGATTGAAATGGGATTTTTTCATAACCACATTCTAGATTTTAAAGTTATATATATTACTTAATTTTTTTTTTTTTTTTTTCTAAACCCAGTTAAATTAAAACCCTTTTAGATTTTATATCTTTGGTAGGACACACCTTTTATCATTATGATTATTATTATTTATAATTATTAATTATTTTGTTTAACATGTGATAGAAAAATTTGGGAATATCTGTCTAAAGCCTTTTTAGATAGTTTGTGTGTTCCATAGATATAGATTATCTAGAAATATTTAAAAATCTATTGTTTTAAAAAAATTAAAGAAATATTGTTCCTTACATAAAATCTGTTTTTTTTTTTAAAAAAAAAAAATTGTTCTCTACGTGAATATATCAAAATCTATCATTTGTTTTTTAAATTTTTGTTCAATTTACATGGGAAGCTAAAAATGGAAGAAAATAAGTTTTTTTTTATTATTTAAATGTGAAATTACATAGAATAATCATATCATCAATAAGTAAAAGGCGTAAATGGGGAGAAACATTCTTTTTCCCCTAAGCCTCTTTTAGATGGTATAGATTATTGTTATATATAGTTAATTCTATCGTATAGTGTATAAAATATCACTTTTCTTTATTTTTGTTTTTAAAATTCTGTAACATATTGCAATTCGTAGATGACAAAGTTGACGAAAATATTGCACGATGAGACAGAAGAACAAAGGGTATGGGAGTGAATGTTGTGAGAAATCTTACCTTCTTATGTTGTAATAAAGATAGTTGAGGGAAGGTACTTTAAGTAATGTTATAAACAAATGCTTCCTTCTTCTTCTTCTTTCTTCTTTTAATAACTGTGATGTGATGTTTGTGAAAGCTAGATGTAAGCATTCTCTAAATTAGTGCTTTTCTTTGTGGCATATGTGTTTTTTTTTCCCTCAACATTTGAATTAGACGTGATAATATTGTTTCGTATTGTAGGAGAATCAATTTCTATTTAACATTTGTGAAAGAAGCATAATCCAACACTGATTTTCACAAGTCTCACAAATTAATGATACAAGCAACAATAAAGGTAGTAGGAAACCAAAAAAGGTTTGATGTAATGTTTACCTAAACAATGTCTAAGGGTAGTGTGTCCCAAGGTAGGTAATTTTTCTAATAATAAAGTGAAACAGCTACACATTGTATTTATAATCATATACAACTTATTGAATTTTTTATCTTAAAATAAATTGAATTTACTATGATAGATATATCCAAATTATGAAAGAAAACGCACCTGACTTTAATCAAATGTAAAAAAAAATATGCTTACCGATAGGGTGTTTGTCACACAAGCTCAATCACAATAACATACATGTATATCTAGTAGTAGAAAAATTGAGTAGAATGAACTTACATCTTTGATGTATTTATAATGAATTAATCTACCTAAAACATTCTTCTTAGAGTTTTCAAGTCATATTAGATCATCTTTCTAGTCAAATGGTTATCTTTTTTGTAGATTCGTCTAGCCTATTTGTCATTGCTTATTTATCATTTATTGTTTTCTTGTTCTAGTTGCTTCTTCTTCTTTCATATGTTATTTTTACCTTTTAGCCCAAAACTCATTCATATTGAGATTTTTAATTATTAATTTTGCGTCTAAGAAGTCTCTGACATATATATTAAAATAAATTAAAAACGAATTGATCTAATCGATATCAAATTCAATTTTTTGTATATCTCTAGTCTTTTATTTTTGTTTTTATGACATCCATGATTCTTAAAGAATATTGAATAAGTAAAAGATTTATCAAACACAAAATTTTAAATCTCTCATACAATTTTTAAAATTCAAAGGTTGAATAAAGACAAAGTTGAAAGTGAGGAATGTGACTAATTGTCTTTTGTCCAATTTAGCTATAAGAATCAATTCCATAGAATAGAGATTTATTTTAAGTATATAGCGTAGTCTTTAATAGACTATGTTACAGGGAGAATGAATACTTACCCTAAAAGGACGTCTTAAAAAAGTCTTTTGAACACACAACACGACCAATTCACAAACGTTGTAGAACTTGAAATCAAAACACAAGCTCTTCTCCATTATATATATATTTTTAAAGAGATATCTTGAAAGAGAAAGGTGAGTATGTATATTTCTTCTTCTGAGGTTCTTCAGTTTCTCCAATTCCTAGAGAGCGTTGAAAAGCACTTACTAAAGAAATTTTGGCATTGCCCATCAAGTAATTATCAAAGAAAACTAGATAGTGCCAAAATTTTAAAATTAAATATATAATCCATGAATGATTTTCTTGACGGTTTCGGATTGTTAAGAAATATAGTAATCTAGATGTCTATTGCTTATCAAGAAGGGATTTTCTTGACAGTTTTTGTCCGTCAATGAAACCAGAACTACAACCATAGAACTCATACTTTTTATCGTTTTTGCCTATTTGTTCAACAAAATAAATGATCTTTTCTTGACACACATAAATGTCAAGATAAATATTTTTCTTCATTGTATCAAAAAATCAAAATTTGTGTGTATCAAGAGAAACAAAATTGTAGTAGTGAATTGTTCAATCTGTTGTGAGCTAGTTTATAGATGGACCTTATGGATATATAGTTATAAAGCTCCAATAATTCTAGATCAATTAATTAAAATCTTTAATTATAAATTAATCAACATTCATTAAATATGAGACATTCCACTAAAGATCTATAATTACACTTTTGTGAACTCAGTTGAATCAAATCATTGTTTTATCTTTGTAGTCACTTCTTGTTCCTTAAGTTACCACTGATCCCTTGATGAAAAATTTGTTAATGGTCTTACTATGAACAAAATCTCTCTCGGGCCAATAAGAGGTCTCACTTATTCAAGTTTCAGAATTAGCATTTAAGGGAACAACCTATTTGTTTTTCTTATAGGTTGGGAAAGAGTGAATTTAATTTTGTGGTGTTATGTTCCCAACTCCTTACTTGACATTGTTCACAATATGGTAAACATATTGAGTTGATAACTAGAACTACTCTCGCCAATATATACAATTCAAAGAACAATCCTCATGAGCAGTGGATTCAGATTGAGTATTACTAGGTTATCAATTAAAATATTCATCGTTATAATTAATGATGTTATAACTATAGATTTTCTATGTTGTGGTCTGGTCTCATTCAGTCTTGTTGTACATGATACACCTACTCACATGTCTCCACACAAATGATTAAGATCAATTTGTTTGTAACACATTTATAAAGTGAGTCGTATCTATCATGTTACTAGAATAAGACACCCAACATTATCGATATACTATTAAACCAACTTCCATACTATATTACTAGAAAATGATCTACTAGTATATTTCAACTGCGTACTATTCAAGTTTCATGTATTAAAGTTATGCAAAACAAATAACATTTATTTATGCATAAAATTTAAATACAAAATTTGTTTATCCATTACATTATATGAGTTTTAGGACATAAATCTCAATAGAAAGTAAAGTTGAATGACTAATGCTTAATTTGAGATTGTCATACCTACTATTAAAATAATATTTCAGATACTAGCTTTGATTTTAGAAAAATTAGAGGGTTGAGAAAGTAAAATAGTGTTTAGATTAATTATAATGTTTGGTGCATTGATAATATTAAGTTATATCAACAAAGTAAATAATCATTTAAATCATTTCTATATTGATTATTTAATATATAATTAATGATTTAAAATTTTGTATAATTTAAATGACAACTAACTTTGTCTGTTTGATAAAAGTTTGAACTAATATAAGAAATAAAATGATTTAAAACATGAGAATAATTGTGATAAAAGTAATTAAATTAACATGTAATGATAATTTTTTTATAAAAAAAATGGATAAACATAGTTAGGAAGGAAGGTACCCATTTGTAGGAAAAGCTAAAAAGTAAAGTTGGTTCTAACAAAAGTATATGAAAAGAGAAATAATCTAAAGTTGGTATGTGTAATAACTTTTAACAAATTAAAAAGTGGTTGACACCAAATGTTGTTTTTTATACATAGAAACTAAAATGAAGATCTTGAATTTGAAATTTAACCTAATTAATTCATAAACAATTTTAATTTCATTTCTTTCATACTTAAATCATAATAACTTCATACGACAAATGTCGTATTGGTGTGAAAATGACGTAGATTAAAAATATTTTATTTGTATTTATTTTTTTGGGGTTGAATGTTTGATTAGAAAAGCAAATAGTAATAATAAAAAGGAGTGATGGTATGTTCGTGGAAGTTTGCTTTATTTCCACTTACCAATCCTTGCATTAGCGTGGCTTTACCATTACCTATTATTTGTCTAACTCAAACTAACGGGTCGGTCAACAAGATCCGACCCAACTTCCTTTTTTTTTTTTCTTTAAATAAATAAGTATATGTTTGATTTTTAGTTAAAATTCAAAAAAAATATATCTATTGGTACTGACATTTTATAATATCTTCGTAAAATTTAAATCTTGATTGCACCAAATTTAATTATTAATTAATTTATGTTTTTATCTAGTCCCTATTTGTTAGCTGACTTTTTTTTCTCCAAATTTTGTTTAAAATAGATAAACTAAGAAATGTAATAGTAATAAATGCTCTTTTTCTTTTTCTTTTGTGAAAAAGAAATTGTAGTTGCAAGATTTGAAAATAAATAGATTTTTTTTTATGGAAACTTTGAAATTAAAATTAAAAAAAGAAAAAGAAAAAGAAAAAAGAATCAAGTACAAAAAACACTTTGTCACTTCAACCATGTTCAAACCTAAGTGGTTTGGTTTTGCTTTCGTTTATACATTTTTCTTAATCTTATATTTAATTCAGGTATTAATGTTTATAATTATATGTCCATTTTATTTCTATTTTTTCTGGTTTATTTGACTTATATGTAATTATTGTTGTTATTATTATTATTTTGTAATTTTGAAAATTTGTTATGGTTTATAAATTTTCCAAGAAATTTCATTTAGTTGGGTCTTTGTCACTAACTTTTGTAGTGCATTGAAGAAAATTAAATATTGTATAGTCTTTTGTAGGTTCCATTTGGTTGAGTTGAAAATTTTAATAGAATTTGAGAGATTTAGAGAATTCCTTTGAATGAGACTTGTGAAATATAAGTTAATTAAAAGGGTTAAATTTAGCTTAAAGTATACTAGTAAAATAATTCATACAACGGTTCAATTCAAAAGTATACTTTGACTTTGTATTGATTGACAAAATTGTGTCATCACATAATTACCATAAAATACCAATTATAAAGTAAAATTAACTACTCATCACTACACAAGATAATAATGTAACGCTACATGAAATTGCTAGACTTTGATCTTGGTGTCAATAAAGCATATAAGGTGAGTTAAACTTTTGTAATTTGTGTGGTTCATAAATCATAGGTTAATTGCATGAGAACGTATCTAATCTCACTTTTATTAACCAAGCCAAGTGGATGGTTCATATTTTTTGGTTAGGTGTGTATCATTGACTTTGGATAATTATTTTAGGTCATCAAAGAAAAGAAAGAGAAAATAATTATAAGCATACAAAATAGTGGAAATATAACTTATAAAGTTAGCAAAAATAAGAAAAGGATACAAATTTTAGAACTATTGATTTCCCCTCAAATGCAATTAATTACTAGATTATATTGTACAAAATAGCATAGTTAATTATCCTAGCATATATATATGGACAGAGATTTATATATATATATTGCACACATTATTTTTCCCAATGTAGAATGCTTCTCATTTAATAAACATGGGTTATAAAGTTTGATAAATTCAACTTTAAACTTGAATAAACTAAGAGATTATAATGTTAGTTAGGAAAAACAAACTCTCTACAAACCCTACAATGATATGTGTATTATTTATATGAGCATAAATTTTCGTCATTTTATTGAATAACGTTAAAAATATTGTTCGAATAGAGATAGTGTCCATCATTTATATATTTGTAATCTTCTAACTTTACTAAGAGATAATATTTGGTGGAACCTAAACTAACAAATTGTTTTTAAAATATTGCACTAAACTCAACCAATAAAATGCTTCATAGAATGCTCAATCTTATACAAGAGAGAAAAATTGGTGGATCACACCTTGTTAATCCCATTGTTTAGCTCATTAGTTATCTACGTTTAACTTTTCTTTTAATTCTACAATAATTCATTACCTAGTTCTAGCATTGAAGCCATTGTTTCAACTTTGCATGCAACCTCTTCTCATAAATTATAAATACAAACAAGTTGTGTGTCTATAAAGCTCAGCTAATAATGGAAAATAAAAAAGATGTGTCAAAAAATAAATGAATTGAAGCAAAGCATCCCTTAATTGGAAACAAAAAAAATGGGTTTGACTTTATCATTTACAATCTAAAGACATGGAAAATATATAATCATTATTCAACTTCCAAAAAAAAAAAAAAAAAAAAAAGAAGACAAATATATATATATATGTATGTTAGTATAATGAAAAAGAAAAAAAGAAAAGGAATAAGATCACATGGGAGAAGAGAGGAGAAAGAGAAGGGTAATGGAAAGTACAATTGACCAAATTAAATGATACTATACAAACGCCCCTACCCAATCAAAACCCATCAAGAACCCCCCCTTTTTTTTTTCTTTTTTTTCTTTTTTTCTTACTTTCTTTCTTCTCATCAGACAATACACGGGAAAAGTCAAATAGCCATTTGGTCATGAACTGCTAGTGGGAATTATATATTAATTGAAATGAAATTGTTGAAATCCCGTTTAATCAAATTATGAAAATAAAAAAGACATCATTTTTATTATGAATTTGCCTGAGAAATTACATGAAATTGAAAATTTTTAGGTGGAAAATAGAATCACTGTAGCTCTTCTTCTTTGGTCCTCGATTGTGAGCTAAATTCAATGACCCTTTGGGGTCCGCACGAGAGAGAGAGAGAGAGAGACTTTTTTGAGACGACTGATAAAGGTAGTAATGTATGTCTCTGATCCAAAGCACTTTGATTTCATCTTCCTTCTGTTTTCCATTTCTGGGTTTTCATTCTTCATACTTATAGCTTGATTTCCTTTGTTACTTAGCCAAAAAGTTGTGTGGTTTTCGTTTTAGATTCCCCCCCTCTTTTTTCTTCTTCTTTTGTAGCAAAGGGAGTTTTTGCTTGTCCTTTCTTTATTAATCATAATCATTCAGGTTTGGTCTTCAAAACCCAGTTCTGTTCTTTTTCGAATCTAAGCATTCAACCCCATCTTTTACTTTTTCAAACATTTTCCCAGATTCCGAAAGGATAGAAAGAACGAAACCCCCCTCGGATTTTCCGGCTAAATGTTGGGGTTTCAGCTTTTTTTATGATGGGTCTTTCTTCTCTTGTGATTTTTGCGAGAAAAACTTTCCACCCACCTTCATTTCTCTCTTTTTCTCTTCAAAAAAGTTGTTGAAATTTCTCTGCTCCTCTCATCCTTTCTTTTACTGGCAGATCTTTTGTGGTTTGTTCTTCAGTTCAAGAGCTTGATCTGACTTAGCCTTTCTGATTGAACCTCAAACATCTTTTACAGGTTTGTGTTTTATCTTAATGGTACAGATTAGCCTTAATCGCTTGGTTTCTTCATGATTTCTGGGAGATGACTTGTTCTTAGTTCTTAGCAGTTTCTCGGTTAGCTCTTTTAGTCCACCAAGCCCTTCCTGATGTATAATTTTGACCAATTTTTTTGTGTATTATGAGGAAACTTAATGATTCTATTGATAATTTAATTTAGTTTCTGCATAATATTGTTGGATTGTTCTGATGTTGAGAGTTGAAAATTGAAATACTGATGGATTCAGTTCCCATTTGGGTTGGAAAGGTTCAGTTTATTTTTTGTTTTAGATCTATGTAGTTCTATATTTCTAGATGTTCCTTTTTCGAATTTGTGGAGTAGTCGTACTTTCCCATATTTAGAGCCATTAGTTTACAGCTAAAGATGAGAATAAAGAGCCTGATTTAGTTACACTTGTTAATCTTGCCTCTTTAGACTTTATGGTGCATCCTAAAGCAGCTTTGTTTTTAATACCCATCTCTTTTCTTTTCACTTTTAGCTCTTTTCTTCAATTTTTTTCCATCTTTTAGCCTTCATTGACAAGATTCTGAGGCACTTTATGATTTGCTTTGTATCCTTTTGCAGCCATTGGCACATGACAACTGATATATAATCTACCAGGATATTGTTGTGAAGAGGCGTCAAGATTTAATTTTATCAGTTTCGTGCAAAATGTCATTCCGAAGCATTGTTCGTGATGTAAGGGATAGTATTGGGAGCTTATCCAGACGGGGTTTTGAGGTCAAGTTGAGTGGTCATCATAGAGGAAAGTCCAATGCATCGTCACTGAATGATCTACATGACCAGCCTCCTGTTGTTCAGAATGGCTGCTGGGCTAGTCTTCCACCCGAGCTGTTGTATGATGTCATTCGAAGACTTGAGGAGAGTGAAAACACATGGCCTTCACGAAAGAATGTTGTTGCCTGTGCTGCAGTATGTCGTTCTTGGAGAATTATGTGCATGGAGATAGTTAAAGGTCCAGAAATTTGTGGAAAGCTTACTTTCCCAGTGTCATTGAAGCAGGTACAGCTATCGGTTTTATGACATTTCTTGAGCTATACCTAGACGAGAAGTTCATAGGGTAAAATGTTTGAAGTTACTTACTTATTCTATGTTTTTCTAAATTTTATAGCCAGGACCGCGTGATGGTTCTGTACAGTGCTTCATTAAGAGGGATAAATCCAACCTAACATACCACCTCTACTTGTGTCTTAGCCCTGGTAAGGAATATTTTTATCTACTTGATTTTGAGTGTGCCAGACTTTTCTCAATATGCTGGTTGACATTGTAAATACACTACAAGAATACTAAATTTTGACATTACATCACCGAAGTTTTTTCTGATCAAAATACATTCTTGACAAGGCTTTTCACATTAACTTGTCTACTTCAGAATTGTACTTGTATTTTTATTTTCACATTAAAATACGCCTCTTGTTCTTGCCATTCAATTTATTTATAGTTTTGGTACTTCAATGGTACAGCTCTGCTGGTTGAAAATGGGAAGTTTCTTCTTTCTGCGAAGCGTACACGAAGAACTACTAGCACGGAGTATATTATCTCAATGGATGCCGAAAACATTTCGAGATCAAGTAGCTCTTACATTGGAAAACTGAGGTGAGACTACACTTGACGAACAATTATGAAATTTATTGTTTGCATACTTTACTATCTATAATTACAGCACTGCAAACTTTAACACTTCTTAGGTCACAAATTTATTGTTTGTATACATTAAGTCTGAGAATGACATTGTGATATAAAACTTAGGCCTATACTGTGAATTCGACTAGTTGTTTCCAATAGTGGCATTGTTGTACAAGAGATTTTATAAAACTCTGGCTGTTAGAACGAGAAATTAAGAAAGGCAAAATGGAAATTTGAGGAGGAGAATTTCCTGTTTTAGGCCCTTCAGCTGAATTTATGAGAGGTGTTCATAGAGCAGCAACTGGGTTTGATTCTTTATTGGTGTGAGTATTGAACTCTCTTGAGTTTTGTTCTTCATGGTGCCTTCCAATGAGCATTTTTTCTGTCAATTCATGAGAAACTTTGATTTCTTTTCATGGGATTCTTTATTCATCCATAGAGTCTATATATCTTTCCTGATTCAATTTTCGTGTTTATTTCCAGGTCGAATTTTCTTGGAACAAAATTCATTGTTTATGATACTCAACCTCCGTACACTGCTGCCCCGCTCCCTCCTCCCGGGAAAACTAGCCGTAGATTTTATTCAAAAAAGGTTTCACCAAAAGTCCCAACTGGCAGTTATAACATAGCCCATATAAGTTATGAATTAAATGTCTTAGGCACACGAGGACCCCGGAGAATGCACTGTATAATGCATTCAATACCAGTGTCTTCTCTCGATGCCGGTGGCACTGTTCCAGGCCAACCCGAGCTCCTCCCTCCCAACTCCCTCGACGACTCATTCCGGAGTGCATCCTTCTCCAAAGCCATAGATCATTCCATGGAGTTCAGTAGTGCTAGATTTTCTGAAATTGGGAGAGCCGCATTGGATGGTGACGAGGAGGGAAAGATGAGACCTTTGGTTCTCAAAAACAAGCCCCCAAGATGGCACGAACAGCTGCAATGTTGGTGTCTCAACTTTCGTGGGCGAGTAACCGTTGCATCAGTGAAGAACTTTCAGTTGATTGCAGCAATACAACCAGCTGCTGGCGCTCCAACCCCTTCTCAACCAGGCCCACCCGAGCATGACAAGATCATTCTTCAATTTGGGAAGGTTGGTAAAGACATGTTCACGATGGATTATCGATATCCGTTGTCTGCTTTTCAGGCCTTTGCTATATGCTTGAGCAGCTTTGATACCAAATTGGCTTGTGAATAAAGAAAAGTATCCAAAGTAATGCATATGATGAGCAGAAAAAAAGTAACAAAACCCCCACTTTTATGCCCTCTTTTCTCTTCTCTTTTTTTATTTCCAACCCCCATTTTAACTTTTGAATTTCACTATTAGTTGTATTCCTCATCTTGTCATTTCATGGTTAGGTTAGTGAAATAGTTCATTGTTGTGGCTATTGATGTAAAAGTTAATTGTAACTGTGACATCTTCAACCCCCTCATAACAGCTCTTACATGTGCAACTTCAAATCTTTGAAAAAGGATCGAAGGCGAAGAAAAGCCCTTTTTACCCCTCTCCCTCTCTTAAAAATGCATAGACAATAAAGTAGAAAAGAAAAAGGAGTATTGGTCTTTATTTTCAAAAGTTCTTATAAAGTTCATATCATATGATTTCTTGAATCTCTTTCTCTACAGATGCTTCTTGGATACATTGGTATGGTATGTTTTTTTTTCTAGAAAAATTGGTAACAATTATTTTCAAATCTACCAAAATTCCATACTCTATCAAAATATCTATCAATGTTTATGATTCTCAAATTATTATATGTTTACAAATATTTTGGTCGGATGGTTCTAAAGATTATGTTCAGAAAATATATCTATGAAGCTGTGAAATTATATCAACTATTTCAAATTAGATTTGAAATTTGTGATTTGTGAAAAGGAATGATGCTAAAAAGTTGCTCAAAGTATACTTTTGAAAATAGTCTTTTACTTGTTAGAACAAAAGTTTGGGACACTTTTTTTTTCACAACTTTTTTTTTTGCCATTTATTTTTACCAAAGCACTGTTTATATATATATATATAGAAGAATTGATATCAATTATAAAGCTGAGTAGTAATTTCAAACACAAAATAGTTCTACTTTTACAGATTATTAAAGAAAGCTTTACTCTTTCAAAGAACTAAACAAATGTTTTTGTAAAGTCCTTGAAAACAAGTGAACAATGCCTAAAATTTAGTAGTTTTCCTCTCGGGAATGAAAAAATTCTGCTAATTAATGATTTTTTAAAAAATTATTCTTTTGTTTTTTTAAAAAAAATATACAAAATGCTAAAAAATTCCAAAATAGACATCAACAATATGTCTAAATTTTTAAAGCTTTAATTACACCTTTGAAACTTGAGATGTCAATTTGTACCTAAACTTTAGAATAAATTTCCACATACCTTAATAGTTTTGAATTCATATTAATCCTCACCCTTTGAAATTGTCTCAAAACACAACAATTATAACTTATTTTTTTAGAAAAAAAATAGTTGACAAACAATTATTTTAGAAATTGCAAACTAAGTCGAAGAAAGATAGAGTTTTGAATCAAATGATAGGATAACTACATATTGCGAGAAAAGTCCAGGTACAGAAGGAAAAAAAAAAAAAAGATAAAAAAAGGCGTACCTAACAGTATTCTTGTACTATGAAAAAATAAACGCTAGAAACGTTTTGCAACAAAAAAAAAGGGTTATACAAGCGTGAGGTGGTTAATGAAAAGTAGAAAAAAAGGACTCTATTACGATTCTTTTGTTTATCACATCAATGTACTTTTGAAAATGGTAGAGTTTACAAATATTTATGAAGATAAATTTATAGTATAAAAAAGAAAAATAAGTTTGTTGTTAATACTAAAAATATTGTGTGAAAAGTGTTAGTCTATGCAGAGGATTGGGGAAAGACAAAGAAAAGGATTGAGTTGAAAAAAACATAGTTTTCATCCTCAAATGAAAAAAACTATGAAGAAGCAATTTTCTCAAATTTGTATTTTCCTCTCATTTTCCTTATGCTATAACTTTAATGTTCATTAATTAATCATGATATAAAGGCTTCAATTTTAATTCCTTATTTGGGGTTTACTTCCATTTTAATGGTAAGAGGAAACAATATGCTACCTAATTCCAACAAAAAAAAATTAAAATAAAATAAAATATTATATTTTTTTTATCTTTAAACTCTAGTAAAAGTAACAATTTAGTAGATCAATTTTCATGACTAACAATTTAGTTATTTTATTTTATCGATTTAATTTAGTCTTGATGGTAAAAAAATATTATAAAGATTTAATTAAATTAAAGTTTCTTATATATATATGTAAATTGATTAATCATTCAAAACTAAAATTATATAAATATTATCATCACATTATCTTTTTTATCTTCATTTCACAAAAAAAAAAAAAAAAAAAAAAAATTTAAAAATTTTGAAAATTCATTTGGAAACAAAATAAAAGTTCAAAATTTTGAAAGTTTTAAGCATGGTTGAAAATTAAGCTGCCCTACACCAAATTCCCATGGATTTTTGTATGATTAACTTCTTTTTCATAAAACAAACTTAATATTTCTAAATTATTAGCTTTGTGAATCTAAATATTGGTATTTTATTAAAAAAAAAAACATGAATTTTTTTGTGCAACAAACAAACAAAGAAGGCCAAATTTGATATCTAAAAAAAAAAGCCAGATTTCTGGTTCACCAAATGGAAGGTAATTGAAACCTCACCAGATGGCTGGCTCAATTGAAACATTAGGATGAATTATAATTTCACCTTTCACATTTAAATTATTTTTCATTTTAATCTGGGTATAATATTTGTGAAAAATAGCACAATTCAACAATAATTATAATTATCATCCTCTTTTAGTCTGAAGTTCAAATTTTTGTTCCTATTTGTTGTACTAAAAAAATGTAATAACCAAAGTTGAGATATCAACTGATAAGATCTAATAAGTAATCAAACCAAATAGTTAGTTCATGCTTACTAATCTGTAACCAAAATTTTTGAAATTGTAATTAGCTTACATTCATGTATCCATCTTAATAGTTCTTCCTCGCAAAAAGAATGAGATTCCTTTAATTGTGTGTTCTACAAACTGATATAATCCTAACAAAAAAACAAATTCATTAGTTTTGTTTACTTACATGGGAATTAACATAATGTCATTTTTATATTTATAATTAATTAAAACACAAAATGTGTACTTTTTGATCTTGAGGTTCACAACTTAGTCTCAAAAGTTTCAAAATAAACACTTTAGTCATACAATAAACACTTTAATCATACATCGTGTTTGCATAATACTTTAAATAATCATTGACGTAGTGCATGTTTAGATTAACTTTCTAAGTGTTTGTAAATGTAAAAATAAAAGTGTTGAATAAACATTTAGAAAATCAATCTAAATGCACCTTTAACTTAAAGTTAAAGAAATACATTTTAGATAGTTACTTGCTGACATGGATGTTAATTGTTTTGATGACATGATAAAAATAAACAACAAATTAATTTTAGTTTCCATTGCACATGCAATAACAAGGTTGGAGAAGATGAGGTGAAAGAAAAAGAACAAAAAAAAAGAAAACTAAAAAGAAAATAAAAGTTAAAAAAACTACTACTCTAAAAAATAACACATTTAAAATTTGTCACCTCAACGTGCATAAATTTTCCTTAGTCATTCAAATTAACTTAGAAACTATATATATTGAACTATTTTCTAAACTTCAGAAACTAAAATATAGTTTTTAAAATTTTGAGGATCGAATAAACACTAACCTTAAACCCCCTTGTATCCTTAAACTTAGTAAAAAAGATGGTATGGTATGATTCCTACGTAATAATTAAATGTAATCAGATTGATAATCCTCTCATCTACGATCGGATTACGTTTGTTAATCACACATTTCTTAGAGGAAATACGATTTATTACGATGATAAAACATTGGTAAACAAGAAACGTAAATAAATGAGATCCACTTTTCAAACATAAACAAGAAAGAATTTCGTTTTAAAAGGAGATATACATGGTCTGCTTTAACTCAAAATCAATACAATCAAGCCATGAACGAATGAGTAAGCTTCAAGATCAACCATTGACAACACAACACTTGGAATGTAAATGGATCAAAATATCAACCAACCATTGAATTGATCAACAAAGAGGACAACGTGAAGAAATACAAAACTTCCCAAAATATAAAAGAATAAAGTTTTCTGATTCTCACCATTCCTTTTGTTTTTTTAATATTAAGAATCAGAAGGACAAAAAAAAAAAAAAAAAGCCATTGCTAGCTTTTGGATGACTCATTTCCATGTGAAAGTACTGAACAGAAGGATTGCTTGTTAACTACTTTTACACACACACACACCTACTTGTTCTCTTTTATTTTGTACATCTTTCTTTTTCTTCTTTTTCTCCCTCATCATTCCAATCTCTGTTGAGTATAAAATAGCAGAAATAGAGTGAGGAAGAAGAAGAAACTTAGGTTAGAATAGAAAAAAGAAAAGTATGGGCTGCTAAGAATCATAAACTGAACCCATCAAATCCACATTGCTTTGAAGTCAATGACTGATTCCTTGGACTTATCACTATTGAGCAATCCACTGACACCTGTCATTTATCGATCATTTTTAGTTCCTTTGTCGTTGTCAAAACAAGTAACAACAATATGTTTTGGTATACATTAATTAGTAAGATAATCTCCTACTATTCAACTTCTTATATAGTATCTTATTCAACTAGTATTAGCATCTCGTCAAACACAACAATATTTTGTTAGGCACGGATCAAAATATAAGCATGAATTATATTTGGTAGAGATAATACAATGATATGGGTGGAGCATTTAACATACAAGAGTGATAGAGTATGGCATAGTTTGGTTATCTTTAAAAATCTTTTTCTAAGAGTAATAAATCAATTTTAAAAAAAAGTTACAATAGTGAGTGAAATGATCAACGTGTGAAGCTATGAATATATTGATTAGCATGATAGTTAAAGGTTTAAATCTCCTCAAACATTTACTTTTGTTCTTTCTTGGCCTCTAATCTTCAAAATGTCAGCTTTAGTTATTCAACTTTCAAGTTTATTATAAATTAAAATATGATTTGATATATATACTTTGGGGAATTTAATCCCTATTATTAATTTTGTCAAAAAAAATGTTATTACCCATTAATGTGTTACTATAAAATTGAAAAGATATTCAAATATTGTGTTTTGTATGAAAATAATGAATTAGTTGTTTGAATGCTTAGATTTTTCTATAAATTATAAATATTTTGGGAAAGGTTTACTGTGAGTGAGTAAAGATGATATATGAAAGAAATAAGATTAGAATAGAGAGATGAATAGGGAGAAGAGATGATGGGTGAAAGGGATAAAGTAGTTTATAAATGTGAAAGGGATAAAGTAGTTTATAAATGTGAAAGGGTTGAAAAACAAAAGTAGTTTTGTTCGGTCGGCATGGGCCCACCAATTTGGCGCCTCCCTAAATGGCCGCCTTAAAACTATAACCACCCTTTCCTCCTTAAACAACGCTTTCTTTTACTCTTTTACTCTTTTTCTTCTTCATCTTCATAATTGTATTCTTCATTTCATTTAATTATAGTATTCTTTTGGGATTGAGAATTATTTCACAACTTCCTTAGGTTGGCCTATATATTCACTTTAGTACTTCTTCTTCTTTTTTGTATTCTTATGTGCTTTTTTTAGTTATGCTAATTAAATTTGGATTTTTTTAAAATATATATAAATTTATAGTGGTAACAATTTAGTCACACATACTTTCAATATGACTAAATATTTCATGATAAGGATTAAGTTTCTACACAAGTTTGAAACAATAAAGAAACCCTTAGTTCATTATCTAAATTGTTACTTCAACTTGAACCAAAAATCATTTTAAACATTTTATATTTAATTATTTGAAAACCCTTTGGAAGTATATAGAAAGAACCCTCAACAAATATTTTATTTAAATATACATCTAAGGAATCCGAACAGAAAGATGGGTTGATCTAAGTTTTTCTCATGCTATTTCTTTCCACTAGGATAATGGGTATTTTCACTGGGTAAAGTTTATATTATTTATCTTCACGTTGGAGATTAGATTCTCCCACGTCAAAAATTCTTTTAAAAAAGAAGTTTATTAAATAAGTTGTGAAAAATAGTAAAAATAATCAAAATAATACTAATTTTAAGTAATAAAGCTATAAAATGAACATTTTTTCCCTATAAATTCTGGTTTTTGTTATATATTTTTTATTTGAAAAATTTAAGCTCTAATTTGTGGAAGTAAGTAGATGTAATTATGATTCCTTACACACATCTTTTCTTTTATTTTGACCAAAAATCTATCAATTCATTACAGAGAATCCAAAATCCAATCAAATATCTAAAAAAATAAAGCCTTCCATCATATGCATAATGTTGAAAGCAAATGCGAATAAAATTAAATGAGTAATTTTTAAAAAAGAAAAAGATAAAAGCAAGGTGAAAATGGTAATTAAGAAGAAAAAAAAAAGAGGTGGGAAACTGACCTGGACGCCCGGCGAATCAAAATCCAAGACGCGGATCCTGGCGCCAACTTCCCCCAAAACCCTCAGTTCAACTCGATCGTTCAACGAAGCGTCTCTTATCAGATCGGCCGCGTCCGCCTGAAGCAAATTCACTCGATCTACGGCTATTGTCGCCTCCACCTCTCTTTCACTATGTGCCTCTTGGTAAAATCCAGGTACTATCGCTTTCCCTAGCGGTATCCCTCTGTACATCACCGTAAACCTCGAATCCCCGTATTTTATTCCTACTTTGTTCGGATTCACCGCCGTGAACAGCAATCGAATGTTGAGCGACAACGATGCGGATGTCGTGGAAGTTGTTGCAGCAGTCTCGGTGTCGGAGGATGACAATGAGAAGAGATTTGGAGCGGTTATTCCCATGTATTGAACACCGACTCGTTGGAGATCGAACTGGGGCTTCTTAGGTCTGACAGCTAGGACAATGACGAGGACGATGGCGACCGCGAGGAGAGCGATGAATGAGAAGAGGAGGCAGAGGCAACAGCAGCAGCCTCGTAAGGAAGGTGATGAGGAAGACGACGAGGATGCCGCTCCGTAACCGAAATGTTGCCGTCGAGAGGACGGCGGAGATGGCGGAGATGGATAGCGAGTGTTGCGAGTGTTGGAATTAGGTGTGGTGGATGGGAATGGAGGAGAACGGGGATTGGTTTGAAGATTGAAGGGAACTCTTGAGGGTGGTGGCGGGAGAGGAGGGTGATGATGGTTGTTGTCGGGTCGTCGTGACGGTGGGGGTGGTAGAGGAGGTTGCGTGTTGCGAGGGTTCAGTTGAGGTCGTGACGTCATTTCCTCCATTATCGATTCTCTATGTTTTGTGTGTTTTTTTTCCTCTTATTCTTCTTTGAAATGAGAGTTAGAATAGAGAGAGTGTGTGTGTGTATGTGTGAGAGAGAGAGAGCTTTGGCTACTTTGCTTAATACTTAACTAAAGTTACAATGTGCCAAAAGGAAAAGTTTCCGACTCTTCTCCCTATTTCCTTTCCTTTCTTTCTTTCTTTATTTTTCTTTATTATCATATTATTCATAATTACCTTTAAGAAAAAAATTTACTATCACAATTTAGTCCAAAAGCATATAAGTTTTGAAGTATTAGTTTGTATCTAAATTTAGATTTTCATTTTCCGTACTAAGTCTTACGAAGTGGTTTTCTTTTTACCTTTCTTTTTTTTTTTTTTTTTTAAATCAAGATTTCGACATAACAAGGTGTGAAGATTTTCTAAAGAATTACGAGAATAGAAATTTGGTAAATATTTTATTCATCATTTTTATCCAATTTCTCTTTTCATCACTCTCATGTAGAGAACATACAAAATTTGGGTAGTAATAAACCAGGCCAATTATCTGTCTCAAAAGTTTATGAATTGTTTTAACTAAAAATAATGTATAGATGTTTTTATGTTCAGCTAAAAATTAATTAAATTTTAGTTTAAAAAAAAAAGAAAAATTCATGAAGCCTTATCTAATTAGATTAGAGCTATTTTGATCAAATATCATACCATAAAAAGCTATATACTATTGTAAGTACTCCATACAAGCACAATTTCTTTTGCAGGCAATTTAAAAAAGGTAAGACCCCAAAACAATAATGCTTAGTAAGTTTAATGTAACTCAAGCAATTTCCATTCTTAAAAATCACTCTGTTTGAAGAGAATCAAGAGTGTTGTAACTTCCTCACTACCTTAATCCTGTTTCTACTAAAGCTTTGATAAAAAAAAAATGTATAGTACAGCTTATTTTTTTATTAGTTCGACAAGAGAGTGATAGATCGAAAGATTGAAATGGGTGCCTAATCTACATAGCTCACTTTAGCTAAGACATACTCTTCCTTTTAGCTAAGACATACTCTTCCTGAAACAAAACAAAATCCAAAAACATCAACCAATTTATCAACTTTTAATTTAGCATTTACTAGCATATTGTTAATTCATAAACGTGAATAAAATACCCATAAAAGTGGAATAAAGAAGGATTAGTTTATAATATTCAATCAATCAAGGGAAAAGAAAAGGACCTTAATATTCAATAGAAAAAGCAATGGCAACACAAGTACGTTTCTGATGTCATGACTTGAAAGAAGTAGAGATATTTTTACAAGTCATGCTTGAACAAACTTGGTGACTAAGCATCCTACCAATTCTGTGAAGGCTTTGAAAAAGCAGAATCAAAGAGTGTGGAACCCATTAGCCCATTGGTACGATTTAAAAAAAAACATACAAACATTAATTTTTTTTTTTTTTTAAAAAAGCAAGAATAAAACTAGTAAGACAAATCAAAGGACAGATACAAACACAAACATAGGACTACTACATGAAATCAAACACGTACTTACAGCTTCTACTGCACAGTATCATCAGCTTTTGGACTTGCAACATCAGCTTCAGGTTTTGCTGTTTCCTCGCCCCTGCGCCCATTTTCTTCAACATCGAGTACGTCATCTATCATGTCGTCCTCCCCAACGTTAATATCTTCCACGTCATCTTCATCCTCGTTGTTGCTACCACCAGGGATGTTCCTTTTCTTTGGACCATGCTCAAGTCTATGGGTATCCAACTCTTTGTCCATGGTTTCCTGCAAATTTGATACGTCGTTACTTCCTTTTCTTGCCCTCCTAGCATTTTGCCACCTTTCCAAGTCCTTCTCAACATTTGCAATGTACTGTTCTCCTATCTGTTTCTGATACTCAGATAACTCCTCCCTTCGGGAGGCTTTCCATTCCATAAAAGCCTGGAATGCATTTTTGTGATAAAATAAGTGAATAGGCAAATACTTGTAAGATCAATATGTAAACAAATTATCCAGTGCAACGGCATCATTAACATGCAAACCACAACAGAAAAACTCACCTTTAGTGACGCTTTACTACATATGTGTATGTATACATATACATATATACATAAATAATGTGTATATACAGATGTATATCTATGCATATTGCATGTCCCACTTCCCATTCTCTTAGTAATAACAAATGGAACTCAACAATAATCAGATTCAAACTCCCAATTCAATTACAGGGAGTAACATTAAATTCAAACTAAACCAACTTGGATACCGATTACTCAAATGTAGTAGGTTCTCAAAAGTTGAGGCAGTTGATTTCCAGAAGATCTCTAACCAAAATTGCCTTTTTCAAGAAAAATATCAAATTAGGCACAAACCTCGTCTCTTTGCTGCTCAGCCAAGGTTGCATCTTCGTCCAACGGTTTATTTGGCAAATAATAAATTGAAGGCTCAGTCTTTGTCCTGGAAAATACAAACTTCGTGAAAAAGTACCCTCAAAACTCAAAGGGGAATTCTATTAGAAGGGGGAAAAACCTTCAAATGCAATTTAAGTTCCAGCATAAAAGGAAACATCTACTAGTAAGGTCAGTATTCTTTAATATCTTTTTGTATCAAAACCCATGAATTTAGTTCAGCACTATTCATGAACAGAAACTTATCTTTGTCTCAATAAAATGTGAATATGGACACTTTTGGACCAAAATTAAAAATAACCTGCATGAATAGAAAAGTAAGATCAATATATAGCTTAGTAATCTCAGAAGTGACAACACCAAAAATTAAACACAACCAGACCTTATAAAATTGCAAAGTTTCTTATGGTGTTCGCTCCATCGAAGAAAAAGTAATTCCAACTTCTTTTCTTCTGCCTTGGCAGCCACGCGAGCTCTAAGCATCTAAAGAAGTGGAAAATAGAAGTGGTTAAGAAAACAATAATTATAGATTCAAACCTGATAGATATTTATCTAATTTAGTCTTTCATTAAAATACAGACCAGATCTCTCTTTCGTTTCTCTGCAATCTGTTCACGCTCTTGTTGCCTCAATCTTTCGCTTTCCTCTCGTGCTCTTTGCTCGGCCTTTAAGAATTATCAAAAGGGGAAGTCAACTTCAAACATACTAGGAACTTAAATCTGTTTTTTTTAAAAAAAAGCAAATAATAACTCACTCTTTGTAAGGAATCCGATCTTCTCATAAAAGCTTCCGTTCCTGAGAGTTGCTTGTCTTCCTTCCTGAATTTCTGAAGATATATACAAATAAAATGGATAAGCACCAGAACTAGGAAATACAATGCCACATTGAAGCCACAACCCCCCATTCCCAACCAACACAAAACACACACACACAATTTTTGAAACTAGGCTAATGATAGAAAATTATGATATAGCAGCTCTTTGGGAAATTTGGTTTTTAGCAACATGAATGGTAGAGAACCTGGACAACCCAGACAAACAAAATAAAACTTAAAGACCTACTACAAAAAGTCAATGTATTGTAGTTTATTCATGATCTCTTTTAAGCGGGTAAAGCAAAATTTTAAATGTACATGCATCTACTTAAGTTACCAATCAACATAAAATCTAGATTTCCACCTTAGAATTTATTTATCTAGCCTATTCTCTCTGCCTTTTGAGTTCTCCGTGGATTGCATTCAATTGATCATCCAGAAATATCTATTTACCTGTGTCTGTAAAATCAAATGCAAGCCACTATATACTTCTTTTCTGGACTATATTTGCCAATATGAGTAAATGCTCAATGGTGAGGACAAATATTTTAATTAAAAGATTGGAAACATGAAATATATATTTTCTACCCTTTACTCCCAAGTGTCAAGTGCAAAGATTAGAGAATTGAAGATGCAAACATGATGCAACACATGACCAATTTAACCCAATCAATCATTTTACACATACCTCCAATGTTCCCAAAAGCTGACCCAGCATTCTCTTGTTCCTGCTAACTAAGCTAGGATCCTCATTCTTAGGCAATATTCTTGGAACATTATCAGCAGCTGGAATATCGATATCCTAACATAAATTACAAAAATAGAGCTTTAAGACTTCTGCCTGGAGGTTGCCAAACCAAAGCATTGTGCAGATGATTAAAAGGCAGTATACATGGAAATTACCATCCTAGCTCTTTTATTTCCATCCAATCTAAACGAACCACTTTGCCGCAAATGATTTTGTCTTGCATCGTTCTGGAAGACTGCATCACTTCCAGAAGTTTCTTCCCGAGATGTATCCTTCACTGCATCCTTTCCTTCGGCTTCTTCATTTATCTCCCCATCCTCCGCCATCTATGCTCCAATATTTATTTTAAAAGCAAAGGTAAAAAGGGTAAATGTTAAACTATGCAAATGTAGATACAACATGGCACTCATGGTTTGAAGACAATTATGAGGCCAACCCAGCCCATCTTTCATGTTCATTAAGTTATCTAGCATAATTCATAATTCTAGCAAGAAACAAAAAGAACCCATAAAAAATTCTTTTCGCAAACGAATTAGAGAAACATTAAAGAAAAAAAATGTTAAGAACACCCCAAGCTAGAAACCCAAAAACAAAAACAAAATTTGAGTCTCACCTTAACAACAGCAGACGATAGCCGCCGTTTAGCAGGAGGCTGGTCTTCAGCATCATTTCTTTCCCCCTAAAGCGTAAAACTCCAATTATCAGTATATCCTCAATTGTTTTCAACCCAAATTGTGAAAAGGATGCAATTAAAATTAAAACCAAGCTTCATGAAGCAGGAACATAACAAGAATGCTAACGAGTAGATAAATAATATAGAGAGAGAAAGAGGAGAAAATGTTACAGGTCGAACAAATCCCCGACGTGGTCCATTAGCGGCGAAGTTTCTTGGGCCAGGTCCAGGAAATCCACCTCTCCGGAGTCCGCGAGGATCACGGAGCCGTTCTGTAATCTGAAAAAGAAGCAATGCATCAGGGAAAAAGGAAAGAAGAAAAGTGAAGATGAAGAAGAAAAAGGACCTCCCGTTGTTGACGTTGAAGCTCATCGATCTCTTTGCGAAGATCGTCCTCCGTTTTCTCGACGTCAGCGGCGTTAGTTCCCATTGGAAGAATGTTGTGTATGGAACTTGGGAGGAAGAAGAAGAAGAAGAAAGTAGGGACTTCCAAGTTCCAGTGTTTCGCTTCGCCAAAAACCCTTTCAAGGACCGCTTTTTTCTTTTTCTTTTTCCTTTTTTTTTTCCTCTCATCCTCAGACTCCAAAAGTACGTTTTTCTCTCTTGGTCGTTTGAATTCAATACGGCCCATTTTATCCCAAAGCCCAATAAGGCCCAAAAGGCCCTACACTCTTTTCATTTCCTCAAATATATTTGAATCACTTCAATCAAAATTGTCTCACTCTCTTAGTTCGTTTTTCTTAAGTGCAAAACCTCGTATTGGTTGAAACTTATTTTTTAAACTTTTTATCAATTAGTTAACACCAATATTGGTTCATGTATCATCTAAAGAAACAAAAAAGTAATATGTGCATATAATACACGCATATATAAATAAAAGTTTGTCACGAAGCATGGTTGAAAAATATCTACTTTATTATATAGATGTAAGACACTAAAATTGGATCTAGATGTTAGACATTGCTCAATTCATCTTCGACAGTTAGAAAAGTTTGTTCACATAAAAGACGTCATTTAAGATTGCACGTGGTAAATGTAACGAGCATGTTTGTCCAGTGCGATGTTTACCTATGGTCGTGTGCCCAAATACCCTCAATTTATCTTATCTTTATGCCTTATATATAGTTTATCTAGAAGTTTTCCCTTTTATGTAATAAATCTACAGTGTAACGTTTCTGCCTTTTTCATATGCAAGCCTACCAAAGCTGAAAAAGTCCAAAATGTACTATAAGAAAGGCATAATAGTTGAATCCCCGCACAAGCCTTGTCTTTGCAATCTAAGCTTTTCGTTGCAATTGATAGTATTCAATGCTTGTTTTAACAAAGATTTCAATGAATTTATTTCTCTCACATTTTCTAAAACATTTTCTAAAAACGTGACGAGAGGTTGAATCGTACCGTGAGTTTGTCCACGGGTTTTGAATTTCGATCGGTTGACTTGTTGACTGGGTTGAACAATTGTCGCACAATTGCTCGTTCCAAGTTTGAAAGGTTGCGATTGTGACATGTGGTATCAGAGCCAAATTGGCTAGTTGATAGTTTAGACAGAAAGATGTCGGTTGTGAAACAGTCGGGATTATGTGAAACAGTTTGTGGATCTGATGCTAATGAACAATTAGTTGGACTCGAAGAGCAGATGCTCTACTTGGTTCCTGATTCCATCCATTTCTTAGAAAAGTGGCTTGAGAAAATTTCCAAGAAAGTCGATGTTATTGATGTGGTGTCTGGTCATCTCGATGGAAGCAAGATGGAAGCAAACATGCAAATATATGGAAGCAAATTGAAGTAACAAATAAAACTAATCAGAAATAAAAATTCAGACAAGTAGTTTCTAATCCTCATCATTGGCTTTGAAGAAACTAGAGTTCGAACCCCTTACCTTTAACCCAACCTTGCTTGAGCATTCCATATGCATAAAATGATAGTAAGGATAGTGTAGAAAGTGTCCAAATCAGTGTGAAAAGAAATCTGATCGGCAAATGAGAGTCCAAGCGACAAGGGGAAGTGGAAGGGGGAAAACTGAGTCGGAATTGGATGTTCACCCAGACGAATGGTGAACATGCAAGCGTTTGAGTTTCGAAGGCATAGTCTAAACCTAGTCGTTCAACGAAACCAAAAGGAGAAACCCATTTATTTCGGAGGCAACGCGGTGAGTGAAGCCTTCAATGAAACGTTGAAGGACGAAGAGTGGGAGAGAAACAAATATTACAACAAGAGGGGGTTTTTCCCCACAAGAAAACGAAGGCCAAAGAATAAACGAAAGAGGCTGAAGATGAGTTGAGATAAAAGGGAGAATTTATTTTTCCACTCCATTAAACCCAAAACAGCGTGGTTGAAGACGATTGAAGAGACGACAGGATGATTTAGTATGCAAATTGGGAAAGGATGAAACAGGTTGAGGAAAGGCTGAAATAGATGTTGAGGAGATATATATTGAAGACGAGTTGAGAAGGGATGAAGACGAGTTGAGAGGGAGAATACCATACAAAGTCGTGAAGGGTTAAGAAGGGAAAACAGTGGATTAAGAGGTAAAAACAGAAGAATGGAAACTTTAAAACTAGGGTTTCCATAACATGGGCCCCAAACGTGGGTTATGGTTATTATAACCCAAGTCCACAGTGATTATATGGGACCCAAACACACCCTTAAATATAAGAACAATATTTTCCTATGAATAAAATAAAATCAGTTGCAATTCAACGAAAATTATGATCAATAAACATGGTTGATTTAGAAAGCAAAATTTTTATGAACTATTGTGTAACTCTTGAAATCACATGTCACACCCCGCCCTAAAGTCACTCTTTGCGACTAAGGAGAGGCATGTCGCCTAGACCTTCAATGCATAGCTCCTATGAGGTAAACGTTGAACGTCTAGTAAGGGGAGATAAATACAACCAACAATTTTAAACATGGAATACGAACATGAATGGAATGAGACAACTTAATTGATTTTCAAAACAAGTGAGTACATTTGATATTTAATACAAAGGTTCTTGTGAGAGAACAAAATACAACCTAACGATATTTAAACTCTTCTTGCCTAGCTTCTACATTATATGCAAGGTAATAGTGGCCAGTTTAGCCTTCCTGGGATGGTAGGTAATAGTGAAATCATAGTCCTTAATTAATTCCATCCAACTACTTTGTCTCAAGTTAAATTCTCTCTAGTCAAAGATGTATTTTAGGCTTTTGTGATCAATGAATATGTTACACCTTTTCCCGAAGAGCTAATGTCTCCAAATACTTAATGCATATACAATGGCCGCCAACTCCAAGTCATGTGTTGGGTAGTTGTGCTAGTGTATTTTCAATTGTCGGGATGCGTAAATGATTACTCTCCCTTCCTGCACCAAAACACATCCTAAGCCTTGGTGAGAAGCGTCACAAAAGACTTCGTAGTCTTTTCTAAGCGTAGGTAATGCGAGAATCGATGCAGAAGTAAGCCTGTGTTTCAATTCTTGGAAACTTCTTTTGCACTCATGCGACCATTCAAATTTCGTCACTTTCTTGGTAAGTGTTGTCAAAGGAAGGGCTAATTTAGAGAATCTTTCTACAAATTGCCTATAGTAACCTGCAAGGCTAAGAAAACTTCTTACTTAACCATTTTGGAGTGTTCTCAAGTTTTGATTGCTTCCACCTTTTATGAATCCGCCTTCAATCCTTCTAATTAAGGATATAATGTGTCCAAGAACTTGATTTAGCAAGAACTCACACTTACTGAATTTTGTGAATAACTTTTCTTCTCGCAAGGTCTATAACACAATTCTTAAATGTTTTGTGTACCTTTTCGAGTTTGGAAAGTAAACCAAAATGTGATCAATGAAAACAATGACAAACTGATCTAAGTAGTAATGAAACACTCTGTTCATTAGGTCCATGAAAGCTGCTGGGGCGTTAGTTAATCCGAAGGGCATTACCAAGAACTCATATTGTCCACAAAGCATTCTGAAGGCTGTTTTAGGCACATCGGACTCCTTAATCCTCAATTGGTGGTATCTCGAACGCAAATCTATCTTGAAGAATACTGAAGCTCCCATCAACTGGTTGAAGAGGTTGCTATTCGAAGAAAAATGTGCTTATTTTTTATTGTCACTTCGTTCAATTGGCGATAGTTAATCCACAGTCTCATAGATCTATTTTTCTTTCTTACAAACAGGATAGAGACTCTCCATGGTAAGGTACTGGGCCATATGTAACCTTTTTCTACTAACTATTCCAACAGATTCTTTAACTCCTTTAATTCACTTGGCGCCATGCGATAATGGGTTTGAGAAATTGGTGTAGTTCCAAGGACAACTTTTATGGTGAACTCAATTTCTCTCTTAGGCGGTAATCCACTCAATTCTTCTGGAAATACGTCCAAGTACTCGTTAACTATAAGAACTTTGCTCTAATAAGTTTAGGGTGCTCAAGTATCCATTACGTGTGTTGGGTAGGCGGTATGTACTTTCTTTATTAACTTCCTCACTTTGAGTACAAACAGGATTCTGCTAACTTAACCTTTTTATCGTCTACGAACTTAACTTCAAACTTTTCAGGATCTCTTAGCACTACCTCCTTATTGAAGTATTCCAATACCACATGGTACTTAGTAAGGAAATTCATTCCCAATATCACATTCAATTCATCAAGTTCAAACAAAATCAAGTCGACCTTTAACACAATATCCCCAAACTTTATTTCCTAATTTCTAAATACTAATTCTACTAAAATCACCTCGTCTGAAAGGGTGCTAATGTATAACCAATTTTCCAGAGGTTCTACTGGTGTTTTATGGTTTTTGCATGTGACAAAGAAATAAAAGAATGTGTAGCTCCAAAATCAAACAACACATAAGTAGGAAAGTTACAAATCATTAATGAATCTGTGATTACACAAGGATTATTTTTGGCCTCACTTTGGGTTTTAGTGCAAACTTGTGATTACGCGATGAGGCCTTCTTCACACGTCCTAGCCACATGGAGAATTCACTAGTCTTCTGCGCCATCTTATAATAGAAAAGTTGCTAATTTCACTTTTCTCTCTTCAAGGCAATCCATTACCCTAAAACAATTTTCTATCAAACTTAGCCACTTCTCCACGTTAGGCAAATTAGTGGTTCCTGCAAAGGTCGTTGCTCCCAACACTTTTAGCCTCTTGATACTAAATCTTTTGTCTAATTTCTGAAGGGCATGATCGAACATGTTTTCCTCAGTTCTTCCCCCCATTGAAATGTGTGGGTTACTAGACATCTCGCCCGATGCTTGCACTCTATTGGCTCTCCGAGTAGCTAGAATATTTGAAATCTTTTCCAAGAACTTATGCTCTGATACCACTTTTCATGGCCTGCCTCAAAATCACTCTCTGTGACTAAGGAGAGGCATGACGCCGAGACCATCAATGCTAGCTCCCATGAGGTAAATGTTGAATGTTTAGTGAGCGGAGATAAATACAACCAACAATTTTAAATGCAGAATGCAAACATGAATGGAATGAGACAACTTCATTGATTTTCAAAACAAGTTAGCACATGTGGCATTTAATACAAAGTTTCTCTTGAGAGAATAAAATAAAACCTAACAACATTTAAACTCTTCTCACCTAGCTTCTACATTATATGCGAGGTAATAATGGCCACTTCCAAAATGATGATGTGATTAAAGAGGCACGGTAGGTGATCAAGATAACAAGTTCAACTTCGGATGTCCTTCACTACCTAAGGGAGATATAAGACAAACATTTAAAAGGTTAGACGAAAAATGTCTAGTAAGTGGAATCTTTTATTCAATATATTCAAATAATTTAAAATAGGCAATTATTCACATTGAGGCAGCATGATACATACAATTTAGATCATAATCATTATTCTAATTTATTATTACAAGTCAACTCGAGTCACATTTTTTTTCCACCTACCACATAAACAATATGTAGAATTATTTCATAAATTTAATTAAGTCTTTGAACCCTCACTTTGGCTCAAGCGTTACCACACTCTTTTACTAAGTTGCAGTCATGTGGAGTAAACTTAATGTCATTAGTAAGTTTCGTCAATTTCACTACCCATTACGAGTCTTCCCTTGTCAGATCACACAGCAAGCAAAGGGCATCCCATACTAGTTCACACATCAAGTATGAGGTATCCCATTCCATATCACATAGCATGAATAGGGCATTCCATTCCAGATCACACAGCAGGAATAAAGTTTCATAACGCGTAGTGTACACAAGTTTATCTTATCTCAAATCCTATCAAGTCTCATGTATTCTATAGAACTCAATTGTTTTCTCTTTTCAAATAACAATAAGAACACCATAATATAATTTAGATATACCTAATGTGTCATGCGTAATCACAATGTTCAAGAGGAATATTTTCAAATACATTTTCTTCGAGAGAATCATTTACTAAACCTCATTTTTCTTATAAAGGTTACTCACCACGTGCATCATTTAGATTATTTTGCCTTCATTTCTAATGCAAGATATGATCATTTCATTTCAATACATACTAAGTCCAACTAAAGCATAAATCGGTATATTTTGGAATTAAAAACATAAGGGAAAAGACACATAATCATAATCTCTAAAGAATGATTCATTCAAACAAACTTTAGAAATCCTTTTTACTAAAAATAACCACTCACAATCATAAACAACTAGTTTTTGCAAATGGCTTTGACTTAAAGTCCTCCTTCGCACTTGCTTCCAGGGGCTTTGAGTTATAATTTAGAGAAAAAATAAAAATCTGAAAAAAACTACAAAAATAAGACTTGAACTCAAGTTGGAAAAATGGTTGACAATCATAGTTACCACTAAGCTACCTACAAATATTAAATATTAATTAGTTTTCTTTATACAAATTATATAAAGATGGTAAAGTTGAGGGGCGGCTCGAGCCCACCTGAGCCTATACTAAATCCGCCAGTGCTTGCAAGTCCTTCCTAGATTTCGATTGATTTTGGATCTATAAAGGCTTTAGAATTCTTCAAATTTTCTCTTTTGGATGCTTACGGTAAGACAATCTTTAAAATGGCTGAAATTGCCTTTATTTATAGCTTTTTTTAGGTTGCCCATGTCGAAATGATTACTATTATCAACGACGAGAAGATGTCCAATATCAAAACGCCACGTGTCTCTACCATATCCTTATCTTGGATTCAGATTGGACGACAAGGTCTGACAGTTTACCAACTTTCTTATGTGAGCAATGATGTCATTACTTTCTAGCGGAGTAAGCTATCTCACCGCAGTGAGGGTTCTTCACGTGGTCTCTTTATCACATAGTGCTTCTTATCACGTAGGCCATCTTCTTTGCTTGTAGTCTTATGGCATAAGGTGATTCGCGATTTGGGCCTCACATGACATCTATTCATGGACTAAAATATCTTATACATCGTAACTATAGTTGTCTAAATAGTTGAAAAAAAATCATCATAATATATTGAAACGTTGGTCATACCTGATAAGAAAAAAAAAATATAATTGTAACATATATCCACAATAACCTCTGGTATATAACGAACAAACATGTAATTTGATTCTAAAATTATATAAGTGTAAAATTAGGAAATAATTTTTAAATACATAAATAACATTAATAACTAGATGTAATATAATCGTTATACATTGAAAACATATTCCTCTCAAAATCAACAAAAATGATTATTTACTCATGTAATAGAAAATCAATTGAAAAACTTAAAAATCCATAATAATAATGATTTCAAAACAACATATATTGAATGAGATTTGGGCATAATATGTAACATGAAAAAATTATAAACTCACCGAAAAAAATGAAAGAGATAAACGATAATGAGTTTGATTGGCAAAAGAAATAACAAGAAATTGACGATGTAAAGAAGTGGAACGTGGAGAGATTGGAAATATATTTGTTAATTAAATTAAATTAACAATTACCCTAATTGTATGCCATATATATATACCATATCAATAATAAATATAACCAAATAGATTAAATAAAAAAATATTACATAGTTAATAGTTCAAATATGTATGTTTTAATATTGATAATAAATGCAATATAATATATTTATGGTAAATATGTTTTAATATTGATAATAAATGCAATATAATATATTTATGGTAAATAAATAAAATAAATTTCGTATAAATGTTTTATCTTTAATTAATGATAAGATCAAATTCATCGTAAAAATTGGTTAAATCTTATTAATGTAAATAATTGAGAATTTAAGACATTTATGAAATAATGTAGTTGGATTAGGTCGTTCCTCTAATTGAGAATTTAACACCATGATGAGTGGTGTCTATATATAAATAAAACCCTAGAGATTGGTCTCTCACTGTCTCATTCAAGTAGTTCACTCTTCCACATCAAAAAAACCTAATTAAGTTATAAAGGAAGGTCAAACAATTCCTTAGAAGATCAAAGTATGTTATTCTCTAACTAAATTTAATTTGTGAAAATCATCTATTTCAAAAATCTTGACATTTATTGTTTAATACAATGTTAGAATTTTATTATGTAATCATAAAAATAAAACTCACAAATAATAAATGCTAAAAAAAAAGGAACATCTAAGGTCATGACCAATAGGGGATTAGGAAAGAAAAAGGTATCAAATTGCTACAGTATTCATTCGCACTTTAACTTTGCCATCGGTTTTCTTTTTTGAAGTAATAATGATTATTGTTGTATTTAAAGATACAATAATTATAAGATAATGTTGAAAACATGTGCTTTTATGAGATAGTTTACATCATGTGGCCATACATGCATTAACAATAATTGTTCCAATTTAGAAAAGCATATTCCTCTGTAAATATTATATCCAACTTTGCCTACTACACATATATACACTATGAAAATTGGCATATGTCGTTTTAGTTTCCCAAACACCTTAAACTCAATTGACCACCACCTGCATAGAAGAAGCGTTTGAGACAAATGGTTTGTTGTTGTAATCTTATTTTTTTATTATTGGATTATAATATTTTGTGTTTGAAGTATAAATCATTTTAATTTTGGTTATAATAATATGTGTTTGATGGGTAAATTATTTTAGTTTGGATAAAGAAATAATAAAAATTACAACAAATAATAAAAAAAACGAGGACTGTAAAATAGTAAAAACGATAGCAAATAGTAAATATCAATAACAAATGGATGATTTTGAAATAATGTTTATTATAACTAATTAGAATATTTAAAATAGTATTTATTGTAGCAAGATGTGGTTATCATAGTTTTAGATAGTTTTTGTCCAAACAACCCCTAAACTTAAGTCTTTCTTTTGTATAATCCTGAATTATGTTTTTTACTAATTTTATATAAGGTTATGAGTTCAATTATGCAGTATGGATTCAATTTGTTGCCATGAGTAAATTTGTGTTGGGAATATAAAGTTGTTTAGTTTGGATAAATTAGGAAACATTAGAGGGAGAGAGCCTTAAAAGCCGAAGAAGTTGATGTTATAAATTTTAACCGTTAAATTGGCGAAGTTATTATTTAATATTAATTTATGGAGTTAGTGGGTCAAAGTTTGTGAATATGTAAAATTATTTAAAGTAACAACTAAACTATTGAGTTTTTATTATAAATATTAAGATAAAATATAGATGTTCATTCTATTGTTCATTATTGTGTTCGGTGGCCATAACCACACGTGTTTCCATCAATCATCTCACACTCATGTCATTTGCCTATAAGAGAATTATTCTTAGCGGTCATGTAACCCATCTTATATTTGCCAAATTGTCTAGTGACATTTGATGGATTTGTAAGTATGAACATTATTGAATGGAATTTCACGAAAGTGGAGAAAATGGAGAAATTTTTATTTTTTATCATTTCTTTATTATTTTATTGTTTTAATATTATATTTTTCGATTTTTGTATCTTGATTATGTTCCATTTTTACCATCGTTTTCAAATTAACGTTTGGAGTCGCCATTCTTTGATATAATTCTATGATTCAAATAAATTATTCTCTTAAAGTCTACCTCTATTAGAGGTAAGAATCTTAAGCTGAAAATAATATTAGGAGCTCAAATTTAAATACAATGTCATTAAATTATATATATTAATTTTGCTCATTTCTCTAATTGTGGTTCTTTTATTTTCAAGTTCATTCCATTTTAGTATTATTATTGTTTATTGTCTAAATCTAGTTTCATAATTTCAATTAAAAGAAACTTAAATAATTATCATGTTATTTTGAAATTCATTTTTATCCAATTTTACAAAAATAGTAACAATAATTAATATATTACCATAATTGAATTTTCAATCTTATTTTGAAATTTGATAGAAGTCTATGATAAAATCTATTTTTTTATATATTTTATAAATATTTTTAACAATTTTATCATTTATAATAATTTTTATTAGATTTTATGATATATTTAAAATTTTGTTATATTTTATAAATATTTGGATTCATTTTGTTATAGTTGATAATGTCCCGTAACATAAATATCGTAAATTTACAATACAAATGTGCATAGAAATATCGATTTTTAATTTTACACAAATTCTGATAGAAACAATTAAGATGAATATTTATGAAAAATATTATAAAAACAAAAAGGTAAAAAACAAAAAATACTAGATTTTAATAACCGAATAAACATTCTATTATTTTTACCCAAGTAAACATGTCTTTTTTTTCTTTCTTATACATACGAGTGGGTCAGCTTATAGGCATTTCAAATAGTTTCAAAAGACAATCTATATGAATATATCTATTATTTATACTATATTTATATTAATGATATTTGATGCTTTATTTTTCTATCTCATGGATTTTCTAAGCATATACATTAACCTCGTGCATGTCATTAGAAAATTTGATAATAGTCTATTTTCATGTATCGTAGTTTTTTTTTTAATACGAGTTAGAGATTTAACTTATAATGTTTTGGTTTTGAAGTAGATACATGTATGAATTGAGTTAAATTATTGCTAGCGGAAAGAAATAGATTGTGATATTTTAGTATAAGTCTAATTATAGATATTTAGTTATTTAAAAGAATAGGGAGTGTTATTGAAGAAAAATGGTAACCACAAGAAAGAAGGGAAAACGGCGGCGTTTGAAGTATGAGGAAGAAAGGAAGTAAAATGGAGCGACAAAAACTTATCCTAAAGCGGAAGAGACAGTGGTTAAGGATCTGTATTAATAATGGGGTCCCACTCCAACGATGAACAAGAAGAGAGAGAAGAACTCTAAGCAATCGACTTTCTTCCCAGCACCACATTATTGATTTTTATTGATAATTGATGAACCATCGTTTTTGTTTTTCCCCAACTCCCATCCACCATTGCAGCGTCTCTCATCCACGTGCCGTATTATCCCACACGCTCCCATTCCAATCCTTCGAATCTTCACTCCAAATTCCCTCAAACCCCCCCTCTGCATCTCTTCTGCTCAAAATTCATTTCCAAAACCTCGATGTTGGGTGCCGGTGTTGGCGGTGGCAGCGTTTATTGGGGGGCTAGAAACGACCCCCGGAATAGTAGAGGCCTTGTTGTTCTTTTCTCTTGGGTTTCCATTCAGCATCGTCACTTGGATAAGTTCGTCCACCTTTATGCTTCGCTTGGATGGAATTCCCTGGTTTGTTATGCCGATTTTCTCAATATGTGAGTTCTTTTGCTTTCTGGGTCATCCTTTTTTTTTTTTTTTTTTTTTTTTTTTTGGATTTTCCGTCTTCCAGGAGATGGATTTTGAATTTTGTTGAGTTTCTTTATCTGGGTACTTTTGTTTTTGAATTGGGTGTTTTTTGGAAGACGATTTTGCTGGAGGGTTTCTCGGTTTCTGTGTCGAAATTTTGTTTTTGTTTGGGAAATAATTGTAATTGGCCTGAAATCTATTTTCGATATTGCCACAACGTTTGTTCTTTTTTTGTTTTTGAATGTCTGACATATTGTTCTGTTCTTCCTCACCACAATTTTATTCAGATTTGATCCTGAAAGGGCTACATCACTGGCGTTTCTTGTTATCAATGAGCTTGTTGAGGTTAGTACTCTTTTTTCTCTCTTATTTTGGATGATTTTTAGACTTTATAACCATACGGTCTAATCTAGGTTGAAGTTGAGCAGGGCAAATATGAACTTAACCATTACTAAATTGTACCCAATGCTAAAATGTGCTGTAAACTATTGTTACGAGATGAAGAAGTTTCAGTGTGATTCAAATTATCACATAAGATTCTCTTGGTGTTTCTTTACAGGAGCTAAGACTGAAGCTGCGTCCTATAGTTTTTGTAGCTCTAAGTGGTGCATCGAAGGCTTGTATGTGCAGGGTTTTGCAGGTAACTTAGTTCAATTGTAGAGAATTCTTTATTTAATGCACACAGAAGTTTTCGATTCATATCCATATTGAATTAGTAATCTTATTGCAACTGCCATCTTATTAATAACTTTCCCACATAAATTTCAGATTATCGAGGGTAGATGTGGCAGTCCACTTTACATGGTTAGCCTGTCAATATTTTATGTTCTTTAAGTTTCTCTTGTAAAAAAGTCTTCCTTGTGTTGGGATATCAATTTGAATTGAAATCGAAGTGGTGAATGACAGTTTCCTCATTTCCTTTTCCTGTGAAGAATGAATGTCAAATGATCAGAACTTGTGTCTCTGGGCACATATATGATTCCAGTCCTGTGGAACTTATAAGTGACTTGGGTGTTCGATTTGCCATACATCCGACTATTCTAAAAATGCCTGGATCATCTCAACTTATCTCATGGCTTGCAAAAGGCGTCTCTTCTGGTCTTGATGCACTATATCTCACTAGATTTGATTCACAACGTGATGAGTACTGGCGGACACTGTGCTCGTCGGTTGTAAGTTTCCTTGTTTCTTTTCACCTTCCCTAACTTGGTTTAATATTCATATGTTAATAAGTTTTCTTGCTGTTATTAGAACATTGGTGCTCCATTTCTCATTATGTGCTCTGAAAAGGATGATCGTGCTCCATATGACATTATCTGTAATTTCACCAAGAGTATTCAAGACTTAGGGGCTGATGTTCAGCTTGTGAAATTCAATGGCTCCCCACACTTAGGTTTGTCTCAAACTGACTCTTTACTTTGTAGTACTTCTACTTCGTTAGAACAAAGGCATAGTTTTTCAATTCTTTTGTAACTTCAACAAGCCGCCCTGTTTTCCATGTTATTATTACATTTTCAAAATTTGTCTTCAGAAGGATTCAATTCCCATTAATTGAAACAAAAAAAGCAGCCTTTTGAAATAAAAATTTGGTTGTTGATATGATATGATTGTATTTGTGGCTACTTTTCTCCAAGTGATGCTGTTTGTAGACAGGAAAATGTTTATCATCAAATCATATGTGATTATCTGTTTCATGTCAGGTCATTACAAAAATTACCCAGCTCAATATAGAGCTGCCGTGACCATTTTTCTCGAGAAAGCGTCATCTGTTTATTCGCACAAAATCCTGCAATTTAAAGGAGAAAGAAGAGACATGGAAGGTGATGAAATGCCTGAATTGATATGTGACCTTCAGAATGCAGCTGTTAATTCAAATCAGAGTTTTAGAAGAGTGGCAGTTGGGCCAAGTGATCACTTCTTCTTGCCAAGCTCAGCAGATTCTCAGGATGGTGGGGAACATCCTTCCTCACCTGATCCAAAAGAAAGAGCATCTCCATTGTCGAGCCCTCCAGGCATCAGTGCACATAGCGTGCTTGGTCAATTTCTGTTTGATGTTTGTGTGCCTAAAAATGTTGAAGGTTGGGATATTAAATTTCATGGCTCTTTAAATGGGCAACCACTTGCTTCAGCTCGCAGGCACTCACCTTTCCCTGGTACAAAGTTTATCCGCCGCTCTAGACTATGACGTAGATAATAGATAAGAGTTGAAAACTGGGGTTTTGTCTGTGAGTTTATTATCGTCTAACCTCTAGCTCTTGAGGCATTAGTAGCACATCTAATTTAAATTCTAGACAGAGAATCCCCCCTCATGGTAATTGCAAGATTTGGAGGTTGTACGTCATTAGAAATCTTTTCGGACCAAAGGATGACTCGCATCATCGTGGCCTCAAATATGGAAAAACTGCATGTACAATTTACACTGAGATCTTGCATATCATACAAAGAGATAGAAGTTTCAGACTGCTCTATTGTGCGATAGGGTATGGTGGAAGAGTTCGAAGATAGGTTAGAGATATGGTATAATGTATGGTGATGCCCACATACAGTGACAGACTGTTGATGGTATTGAGGAAGGGATTTTTATTCATAGGCTTTTTGGTTTGTACAGAAGTGTAAAAAGGGAACCTCCACTATGTTGACAGATGCTCACTTGAATGTTTGAATAATGTATATACATGAACTGAACAAACATGATATGTTTGATTTTGATGAGAGATTTTTTCTCTTCTTGAGTGTTGTCTTGGTTAATATATGGGGTTTAATATCATTTAAACATTTTAGTTGCTCTGGGTTCATTACATAGAATGTGGAAAAGGGGAAGAATGATTCATGATTTTTGGTTAAGGACATGGCAGATTGGGGCGGAATCAGAAAGCAATTGCAAAGCTCATTTGGTTAAGGAAACAAGTTCGAGAGTAATGGGCAGATTGGGATGAAATCAGAAAGCAATTGCAACGGCCAAGAAGTCATATTAACTCATAGTCAATTACTGATTCTGCTTTTCCTCTTTTTGTTAAACTACTTTTTTCAAGGGAAAGTCTATTTTCATTATATTGTTGTTTTATGTCGCATACCCTACTCCTCGGAGATGGATAAAACAAAGTTATTTTTTTTTTCCTACTTTATTATTTTTAAAAAATTCTTCATACCTACACGATTCAAATTTGTGAGACTACCAAGAGGTGTGTGGGGTACTTAGTTTAGTTATGAAGTTTGGAGTTAATTAAGATGGATGTTAAAAAGTCAATGTTGATGTAAAGTTTTAAGATGAAGTTAAATTAATGTTCAAAATAGAGAGAAAAAGATGAAGTTTTTACAACAAAGTTGACAAATTTCAATAGTGTTTACTAGTTCTTAACACAAATTTAAGTTGTACCTTTGTCCTTATTCAAAACCTTTTTTTTTTTTTTGTGCTAATTAAAAGAAAAATATCAATATGATGGTTAAGATTGTAGATTGTTTAAGAGTGATTTCGATGGGTTAAATCCATCAACACAGTTTCATTCTACATTTTTATATGTGACTTTTGTCAAGTGATTTGAATATGACAGAAAGATATTGATGTAATTCAAGTTGGACTTAATTTCTCAAAAATGAATTCTCTGCATTTCTCAGCTGGAGAAAGGCTATTTATTGATGAATTGTTTTGGTAGTTACAATCAGTTTAGGTAGGTATAACTAATCAGTTTTAACAGCTGATTAGTTTTTTTTAACTAAAAAACAGACTAACTAAAAACAGACTAACTACCTTGACAACTAATAACAGAAGATAACCAACTAACTGTTTAACTATCTTATTACATCATTCCACCCCCCCAAGATGGAACTCGACCCTAGTGACTTTAGCCTGCTAGGCTGAACTCGTCTGGAGCATAGTATTGCTTTATGTCTGCTACATTAAAGACTGGGTGAATGTGCATGTCTGGTGGTAGTTCTATCTTGTAGGCATTGTCTCCAACTTTCTTTAGGATACGAAATGGGCCAAGTTGTCTGTCTTTGAGTTTATTGTATGTGCCAGTGGGGAATCGATTCTTTCGAAGGTGGACCATTACTAAGTCTCCTTGGGAAAAACCAGCTTGTCTTCTTTTCTTATCAGCTGTTTTCTTATAGGATTGTGTTGTTTGCATTAAGTGATCATATACTTCTTTATGCAGTCTTTCGATGTCCTCAATCATCTTTTCAGCTTCATCATTAATGTCCACGATTGTAGGGAGTGTGGCAAGGTCAAACGTTAATCGTGGTTGTTTAGTATATACAACTTCGAATGGGCATCTGTTAGTTGCTCTATTCTTCATATTGTTGAATGCAAACTCGGCCTGTGCAAGTGCAAAATCCCACTGTTTCGGTTTAGTTCCACTAAGACAATGTATTAGATTGCCTAGTGTTCTATTAGTGACCTCGGTTTGTCTATCTGTTTGTGGGTGTGCTGTAGTACTGAATTTCGGAGTTGTGTCAAGTTTCTTCCATAGAGTCCTCCAAAAGTGGCTTAGAAATTTCACATCTCGGTCGGACACAATTGTTTTTGGCATTCCATGTAGGCGTACTATCTCTCTGAAAAACAGATTGGCTATATAGATTGCATCCTTCGTTTTTTTGCACGCAATGAAGTGAGCCATTTTACTGAATCTGTCTACTACAACCATGACCGAGTCATACTGTCTTTGAGTCTTTGGTAATCCTACCACGAAATCTACTGATAGGTCTTCCCAAATAGAAGTTGGGATGGGCAGTGGAGAGTATAACCTAGTGTTGGTACTTGAGCCTTTAGCTCTTTGGCATATAGGACATCTTTTTACGAAATTGTTTGAATCTCTTCTGAGTTGTGGCCAATAATACCTCTTGGAAATTGTCTCGAATGTCTTGTCTTGCCCGAAATGTCCAGCCAGGCCACCCTAGTGAGCTTCCTTTAATAGGGCTTCTCGTAATGAGGTGTGAGGTATGCATAGTTGTTCCCCTTTGAATAAGAAACCTTCCACAATATGGAAGTCTTCAGCTTTAATATAGTTAGTGCATTTGTACCAAACTTCTGAAAAATCAGTATCTTCCTCGTATAGGTCGGGGAGATGTTTAAATGCGACAATTTCTGAGGAGAGAAGTGTGAGTAAATAACTTTTTCTACTGAGGGCATCTGCGACCTTATTTTCTTTGCCACTTTGGTGTTTGATCACGAAGTCAAATCTTTGTAGGAAAGAGATCCATCGTGAGTGCATTCGGCTGATAGTTCTTTGGGACTGGAGGTACTTTAGTGAAAAATGGTCAGTCAACAGTATAAATTCTTTGCATAATAGGTAGTGTTCCCACTGCTTGAGTGCTCGAATGAGAGCATATAGTTCTTGCTCATACGTGCTCCAAGACTGCCTGGATGAGCTTAGCTTTTCACTAAAGTATTCGATGGGATGACTTCGTTGAGAGAGGACGGCCCCAATTCCTGTTCCGCATGCATCCACAGCCACTTCAAATGGTGAAGTGAAGTCTGGTAGTTGGAGTATGGGGCTGGAAGTCAATCTTCTTTTAATGTCGTCAAAGCTTTCTTGCTGTATTTGGGTCCACTTAAAGTTTTCCCTCTTTAGACAGTCAGTGAGTGATGCTACCAGTGAGCTGAAGTTTCTTATAAATCTTCTGTAGAAGGAGGCCAAGCCAAGGAAAGCTTGTATCTCCTTGGTAGAGGTTGGTGTGGGCCAAGTATGGATAGCCTCTATCTTTTTTGGTTCCATACTTATGCTGCCTTGTTTGATTATAAAACCAAGAAAGGCAATTTCCTTTTTAACTAATATGCACTTTCTTGAATTGATGTATAGTTCTGCCTCTGTTAGGACTTGAACTAACTTTCTTAAGTGCAGTATGTGTTCATCATAGTTGGTACTATATACAAGTATGTCATCGAAGAAGACAACTATAAACTTGTTAAGGAAGGGGAGAAGTACCTGGTTCATTAATCTCATAAAGGTACTAGGTGCATTTGATAGGCCAAAGGGCATGACCATCCATTCGAATAAGCCTTCATTAGTTTTGAAGGTTGTCTTCCATTCGTCCCCTAGTCTGATCCTTACTTGGTGATAGCCGCTCTTCAAGTCAATCTTTGAAAAGATAGTAGCCTTGCCTAGTTGATCCAATAAGTCTCCAATTCGAGGGATGGGGAACCGATACTTTATGGTAATTCGGTTGATAGCCCTGCTGTCTACACACATTCTCCAGCTTCCATCCTTCTTTGGTGTAAGTAATGCGGGTACAGCACATGGGCTAAGGCTTGGCTTGATGTGGCCCTTTCTCAATAATTCTTCTATATGATCGTGCAGGATTTTATATTCTTCTGGACCCATTCTGTAGTGGGGTAAGTTGGGTAGTGATGCTCCAGGGATGAGGTCAATTTGATGTTGAATGTCACGGGTTGGTGGTAGTTCTTGTGGTTCTCTCTTTAGTCGAGGGAATTCTGTGAATAGTTCCTTCAGTTTTGGATCAGTGTTCTTATCTTCCTCTTCCTTGGGCTTGTCAGTGACTACAAGTCCCAATAGGTCTTGTTCTCTTTCTCTCAATATTTTCTTCCCACTTACTGTGATGAAGAGCTGCCCTTTTTTTTCTGCCTTGTGCCTTCTGTGTTTTTCTTTGTTAGTGGGAGAAGGAGTACTTTCTTTTCCATTCATTGGAACTCGTAGGTGTTTCTCTCCCCCTGTGTAGGGTTCTAGTGTCATGTTGCCTAGGTCTGCCAAGTAGTAAGTGGCACACATCCATCTCAATCACGTCGCACACAATCTGATCTTTGTAGCTGCTTCCAATGGAAAGTGGCACTGTACAGATCTCATTAATTGTGGCTTCTCCTCCCTTCTTCACCCATCCAATCTTATAAGGATCGGGGTAGGGGTCTGTCTTCAAGCTAAGGACGGCCACGATTTTTCTTGCCACGAAGTTCTCACTACTTCCACTGTCAATTATGACATTGCATACCTTGCCATTGATAGTGCATCTTGTCTTGAATAGGCTGTGGCGCTGGGGGGTTGTCTCTTCTTTAGGGGCAATGAGGACCCTTTGGATAACACAAGAGATCCTGTCCCCATCATCTACTTCAATTAGTTCTTTTTCTTCTTCTTCTTCATTGTCTTCTTCGCTCATGTCGCTGCCTTCATCTTCAGCTAGTGCTATTGTTTTCTGTTGAGGGCAGTTGTTGGATAAATGGCCGGGCTCACCACATCGAAAACACTTCCCTAAGGACGGGCGAGTGTAATTGTTTAGGCTCTTCCCCTTGCCTGCTACATCTTTCTTTTTGCTTGTCTCTTAAGTATCAAAATCTTTACCCTTCTCAGTCATTGATGTTGCTGGCTGTTCATCCGTCTTCTGCTGTAAGGTTGCTTCTTGGAGGAATTCGTTTCCCATGTATTCTTTCTGTTAGAGTTCTTCAAACGTGCTGTGATCATCTCTTCTACTGTCTCCGCAAGAGAAATAGCTTCAGACAAGAAGCGAAACAGTTGTAACTTCACTTTTTCCTTGATATCAAATCGTAACCCGCCAATGAATCTTGCAATCTGATGCTGCTCATTCTCACTCAGATTGGTTCTTGCACTCAGCCTGTGGAATTCTTCAATATACTCTGCCACAGTTCGGTTCCCTTGGCGGCAGTTCTGATATTGGTTATACAATGTCTGTTCATAATTCGGAGGCAGAAAGCGTGCCTTCAAGAGCTTCTTCATCTTCTCCCACGATTGGATAGGTGGTTTGCCGAATTTCTTCCGGTTTATCTCTAGTTGATCCCACCAAGCCGAGGCTCCTCCCCTCAACTTCAAGGCCACCAAGTGTACCTTTTCCTCTCGGGTGTGTCCATATAGTTGAAGAAGTTCTCTGTGCTTTTAATCCAGTCTAAGAAAGACTCAATATCGCGCTTACCATTGTACGTTGGCAAATCAATTTTCATCTTGTAGTCATGGTGAGCTTCTCGTCGTACCTCATGTCCCCTGAAGCCTTGGGGCATTCGGTATTCCTCGTGGTCATTCCAAATATTCCCTTGCTCGTCTCCACTTGAGGATTCATGGTCTTGCGCGTTTTGCCAATCATCATAGTCTTCTTGGTCATCGTCGTCGGCGTATCGCGGTGGGGCATCCGCTTGTCTCCTTCTTTGGTCGTTTTTTTGGTTGGGCAGGTATCTAAAATTCCTTCGTGCCCGTCATCCCCCTCGGTTTCCTCTGTCTCGATCGTAGTTTTCCACCCTCGCCGGTGCTGGCGGCCCGTCTATTCTTCGGGTGAGGGTGTCCAAGTTGTCCATTACTCTATTCATCTTGTCGTGCAAATCCCTCAATGAGTCTTCGACGGCCAGCAAGCGTACCGCGGTTGTCCTTGGAGAGAGGGTGGCGGACTCTTCCACCTCTTCTTGCTCGCAGTTATTCCCCGCGGCAGGGATCCTTCCTCTCCGGCCAGCCATCCGCCCAAGGATCGGGGCTGCTCTGATACCACTTGATGTAATTCAAGTTGGACTTAATTTCTCAAAAATGAATTCTCTGCATTTCTCAGCTGGAGAAAGGCTATTTATTGATGAATTGTTTTGGTAGTTACAATCAGTTTAGGTAGGTATAACTAATCCGTTTTAACAGCTGATTAGTTTTTTTTAACTAAAAAACAGACTAACTACCTTGACAACTAATAACAGAAGATAACAAACTAACTGTTTAACTATCTTATTACATCAGATATTTACACTTTGTAACATTTTTTAAGAAGGAAATTATGGCTAGGTTTGAGGATTAATTCCATTTTGGAAATGAAATAAACTCAAAATTGGACCATTCTTTTTTTCATACAAGTCTTGCTTAGTTTTATAGTATGGTTTCAAGAGATTTAAATTTAAAGTAAAAGAATGTTGAATGAAGATAAGTTTAGTTTATATGTTTGTTTGACCTTTGAAACATGGAAAGATAAAAATGAATGGGTTCATCAATAGTTTAGGACGAAAAATCATGGTCGAAAGTGTTAGAAATTAATCAAAATGGATGGAGAACTAATGAATTTTAACATATGGGTTTCATGAAAAGAGGTGAATTAGATGGTCAAAAATATGTTTAATATTAAATTAAATGGCAAGAAGGTTGTATGTATGTGTATATATTATATATATTATTTAAAATAAAGATACTAAATGCAATCCATAAACATAATTAAATTAATCCTTTCAAGTGAGGAAGGTTGAGTTTATGAAAGAATCCGATTATTAACCTTAGGGATAAAAGAAGTAGGACAAGAAAATATGATTTTATGTTATATTCTTTTTAATTCCTCGTAATTATAATATCTTTATGAAATCAAGTAAGCGGTAAAATAAAATTGATTGGCGTATCTCATCACGTATCTGAAAGGGAATACACATATCTGAAATTAAAAAAAAAAAATATAAGATACCTCATTTCATGATCTAGATATATCAATGCTAGATAGTATTTGATATCGATTTTTCGCACACTTTAAGTATATATGCTTCATAGTCAATCATTCAAATAATCTCAACTTTACGGTCTAAACCTCAATCGTCAAACATATACAATTATTACTAAATACCTAAACTTTACTTCAATAATTATTACCCACACGATTCAACGATATATCCACACAAGACAATTATCAACAACACCAACACCAACTCTTATTATTATCAAACTAACTTAATAAATAAATGAATAATATTTTAAAAATTTTATATATGTGAATGGCTTTTAATGTAGACAAAATATATTATTATTTATGTAATCAATAATTCTACAATGTACTTAAATAATCGTGGAATGTATGAGTTGAACGTGCACAAAAAAACAGGGTAACATCAATAGTCTATTTACATATTTACAAAAATAAATTATCAATATGGGCAACAATGATCGACTTCATGCATATAAATAAAACATTGTTCATTAATATAGCTAGCTAGTCCTACAGTAGATGCAAGCAATATCTCTTCCTATATTATGGTGGACTTATTAAGAAGCTATCAATTTAATAGATGTTTAAAATTTCTTTTAAAAATAATATTATTTTAATAAATAATGATAAAAATAATGAAGAAGAAAATGATTTGACAAAATTATTAACAATAAAGTTGTTAGACTGTTATTTTCTGTTGTATTAGTTGTATTAGTTAATCTGTTAGACAGTTATTAGTTACTACCAAGCATCTATAAATACCAAGCTTGGTTGATCGATGTAAATAATTCAATATACAAAATAAAGGAATTTACTACAGTCAGTAAGTTTTCTCCCAAGTTCTGCTTCTTTTGTTATGGTATCAGAGCAATTTCCGCAAAGAAGAGTTGCAGAATAAAATTCGAACGTCCTTCGTGCAGTCTACAATGATGACGACACCTGAGAGTTCGACGTTCGACAGCTCCAACCACTCAGTTCCAATTACCTCTTTCTGATCTTGAAGCCCAACTAAATGCCTTCATACTTCATCATTCCATCACTCCGACCACCAACCTTGTTTCTACACCATTAGCAGGATCAAATAACTACTCGTCATGGAGTAGAGCAATGATGCTGGCCTTATCTGGAAAGAACAAAGTTGGGTTCATCACCGGCCTGATCAAGAAACCTTCAGAAGGTAATCTATTATCCGTTTGGAAATGCAACAATGATGTGATAGCTTCTTGGATTATCAACTCCATTTCAAAAGAGATAGCAGCAAGCCTCGTTTATAATGGAAACGTAAAGGAGATGTGGGATGAATTGAAAGAAAGATACAAACAGTCCAATGGACCTCACATATACCAGTTACGAAAGGACCTAGTAACCACTGCACAAGGAAATTTATCAGTTGAAATATACTATGCAAAAATTACCACTATATGGAAGGAACTTGTAGAATATTGTCCTATGGGTGAATGCAATTGTGAAGGATCAAAGAAATTGATTGATTTCTTGAATGCAAAATTCGTAATGACCTTTCTCATGGGGTTAAATGAATCCTATTCGCATATTAGAGCCCAAATTTTGTTGATTGATCCTTTACCTCCCATAAATAGAGTCTTTTCCCTCATCATCCAAGAAGAAAGACAAAGATCCATTGGATCTTCACCCTCCATTGAGAGCATTACATTGATAGCTAACTCTTAAAGAAGATTTTCTTCTGATAAATCCAAGAAGAAAGATACAAAACCCATATGCTCCAACTATGGCTATAAAGGACACACTGATGACAAATGCTACAAGTTACATGGCTACCCGCCCGGACATAGACTTGCCAACAGCAATAAATCTGTCCATCAAAGGCAGAACAACACAATCCAAGATGGAAACGACAAAATAACATAAGTTTCTAAGAGCAATCAATCTGCCTTTTTTGCTAGTCTCAACAGTGATCAATATACACAGCTTCTGAGCATGCTTCGAACTCATCTAAACACACCTCAAAATGGTGAGAATTTTAAAAATGAGACTACACACATAGCAGGTACTTGCCTCTCTAACTCACTCAATGATCCTTCAACATGGATCATTGACTCTGGTGCTTCCTCACATATTTGCCATGACAAGTTTATGTTTACAAATCTCTATAGCGCCCATAATATGTTTGTTATCTTGTCCACTAAGACTCGTCTAAAGGTTGAGTATATAGGAGATGTTTTCATATCAAATGATCTAGTCCTGAAAGATGTACTTTATATTTCTGACTTCAAGTATAACCTACTGTCAGTAAGTACTCTCCTCAAGGATGACAAATTTGCCATATCATTTGCTGATTCTAATTGTCTTATTCAGGACAAATGGCTTTCGAAAACGATTGGGAAGGCTGAATTAACTAATGGGCTCTACCTACTCAGAATGAAGAATGGAAGAGTTAACTGCATTCAACATACTACATTAATGTGTAAAATCTTGGCCTCTATGTGGCATAAACGGATGGGACATCCCTCTATCAACAGAATAAAGGAGTTAGCTAAGATGATAGAAATTTCTGACTTTCCAAATTGTAAAGAAGTCTACCATGTTTGTCCCTTAGCTAAACAAAGACGTCTCTCTTTCCCTACACTGAATAATATTGCTGAAAATGTATTTGATCTTATACATTGTGATATATGGGGTCCTTTTAAAACTCCAACACATGCTGGTCATTCATATTTTGCCACCATTGTAGACGATAAATCTAGATACACTTGGGTATATCTTTTGAAACATAAGAATGATATTCTACAAGTTATTCCTAGATTTTTCAAGTTAATTGAAACCCAATTTTCAAAAGTCATTATGGTCTTTCGATCTGACAATGCTCTGGAGTTGAATTTCAAGGATCTTTTTGCCAAAATTGGAACAACTCATCAATTCTCGCATGCTTACACTCCTTAGCAAAATTCAGTAGTGGAAAGAAAACATCAACACCTTCTTAACGTGGCAAGAGCATTGATGTTCCAATCAAAGACTCCTCTTATCTTTTGGGGAGAATGTGTTCTAAGTGCTGCATACTTGATCAACAGAACACTTATGATATTACTATCAAATGGCACTCCCTTTGCTGCTTTGTTCAAGAAAGAAGCAGATTACAGCATCATTAAGACCTTCGGGTGTCTTGCCTATGCCTCTACTCCCTCAGTAAACAGATCTAAGTTTGATCCTAGAGCACAACCTTGTGTTTTTATGGGATTCCCACCAGGCATAAAAGGGTACAGATTATATGACATAACCAAGAGAAAGTTTTTCATATCTAGGGATGTCCTATTCTTTGAAGAATTATTTCCCTTTCAGTCTATCAAAGAAAAGGACATTCCCATCTTCCATGACTTCCTTGAGCAATTTGTCATACCATGCCCCCTATTTGATTGCCTAGAAAAGGAAGATATTACTAATGCAACTACTTATGCAAGACCTACGACAGAGGATACCCCTGAAGACAGCCACGATGTTGATGATCAAATCCACATGTTAGTAACTCAGAAGAAACTAGTAACATTGACCAAGCACCAATTCCCATCATGACCAGAAAATCCTCCCGACCACACCACCCACCATCTTACCTAAAAGACTTCCATTGCAACCTTACCTCCCAAAACTCAACTCCCTTTCCCCTTAACCAATACCTCTCCTATAATGCCTATTCCCAACACCATAAGAACTATCTGTTCAATGTTACCTCCATCTATGAACCCACATATTATCACCAAGCTGTGAAACATCAGACTTGGAGAAAAGCTATGGCTGAAGAAATAGAAGCTATGAAAAGAACCAACACATGGACAGTTGTATCCCTTCCAAAGGATCATCACACCGTTGGTAGCAAATGGGTGTACAAAGTAAAGTGCTAATTGGATGGTACCATTAATAGATACAAGCCAAGACTTGTAGCAAATGGCTATAACCAACAAGAGGGAATCGATTTTTCGGATACCTTTTCACCAGTGGCTAAAATTGGTCCATTAGCCAAATGGACATAAATAATGCCTTCTTCAATGGTGACTTATTTGAAGAAGTGCACATGACCCTACTATTAGGTTATCAAACCTCTCAAGTACCAGACAAAGGAGAGAAATTGGCTTGCAAACTAAATAAGTCCATTTACGGTCTTAAACAAGCATCAAGATAATGGTTCCTAAAATTTACAGCAGCAATATCCTCACATGGTTTCATCCAATCCAAGGCTGATTACTCCTTATTTACTAAGGGGAATTGAAGCACCTTTGTAGCATTATTAGTATATGTTGATAACATACTACTAACAGGACCATCTCCTTCAACTATCAACTCAGTCAAAGATTCTCTGAAGGCACACTTCAAATTAAAGGACCTAGGGCAAGCAAGATACTTCTTGGGTCTAGAGTTTTCAAGATCTCAACAAGGACTTATGCTCTCCCAAAGAAAATATTGTCTTCAAATCCTAGAAGATACTGGTTTCCTTGATTCTAAACCAGTTGTAGCACCTATGGATTCTAATCTGAAGCTATGTAAATCTGAAGGAGAGCAACTAACTAAGGAAGACGCCACTTGCTATATATAGAAGATTAATTGGCAGACTAATATACTTACAAATATCCAGACCTGATATTTGCTTCTCTGTCTTCCGCTTAAGCCAATTTTTGCACAAGCCTACTAAACATCACCTAGACGTTGCTCATCACCTATTGAAGTACCTCAAGGGTTCTCCAGAACAAGGTGTTCTAATAAAACCTATTGATTCGTTTCACTTTAAAGCTTTTGTTGATATTGATTGGGGATCGTGCCTTGACACTAGAAGATCAGTCACAGGGTTCTGTATCTTCCTAGGGGATTCCATCATCTCTTGGAAATCTAAGAAACAAGCAATCGTCTCAAGGTCCTCTACAGAAGCTGAATATAGGGCCTTAGCATTAGTCACCAGCTAGTATGGATTACACAGCTCCTTACTGATTTTAAAGTAAAGACCTTGATGCCAGCCACTGTTTTCTGTGATAATCAAGCAGCCATTGCTATTGCTTCTAATCCGACATTTCATGAACGGACAAAACACATAGAAATTGATTGCCATTTTACCTATCAACACTAGCCTACAACTAGCTGATATGTTCACTAAAGTGCTACCTTCATCTACCTTAAACAGACATATATCCAAGTTGGGAATGAAAGACAATCATCGTCCAACTTGAGGGGGAGTATTAACAATAAAGTTGTTAGACTGTTATTTTCTGTTGTATTAGTTGTATTAGTTAATCTGTTAGACAGTTATTAGTTACTACCAAGCATCTATAAATACCAAGCTTGGTTGATGTAAATAATTCAATATACAAAATAGAGGAATTTACTACAGTTAGTACGTTTTCTCCTAAGTTCTGCTTCCTCTGTTAAAAATAGGTGTCAAAATTGTGAACCTGGTTCACAATTTCAACCCACATGACACCATGTCTCACCCCTACTGTCACATCAGAGAAAGAAACTTGTGAACCAGATCTACGATTTTTTATTTTAAAACTCGTGAATCTGGTCCACGATTTCTATATAGGATTTATAAATTTTGTTACCTAATAAATTTTAAAGTGTCGTTAACTTAGTTTGTTTTTTGCTATCAACATGGTAATAGCCCTATCTTACATCTTGAGTATAATTAACCCAAGCATTAGTTTCTTTCTTTCTTTTTTTCGAAACTTATGTAGTTTTCACTTTATATATATATATAGTTTGATTAATAGTTTTTTTTTATTATATGTTTTGAATGTTTTATAAATAAAACAAAAGAAAATTAAACTACTCCTTAAACAATATTTAAACATTTTAATTATTTTAAAAAATACCGTTAAACATTTAAAGATGATTTCCACCTCCAAATTTTAAATACTGTTAAAAAAAATTAAAAACGACTAAAAGAAGATGATTTCCATTTTAAAATTTTAAATATTGCTTACGGAGTACTTTATTTATATATATATATATATGCTTATAAAATGCTAAAAACATGTAGTAAAAAAATAGATGTCTGCTAAGAATTGAACCAGAGATGTAAGATGGGTACTCATCATTGATGGAAAAAAATAGTTAAGCCAATGATACCATTTAAAATTTTTAGGTAAAAAAATTTATAAAATCTACGTGGAAATCGTAGACCTGGTCCACAAGTTCCTTCCTCTGATTTGGCAGTAGGGATGAGATATGGTCCACGATTTTCATGCATATTTTTGTCAATATTTGCCGCTCTCTATTTTTGTTATTTATTTATATTCTCACGTTATTTTACAAATAAATTTGCTAATGACCCTATTTTTGTATGTTTTTTTAAACAACTACATTATTTTTAGAATTAACCCAGATGTTTATGACAAGTAGGTCTATATGGATAGCTTGATCATCCTCGAGCAATTCCTCAATGTTCAATTACTTTCAACGAAAACTAATAAACAATATAAACTAATAGTTTCAATTTTGTATTTGAATATATTTTTGTCAATCGTGTTTTTTTATGATTGGTTAAGTTAGTTGTTAGAGTTACAGTGGAGTTGGTTGCCCAAAGTGATTGCCAAAGTTGTCTACCAATTGAGGTCGTCATCGAAACAATCTTTGCTGAAGTTGGTTGCCTAAGACGAACATTATTGATGTTGGTCGTTAGAGGTGGTTATCACTAGAGTTGATCATTGAAGCTAGCGGTCTTCGTCAAAGTTGTCATCGGAAATGTTTGTCAAAGCACGATGTCAATTGTTGGAGATGGTCATTGGCATTGGTCGCCATAGTCATAAATATCGTCAAAGGTGATTGTCGAAATTCGAAGGTGATTGACATAATTGGCTGGATGGAGGTGGTCATTAGAGTTAAGTGTTGGAGGTGATTGCCAGACCCCGAAGCTAATTATTAGATTGTGGCAGTGGCAGTCATTGACATCGTTGAAAAATGGAGTCATTAAAAATAGTGGAGTGGGTGAGAGTAGGTAAAAATAACGAATCCAACTTTTCCAACATTTTAAGTTGGTGGACTAAATATTGAGTTGGTAACTTATTAAATTTAAAAAGATTTAAAAAACTCTTACCATTCATTTTAAATGAAAATTATTAGGGTGTGTTTGGCCTCATGAGTTTGAGTAAAAATAAAGTAGGAAGTTGTGAACTTCGCCTCTTGTTTGGCCTAAAGACTTTGTGAGTCTCACTACTAAAGTACATCAATATACTAAAAATTAAAAATATCAATATGTTGTAAAAAGATTTAAAAAATTATATATGTATATTCATTCTTTAAAAGAACTTATTTATTAATTTGAATATATTTTTTAAAAAAATTTGTTGGGTAGTCCGTAGTGGGATGTAGTTGTAATGTAATGTAATAAAAAACTAATGTTGGTTGTGTTTTTAGTTCGATTTGTAATATAAAACTTATTCTCTTTTTTGTTGTTTTCCTGTTTTGCGATGTCGTTTCCCCTCAGTCTTCGATTATTCACGTTTTCCAACACTTCTTTGATTTTCAGTAATTTTAATTACATTCCAACTTATCTACAACACCTTCTAAAGGTGTTAGGCCTCCTTGCTCGTGTCATCCGTCTCATCTTGAAGCTCTTCATGCTTTATACCCCATGCTTTATTCACTCAACCTTTAGGCTATTGTCTCAAGACTTGACTTTTTGTATCTTGGCTAGATCGACGAGTTTGAGTCACTTACCTTTCTACCGTCATAATTTCACACTAAACAATATTCATGATTAAGACATCAAAAGTTCAAATCCACCAATACTCCTACAATGTTGAACTCAAAACTTATACCGTATATATAGTGTGTGTATTTTAGGGAAACAATTCAAGCATAGTTATGAATTTAGACTTTTTAATTTGAAGCTTTATAAATTCAAGTTTTCTTAGATAACATATTTAATATTTTAACAACCACAAGTAGATCACATGTAGAGAGATTCAAATCTTTTAACATTTTTCTTTATTAATACTATATGTATTAACTAGTTGAGCTACTCTCAAATTAGTTAGTTAATCTAATTATTGTCTACTTCTGTTTTTAACTTTAAAGTTTTTGTATCATATCATTATTACTTTAAAAATTGTTATTTATATAATATTCCAATTTCATGTTGTGGAATTAGCCTTATTATATAACTAATGAGAATTCCCTTTGAAAAGAACAAGAGAAGACAATCAATGATTAAATAAATTTTTACTTAATTGTTAAACCAAATGCCCCTATAGCTCAGTGGTAGAGCGTCAGTCTTGTAAACTGAAGGTCTGTAGTTCGATCCTGCATGGGGGCAATTTTTTTAACTTATTTTGTTTTACATTTTTCGCACCAATTTTCAAGCGAGATCTCATGCTTTTGCTGCCAGAGAGAGAGAAGAGATGCACACATCGAAAAGTACTACAAGACAAAGTATATATGTTTGAATATAGAATATGGTAAACTTCAAATTCACCTTTTACAATTACATTCCCAAAATTTTACATCTTTCACTCTGCTCCTTCCATTGCCAAAACTAAACTATTATGGTTGTTACTAATAGTCTATAACAACTATCCCTCCCAACCCATCAGTAAAACTTGCAAAAAAAAAAATGGCAGAATGTTCTCAAAGCTCTCTTTTAACCAAGTGATACACTGCAATTTCAAACAAAACCAAACCAACTCTAAAAACGCAGGATTTTTTCTATATTTTGTACATCATCCCTCCAAGTACCATGGGGCACTGGCAACTTCCTTGAACAATTTATCCATATGTTTAATATCTGTGTCTAAAGAGCAAATTTTGGCTTCTAGTTGCCTTACGGTTGTTCTTCCTTCCATGATTTTTGTCAAGAGAATGTGTAATTCCTCTTGTTTAGAGTCCCGCATCATCTCTGCTTCCCTTTTCTTCTCTGGTTTTTGGGAGAGAGTCAGTAGCTGGTCGATTCGAACTCGCAGAAAGCCTACGTTCATTCCTAAGCCTTCAAAGGCTGTTAGAGTTTTGTCCCAAGTCACAAGTTGCTCTTGTGAAGTGGTAACCTTGCTTGCTCTAATGGCATCAGCAATATTGATGGTCTCTGATATGATTCCTGAAACAAGTTTGTAATTAAGACCTTCAAGAATATGGTCATGAAGAAATGACTTCTGGCTGCAGCATAGCTCATAGTATTTAGCTCTAATGTGATTGGAGAACTCAGAGTCAATAATCAATCCATTTACAGAAATGATAAAATCATCCAAACTGTTCACTTTGTCGAAAGCAAGTCTAGAGTCTGATAAATGAATTCCATTCATTGAGTTAGAATCAAAACTCCTTCTCTCATTTTCAGACTCTTCTAGCACAGGCATCATCTCAGTATCTAAAAGCTCGTGGCTATTTGTTTGCTCACGTTCTTCATGGATATCCTTTGGAAGGGAGATGGGATTGTGGTCTTCTTTTGTTTCCTCCTTCACAGGAACAACGTTAGTCTCTTCGGCATTTACATCCTCGACGGTAATTTGTTCCTCCTTAATATGAGGAATATTTTCTTTGCTATCTACATCTTAAAAGAAAAATATCATGGTGACATCATATCTATGTTCCCATATTGTCACAAATATAGAAATGAAAAATAGATAAAAAGACAGTGTGAACTACAAAACAACTTACATATAGGTGTTTGTTTGTTGGAGGCCTCATATTTAAGGCCTAGACCACCATCAACCTTAGCTGCAGAATTGGATCTCACAATGTAAACCTAAAACAGCAGAGAGAGATGTCCAGATTTAAAGCGCTTGAATCCCGAAAGCTGAGTTAATAGAGCCTGCAACTGAAAGAATGATCCTAAATTTTCCTTGAATCGACCTAGTTTATTATGTTACCGAGATCTACATCAAAGTTCAACATCTCTGCAGTTAGTTATTTCAAACAAGGGTTGAAGAACAATTGGATGGACCAAGGCTATTAAATGTTTCTCTAACATTCAACTTTTACCCCTACTAATTCCCTTGTTATGGAAGAAGTGAAACAATTGCCAAAAATCAGCTAAAGTCAGACGAACAGTTACCATAAATTTGTTAGGCATGACTAAATGGAAAACTATAACATCTCCTTGTAGTAATTTGTGAGCTATTGAGAAGCCTCGCCATCCAGCACTCAACCCTGTTTTGTCGGACAGATATTTTGTTTCATATAACTTCCCATTTTCATCTTCTAAGACCATTGCAGTATCCTGCTTCGGCAAATGGATGTCACAGAATCCTTTTGGAAGACCCTGCCAGCCACAGCGTAAAAAGTTCTGTCAAAAGATTCACCTTAGCAATCCACATTTCAGATCCAAGAGCATTGCAGGTAGGTTTACCAGCCAAAATCCTCCAGTGACATGTGATGGGAGCATAACCTTAATAAGACTGGGATTACTAGGAGATAATTTTGCTTGAACCTCTTTTGCTCGTGCCATAACAACAGATTGAGTTTCGAGATCATGGTATAAACTATCAACAGTTGTTCTCTTCGGTTTTACTCTGCAATTTAAAAGACATAAGATAAACGATTGAAGAATAATTGAAATTTTATGGAGAACAATGAAGTTTATCCTTGCAATGTCAAGGTGATCCATTACCTTCGAGGCTGTGAAAAACTGTGAACAGCATCCTGATAAAGAATTTTACATACATTTGTCAGATTCAGTATAAACTCACATGAAAAGGTGACATTCACACATAAACTGTAAGATTTTGCCAGATGGAAGGTATAAATTCAATGTAAAGGATGCAAAACAATCAATTTCAGATGATTATAGCAATACAAAAACAAACGTATGCCATGAGAACACTGCAAAGTGTAATCTAGCTCTCACACATGAGTCTTGACTCTGCAAATAACCACTCTAACAAAATCCCCATCGTCCATAAGCAATCCAAAATATATCATATGCATCCTGGCCATAGAATAAGTAAGTTGAAGAATCCCATGGGCACAAGACAAGCAGATGTTAGGATATCACCTAACAAAAGTACTCAAAAACACAAACGCACAAAGAACAAATAGAATTATATTGCAATATCAAGGAGAAACTACAATATACCTCAGCACATTCTAGAGGTTGAGAATCCTCTCCCAATTTCCCCCAAAGGAAATTGCGGGAAATTGCCCCCAAAATTCTTCACATCTTCCTCTCAACCCACTACCATTATTTATAACTAACAGCCCTAACAAACTTACTATCTAACTATTAATATTCCCCTTCTAATAACCATACTAACATTTTCTAATAATCCTACTATTTCTATAACAAGGAATCTTACGGCAGACCAGTGCAAGTCAACCAAAATTCACTTCAGAATTAAAATCAAACCGAAGATGCTAAATCCTATTATGAAAAAACAATAGAAAAAGAGAGAGAGAGAGAGAGAGACCAACATGTATTACAAATCAAAGTGTAGTAACTAATTTAAAACATAAAACTCTAAGCCAGATAAAATTGAATCATGCATGAAATCATTAACAACAGAGAAAACAATAATCAGCATATATTCAAGAACTTCAACTAGAATTCTGCCTTAACACCCAACAATTCAGGAGCTCAAACTATTGACTTAAGCGTAGCAGCTACTTGTGCCACTGACTTGTTAGAGCCATATCTAGCTTTCTTGGCATTAATACAACCAATCTGTCTGCAAGTAAGAGTTGTCATCTTCAAACTCTGTCCTAAACTTCATGGGGTTCAAAATGACAAAAACATCTATTAATTGTTGTTCTTCAGAGACAAATTTTAAAAGCTCGCATTCCTTTTTTTTTAAAAAAAAAAATGAGCAATTCTTGATAACGATATAAAAAGGCAGAAAAGGCAATTGGGTATTCATCAAATTCTGGAAGAACCCCATTTCAGATCAGATCACATTTCGACCAAAAAGACAACAGAAGAGACAAAACAGAGTGAAACTGTCAACTGGGTCTCACTCACTTGATCATAACTAGTAGTCGGCTGTGTACTCGAGACCCAAGTTCTTCTCCTAAACAGCTTCTCCTTCTTCCCTGGCCTCCACTGGTTCATCTACAGGAGAAAACATAGACAAATTGAAAGCAGCTCAAACCACCCCAAAGCTGAAATGCAAACAAACAGAAAGATGAGAAAACAGAGAAAAAGAAAAGGAACCTCAGAAGAAGGAAGATCAGTAATTTCAGTGTGCTTGTGAAGAATGGGTATGGCTGGTGATGAAATGGAATGATGGGTGGGGGCGCATGAGTTCAGCTGATTCTGTTACCCACTTGTATCCAGCATTCTCAAACAACGAACAGCAAGGCGCTGTGCTTCTCAAGATGATTATTCGAATCAAAGGGTTGGAAATGGAGGACAATATGTGGGATTTTGAATTTGGAAAGGCATCTGAACCGTCGGTAGTAGCGAAAGAGTGGACAGTGGAGAGGGTGAGACGTACGGACACGAATATCTTTGTATGGCAACACCCGCACTTTCGTTCTATTTGTCAATTATTTCCTTTTCCCATACAGATTGGGTAATAAATTAAGAGTGATGTTTAGTTAGTTTGATTAATTAATTCCATGGGACCATTGCAACATTCTCAACAATATTTCAAAAATATTAGACCCTTAATTCAAAGGGTTGTTTTTTTAGTTATTGTTATTTGATTATCTTCCATTTTTTTCAATTTTATTATTCTTTTTTTGACATGTTTAATTGTTATTTAATATTGTTGGTTGTTTAATTGACGTCACATATTTACTTGTTATATGATTTGTTTGATTGTTATTTGGTATAAATTGTTTTCTAATTGTCAATGATACCGATTGTTATCTTATCTTATGTTATTTGATATTGATTCTTGCCTCATCTAACATCAATATAAGATTTTTTTTAATAGAAAATTTGTAGATCTTGATGTTATATTATATGTTTTCTTATTGATAATATATAGAAAAATAATGTTGTCATGTACTTTATGTTTCACTTATCTAATGAATATCACATGACACAATCAAACATCAATCATACGGTAATCACATAACAATCAAATAGAAATCATATATCAATCTAGCCATATTCGTTTCTCTAGGCTTAAACAATCCACTTGTGCTTCTAATTCCTATTTTAATTTCCACATATCGTATTAACATATTTGATATGTTATTAGCAATCATTATTGGATATAATACAAAGCATGAATTTGAAAGTATAGTGGGATTGAAAAACTACAAAGTATGTCTTAAAAAAAATGACTAGAACAATATTGTGTTGAACGTAAAACATTGATGTCCACTCAATATGATTACAGCTTACAACAACTACTCATCGTCTACTTTGCTAATTCAACAATTTAAGTCCATGCTTTTGAGATCTTTTTGCTCAATGCTTAACAACAAAATGCAACAGAGTGGCATTCACATCTATAATACTTCATTCGTTCACCTTTACAACTTTCTTGATGTTGCTTAATATTCAACTTTTTTTCTTACTTATAGCAAATATAGCAATAAAATAACAAACCTATGACAAGCCAGCAATAATCAAATAACAATTTCATGACAATTAAATGATAATTATATAACAATCACAATCTAAATTACAATAATTTTTAACTAAAATATGAACTAAGAAAACTCAAATCGTCCTTTGAGTCTACACTCTTAAATATTTTCAAATTTCAACCAAATCATCTCAATGAAATAAAGCATCACAAATTAAGAAGAATTTTGAAGCAAGAAAATTAATTAGAATAATCTCCAATTAAATATTATTAAACTCATTTATTAGCAATGCATGTCCACACCGTGTGTGCAACGAAGAAAATACCACTTACACTTTCTTTCATCTCCATTTTTTTCTTGATTTATTCTAGAAATAATATCCTACCAAATAATTCTCGTTACTTCATGCAAAATCATATGAAATTACTTTCGTTCTTCTCACCTTCTCTCTCAATCAAATGAGGCAACAAATTGATCCATTGATCTCAAATTCAAGAAGAGAATTGGAGAAGAAGAAGAATAGACTTGGTTATAGTAGTTTGGTAAATGTTAACCTTCATCCATTGTGAAAATCTTCAAGTATTGATGAATTTCAAAAAAGCAATAGAATAAACTCTCCAGTTTCAAGCAAGATGTCACGTATAAATGCCTTCACGAGAGTGGAGACATTTGCTATATCAATTTCGTCATTAACGACGTCGGATAAAATGATGAAAATGTTGGTTGAAACTAGAGTTGAGAGAGAGGGAAGGAGAAAGAGATGGAGAGAGAAACTCACAAAGGAGCTCACTAACAATGGTAGTCATCGATTGGTGAGACGACTTTGAAGACGGAAACACGAGAGCAAGAGACTGAGACTGAGATTGAGAGGGGAGTTGAGAGTGAAGAGGGGTAATTTTAGTATAAAATTTTATAAAACCAAATCACTAAAAAAAACGTAATTTTTATTATAAATAATATTAATATAAATAGATGTCCAATAGTGTGTGCTTAGTGGACATAGTCATATGTCAACCCGTTTAGTAGCCATAGCTACATATCAAGCAAACATTGTACATTACTGTCCACCATGTGTCAAGCAAACATGACATCGTAGTGATCATGTAATCCACCTCCAACTTGTGAAGTTACCTATAAATAAAGAGTTTTGATGGATTTGTAAAGACACACCAATATTAGATGATTTCCAAAGAATTGGGAGATAGTGGAGAAATTTGAGATTTTGGTTTTCTTAATTATTTTCTTATTTTTCAAAATTTCTTATTTATTTCTTATTTATATTATATATTATTTTATTTTATTATTATATTTCCTCAATTTTCGTATTTTGGTTGTGCCCATTTTCACAACATGTTATCAGCACAAGCTCCAATCGTCTCCTCTGCCAAAGGTTGGTTGTTTCCTCTAGTCGTCCTAACGGTATGTCGGTTTTTCCCTACTCATTATAATTAATAAAATAAATATTATTTTGCATGTTTGATATATATTAAATTTCAATTATTTTATACTAATAGTAATGATTATTTATCATGAAAGTTTGATACAATCAAATGTCATTAAGAATATGATCATCAAGTTATTTTATATTTCGGATATGCTTCTGCAGTAGCAGTATCAAGAGAAATATTTTGAAGAATATTATGTACTTATCTTAATTTTTTTTCTCATGGATGAATGAGATAATGAGTTATTGATTGAAAAATCAAAAACATCAATCGACTAAAGAAACAACATTTTCCTAAAGTGAATGTTGTAAATTTTAGTAGTGGTGGATGAAAATAATCAATCTTAACCAACTGAAACAATCTCAATCTCTAAAGTGAATATTTTGAGTTTGACGATTGTTGTAAGAAGTAATTATTTTTCTGGTTGGTCGTTATAATCATCCAAATGTCAAAAGAACCACATGAAATGATGACCATAAAAGAAAAGCTCCACAAGAAAAAGAGAAAAATGTGGAAGCAGATTTTGCATCATCTAGTATGATAAATTTGGATGTGGTAAAGTTTTGAATCTCCTGAAGAGATTATCAAACTTGATAAAATAGCGAGTGCTTTATTTATGAATTAATAATTACTTTTTATATTTTATCTCTTATTTTTATATATATTCTAAGTTTTTTTTATAATTATTTTATTTAAATTAAGAAGTATGGATAATTTTTTTAGGCTGAAAAACTAAAAAATAAGCAATGAAGTTATTTGTCTGACAGACAATGCAACTACACACAATATTGACAAGTAAAAAATACTTTTCCTAGCTGACAATGCTTGATGCAAAAATCAATACAATATCAGGTTCTGTAAACCTAATTGAAGGGTTTGGAAAAGCAAATATTATTTTACCTAGATTAACAAAATTCACAAGTGGTAATATACTGTTTTCTAGCCAATTAAAAAGAAATCCATTGATTTTTAAAGAGATACGTTACAATGGTTATCATATTGAGAGTGATAGAAAGAATGGAATAGAATATCTTTATATTATATCTAATGTCTCAAATGAAAAACATATATTAGAAAAATTGTCTGCTTTATCTTATGGAATATATTATACTCATATACGAGTAATTGAAACATATGCAAGAATGAACCTGAAGTTCATGCATCCAGACGATTAGGTCATCCAGGATCCATAATGATGAGAAGAATTATTGAAAATTCACATGGACATCCACTGAAAAATCAGAATGAATTGTCATGTGATGCTTGCTCTCAAGGAAAATTAATAATTAGACCATCACCAGCTAAATTGAGAATCGAATCACCAGCATTTTTGGAATAAATTCATGGTGATATTTGTGGAATCAAGGCTAGGAATATACGTTGGATTTTACTTCCCATCAATTAATTAAATATCTTGAACCCCTCACTGGTGATGTATCTACTGCACTATTTGTTGATTGTCATTTTAATGAGACAAATTTTCCAACATTGGGGAAAGGAATTAAGAAGTTGGAAAAAGAAATTACATGAAATGTATTATTATTGTCTCATTTAGATTCTCGTACAGTGAACTTAAAGTTTAGAAAATAATTCATTTGCAAAATATAACAAATCAGTTACCATATACATTTGTAGATGCAAAGAAAGTAACTAGACATAAGGTATGCAAAATAGATGGGATGCCACATTTATCCGCCGACTATCATCGGTCTAAAGAGGTGCAACGAAATAAAACAAAAAAATTAAACCATTCGAAGAAAAATATTGGGAGAAAAATAAAAACTGAGTCTGGGGCATCTCTGAGCAGTTTTTGTGGGAAAAAGCTTTCATATTCCACGAAATGAGGCCACCTAGTAGTTAGATGTGAACTTTCGAGACTTTTTAACATGGTTCAAAATTGGCCATTTTTTTGTAATCTATAGCATTGGTCATTTTTGGACCGTTTTGGGTACTACCGTAGTACACCACCATCGAGCCCCACCCGACCCCTAGGCGCTAGGCTATTTTTCTGTGTCATAAGGTATGCAAAATAGATGGGATGCCACACTTATCCGCCGACTATCATCGGTCTAAAGAGGTGCAACAAAATAAAACAAAAAAATTAAACCATTCGAAGAAAAGTATTGGGAGAAAAATAAAAACTGAGTCCGGGGCATCTCTGAGCAGTTTTTGTGGGAAAAAGCTTTCATATTCCACGAAATGAGGCCACCTAGTAGTTAGATGTGAACTTTCGAGACTTTTTAACATGGTTCAAAATTGACCATTTTTTTGTAGGCTATAACATTGGCCATTTTTGGACTGTTTTGGGTGTTACCGTAGTACACCACCAACGAGCCCCACCTGACCCCTAGGCGCTAGGCTATTTTTTTGTGTCATAAAGTATGCAAAATAGATGGGATGTCACACTTATCCGACGACTATCATCGGTCTAAAGAGGTGCAACAAAATAAAACAAAAAAAATTAAACCATTCGAAGAAAAGTATTTGGAGAAAAATAAAAACTGAGTCTGGGACATCACTGAGCAGTTTTTGTGGGAAAAAGCTTTAATATTACACAAAATGAGGCCACCTAGTAGTTAGATGTGAATTTTCGAGACTTTTTAACATGGTTCAAAATTGGCTATTTTTTTTGTAGGCTATAGCACGTGCAAATGTCCCATCAAAGATTGATATCCCTACACTACATGTATATCATTAATAAATCTTGAACAAGCCAGAAGCACGGTAGATGAGTAGGTTCTGAAGATAAAAATCCTTTAAAAAGGTATCGAGTCAATAACTCGATTAAGGATGTGGATGTTCTAGAAGAAATCCAAAATTTGACTTCTGACAAAAATGAGAAAACAACTGAGGATAATAATGAGATCTCGATAAACTATGTCATGACAGAAAAAAGATGGAATCGAACTAATGTAGTTGTTGACAACATTTTTGCATATAATGTTGCTCTTGATATTATATCTGAAAATGAGGATTATGAACCAAAATCTATTGAAGAATGTCGACAAAGAAAATATTGGTTTTTATGGAAAGAAGCAATTGAGGCAGAATTAAATCACTTTCTAAACGTTAGGTTTTTGGACCAGTAGTCCAAACACAAGAAGGTGTCAAACCCGTAGGATATAAATGAGTATTTGTGAGAAAAAGAAATAAAAATAATGAAATCACAAGATATAAAGCAAGATTAGTTGCACAAGGTTTTTTACGAAGTTTGATATTGATTATGAGAAAACATATTCTCCGATGAAGGATGCAATCACATTAAGATTTTTAATCAGTTTGACTGTGTATAAAAATATGGGCATGCATCTTATGGATGTAGTCACAACATATTTATATGGATCTCTTGATAATGATATTTATATGAAAATCCCAGAATGACTTAAGATACCCGAAACATATAAATCCAGTTCCCAGGAACTATGTTCAATAAAGTTACAGAGATTATTATATGGATTGAAACAATCAGAACGAATGTAGTACAATCGTCTGAATGAATATTTGTTGAAAGAAGGATATCAAAATAATCTAATATGTCCATGCATTTTTATAAACAAATCACAGTCGAGATTTACTATTATAATTATATATGTTGATGATTTAAATATAATTGGAACTCCTCAAAGAGCTTTTAATGGCAATAGAATATCTTAAGAAAGAACTCGAGATGAAAGATCTCGAAAAAACTAAATTTTTCCTTGGTTTACAAATTGAACATCTAGCAGATGAAATATTTGCTAATGAATCAACTTATACATAATTTTTTTAATAGATTTTATATAGATAAAACACATCCATTAAACATTTTCGTTCACTAGATGTGAAGAAAGATATATTTCGACCTTGAGATGATAATGAAGAACTCCTTGGTCTAAAAGTACTTAGTGCAATTGATGCACTTATGTATCTTACTAATATACAAGACCATATATTATATTTTCAATAAATTTATTCTCTAGGTACAGTTCCTCTCCAACAAAAAGACATTGGAGTGGAATTAAACATATACTTTGAGGAACAATCGATAAGATATTATTTTATTCAAATAAATCAAAATTTAACCTAGTTGGTTTTGCAGATTTTGGATATTTATCTGGTTCACACAAAACTAGATCTCAAATAGGTTATCTATTTACATGAGAATCTGTTATACTCTAATGATCAGTGAAACAAACCATAACAGCCACATCCTTCAAATCATGTCGAAATTCTTGCAATTCATGAGGCTAGTCGAGAATGTATATGGTTAAGATCGATGACTCAACACATTCGAAAATCATGTAGTTTATCTTCTAGTTAACTCCTTCCTACAATATTATATAAAGACAACAAAATATGAATAGCTCAAATAAAAGGATGTGTATATTAAAAGTGATAGAACAAAATACATCTCACCAAAGCTTTTTTACGCACTAATGATCTTGAAGAAAATGGTGATATTATAGTACAACAAATTTGTTCAAAGGATAGACTTAATTACAAAATTACTACCTACGGCAACTTTTCAAAAATTGGTACATAGTTTTGTTGGAATGTGGCGATTTAGAGATCTCAAGTGATATTTCCATGAGGGAGAGTAAGTTTTATTTTTGCAAGTATATATGAAATATGTACTCTTTTTCCTTCACTATGATTTTTTTTTCCATTGAGTTTTTCCCTAGTAAGGTTTTAGGTTTTAACGACGCATATTTCATATATGTAATGGACTTCTAAGGAAGAGTATTTTAAATAATATTATTATAAATAGATGTCCATTAGTGTGTGCTTGATGGTCATAGTCATATGTCAATCCATTAGTGTGCTTAGTAGTCATAGCCTAATATCAAGCAAACATTGCCCATTAGTGTCCACCATGTGTCAAGCAAACATGGCCTCTTAGTGACCATTTAATCCACTTCTTACTTGCCAAGTTGCTTATAAATAGAGGACTTTAGTGGATTTGTAAAAACACACCAATATTGGATGATTTCCAAAGAAATAGGAGATAGTGGAAAATTTTGAGATTTTGATTTTCTTAATTTTCAAATCTCCTTATTTATTTATTATTTATATTATATTATTTTGTTTTATTATTTTAATATTATGTTTCCTCAATTTCTATATTCCAGTTGTATCCATTTTCACAGAAATTTTACTTTTTAATATTTTGCCATTTTGAAATTTTTTAAAAATGAGACAATTGCTAAATTCTATTTAGAATTTGCTACCCACTCCAAATTCTCCAATTATTGGTGTATTTTAGTCGGTAATAATCATTGGAGTGGAGTAAAGTTTAGATATTCATATTTATATATACGTGTCTTTAGTTTGTAGATGATTGGTATCAAAATCCAGAATTATAAGAGTAAAATGGTAATATTTTGAAAATTAAGACTAAACTTAAAACTAGAAAAAATTGAAAACTAAACACAAAATCAACCCTTTGTTTTAAAAGTAAAATACAGTTTGCAAGTTTCTTTTTTTCTTCAAAGAAAATATAAATATATATGTGAAGGAAAAAAAACCAAACACTATTGTGGAGAGATGGGGAGGAAATGACGAAACTATTATTCTATATATTATTTTGTTATGACAAAATTTGACTCCATATTTTTTCCAATTCAGAATACCCCATCAAATTATTACAGTCCTTTGATATATATACATATATACACACATATATTTAACTTCCTATATGAGCAAAAGCAAGTCACGTTTTCGAAGCCCCCATGCCGGCTAGCTCTCTTTGTTCTTTGTCGAGCAGAGGTAGTCATTTATCGTCTTCTCTCCCAATGATAAGGTTTTTTGTTACAGCAATCTCGATGTCTATCAGCATTGATGGATTTGGTAGCCAAAGTGGCGGAGAGAGTTGAGAAATTGAGGGCCTCTGCTGCCAGCGCTACCACCGCCGCCGCAGCCGCAGCCGCTGACGTTGTCGTCGTTTCACTTCTGGAAACGACCAACAATTGCCTCCTCGAACCAAGTTTCATCTCGCCGGAAACCACCGTGTCACGACGGGGTTAGGGCCTTTCCATTTGATTAATTTTATAGTTGCAGTGTATGACAATCGGCTAAAAGAGAGGTTTGAGAACATTCTACCAATTCTTTTTGCAAGTTTAATACGATATACATACCGATACCCACACCTTCACAACCAAGGGAGCATACGAAGGTATTTTTGAAAAATAAATAAATAAATAAGAACATGCAAAGCAAAATGGAAAGGAATGGACACGTAAACCAACTTATTGATATAAAGAAAATGCAAACTGTTCTCAATAAATTAAAACTAAAAATTAATAAATGAAAAGGACCATACAGCATACAATACTACCATTCTGACACCATAGTTTCAAATAGAGTCACATTATTGGAGATTTTCTCAGCAGCCACCAAAGGATAAATGAGCTTTGTACCTTCCACTTCCACTACACCTTGAAACCTTTTTTTTTTTTTTTTTTTTTTTTTTTTTTTTTTTTTAAAAAAATTTAAATGCGATTTTATTGGTCACTGAAGAGGTTTTTCCTGCCAAAGTTTTGTGTTTTTAAGGACTTTACACCAAGACTTGGCCTTTTGGTTTCTCTCTTCTTGTACGGACAGTCCCAAAGTTAGAACTTCGGATTATTGTGGAAGAAGCATTTCACCTTCACAGCTTTGATTTGTGATCAATGAAGGTTGGGTCAATGCATACAACAACCTGTTTTTATTATAACCCAAAATGCTTTTCAAGAAAATTTAGATTAAGTTCAATTATTCTCAACATTGTTCCAAAAGGAAGAGAATGTCCATACCTTGCCAACACTTTTGCCTGAATGCAGATATTCAACGGCGTCAACAACGGACTGCACGCCCAAAAATCTTTTTGGATCCACCAAAACCTGTAGAGAGGATTTGAATCGCCCAGAAGGTATAAAGAAGTTACAAAGGTTCTAAAATAAGAATTTTGATGAAATACTTCATTACTAAATGAAATCATGAAAGTACAAGAATAACATTCCTTGAAGCATCTTATTTGTTTGTTTCACTACAATTAGTATTTACCTTTTTTCTCAAAGGATGTACATTTTTATTTCTTCTACCTACCATCTCTTACTGACACCATAAAGCTGCAGTACAAAGAAGAGGTTAAGAAAATACCTTCAGCTTGCCTGAGGAGAAGAGATTAAATAATCTATCCAAATGTTGCTGCCAGAGGTGAGCATATTGTATGAGGAAGAACCCCGACTGTAGTGAAATTGAGTGACAAAATTATTACACAACTAGTTGATACAAGCAGGTAGAGAGATAGGATGACACTGCAATATTATAGGTTCATGCGCTAAAATGTATCGTGCAGATCTTGAATCAGCTAGATATTCTTATGTGGCATTTTAAGGTAAAATTGATGGATGTCACAATTATTGTACTAAGGATACATACAAATTATGAATGAGCTAGATAAGACGTCAATTCAGTTCTAAGAATAACAACCGAGAATAAAGGAGCGAATTTTCAAGGTCAGATTTCTATGTTGTAGGTTCCATTTAGTAACTATTTAGTTTTGAAAATTTGTGCATCTTCATACAACTTCTTAATCTTGGTTTTCGTGTTCTTTTAGTTTTCAAATTTTTGCTTGGAGTCCTGGGGGGATGATGCAAGATATATCAGTCATCATGAAATGGTATGGAAACATACAATAGTTTGGCTCTTCTTCAAAATTTTCTCGCAAAGTCCTGGATAATTTGATGGCTCCCACCCGTTTTCTCCTTGATACTGAGATGAAAGTGAAACAATATAATAAGAAACTTAAACAAGAAGAAAAATACTACATTTGAGAATAATACACGTGTAATGGAGCTATGAACAACAGTCTTGCATATTATATTTCTAAGCAATAAGAAATGGGGGAAAAAATAAAAAATAAAAGAGTAGTCGTATATGGACTTGTACGTTTAAAAGTTCATCCGGATCCTCAATAATTATTTATGGTCGATTCCGCTCTAGGAATATCCAAAGTAAAACATTGGAATTTCTGAACCTGATATTAGCTTTCATTAACACCCACATTTAATCAACCAATCGAAATTTCACGTGGCAAAATAGAGAATTTCATTCAAACTTCACATTGATTTTCCAGAAATATAAACTCAATTAATTAATCCTACTAATTGGCATGCAAATGAATTTGCATTTTTTAATCATTGAAAACAACTGCAGCCTGCATCTAAATTCTAAGACTAGCAGATGAATGACATCTTGAATATATCAGCAATTCACTTCTAGCACTAAACTTGAACTGAAAGCTTCCTAGTGCCGTCAACTGCTTAAATTGCTTTAAGTACAAATGTTGATGACAACAGACATGCTGTAGCAACAAAAGTCAAAATTTTCATGAAGCTCTGATGAAGAAATTTTTATCCTTCGGGAATAGTATACTGAAAGCAAATACAAAAGTATAAACTGACTTCACAGAAATAAAATAAAGTACCGCAACAGTTGAAATGTTCCATTAACAAAAGCCAAGTACAAAGCAACAAGATGGACATAGGGCTTCTAAAATACAAACCTGTGTGATCATTCCAATCACAATTAGTCGTCCATAGGTAGCCAATGCATTCAAACACAAACTAAACATATCGCCACCAACTGACTCATAGATGATATCAATGCCTTTAGGATACTCTGTCTTTAGAACCTGGAAAATCAAAAACTATAAATATACCCCTCCCGATCTAAATGACTAGAATTGAAAGGAAAATTGGCTTCTTGGAGTGTATCCCCATTTCTTGTACTAAAGAAAGCATTTCATCTTTCAAACCTTACACCATAATTTTTATTACCAAACTGAAAGGCTCTGACATCCCAAAATAGCTAACTACTGTGACGCCTTGTCACATAGGAAACCAGTATAAAGTATTCAACTTAAATAATATCATATATGAAGTTATAACTTCTAAACACATAATAAAATGCAGTTCTAATTCTGGAGAAAAATGACAAGATTTTTAGATATTGGAAATAAGAAAGCATTTAATTTTGTGGTTCCTAGTCCCACCCACCCACCCACATTCAGAAATAATAATAATAATAATAAAACCACCGTCAATTAGGTTATGTGAAAAGTAATCTTTATTTCTAATGAGATATGGATTATGGAGAAATCAATATTATTATAAACGAGGAAAATAAAAAAGAGCAGTAAGAAATGAATCCAAAGAGGAACGAGCCAAGATGATAACATAAAGCTCCTCATTTTGGTATTGAAGGCTCAGTGACCAATCGCCTAAATCTCTCCATCGATCTACCAGAACTAAAAAACCTTTGCTTATTTTCCTACCAAATTCCAAATGTCATCAGCAAAACTTGTAGTTAATTATAACCCACGAACAAGCAAGATATTTTTCATATAGCTTTATTCTTCCCTTTTCTATCGGGTGGGGAATGAGGGTCTGGAAACCTAATTCAAATAGTCAGATAGATTGTCCATACTTTTGTTCTAGATCTAACTCACAAAGCTTTCCGTTTAGTTTCAATTTAGCACCTGCTAAATAGTAAAACTCGCAAAAAAGAGAATAAAATATTTAGAAGGGATTTTGGAAACGTACAGTTTTAATGTCTTCAGATCTATAATCTATAACTCGATCAACTCCCAAATCTTTCAGAAGTGTGGCTTTTGCCTTACCTCCACATGTTGCAACGACCTTATTTCCAGCTAACTTGGCAAGCTGCACATTTGGAAATAATGTGAAATGCATTTATCTAACAACTGAAATTAATAACTACCACAAATGTCAGGAAATGGTTCAAACAGACCGAGCATGGAGGAGAGTCAGAAGGAATTTTCTCGTAGGACTCAACAAAAGAGTTCCCATTTACACACATTTAAGATATTTCTTCACATCATTTAAAGGAAAATTACATTATATGTAAAACAAGAAGCTACTACAAGAAAGATAGGCAATAATTATTAAACCTGGACAGCAAATTGCCCAGTCCCTCCAGCAGCAGCAGTGACAAGAACAACCTTTCCAGATTCCATTTGTGCTGCCTGATAAATGGTAAAAACAATTATCAGTATACTTAGAGAACTAACGTGTGAGTGAAGCACAAGATGATTAGGACAGACCAGTACAGACAGAACTTTGTAGACAAATCAGAAGTTTATAAGATTTGTTAGTAGAAAATGTAATTAAATGGTCACAATTTTCAGGAAAAGAAACCTTTTCTAGAGCAATGGATGCTGTCAGCCCTGAAGTTAGCATCGCAACAACTTCTGGATCAGGTCTCGCAACAGGAAGGATATGTTTTGAATGAACCTATTCAAGTAAAACAAAAGGCAACAACAGCCACAAAGTTCTCAGTACAAATTCTAAACACTGACACATGCAATATTCTCTCTTCCTCCCTCTCTTGCTATCTCCCTCTCTCCCTCTCATTGAAAATGTTGAACAAATAAATTCCCTAAGGAAAGGAAAGGAAAATGAAACAAAATGAGAAACAAGAGCATTACAAGCATAAAACAATATAAAGAAATAAAAAACCAATGAGCCATCAAGCTAAAGGATTTAAGGACAACAACACAGAAACCACAAGGCTGCACTGAAACAACCCAAAAACATACTTCACAAAGAGATGATCTTAAAGCGTTGAGATTATGCAATCAAAATCACCTTATAAGTGTGAGATTGAAATACTTGTTAACAAATTATGCATAAGAGGATCAAATCATCCCAAGCCTCAATGATTAAGCCAAAATTTGAAAGAGAACTTCACCGTGACAAACTCTGCATAACTTCCAAATGTCATCATTGCAGCAGGAGTTCCAACCTTCAGCTGAGTGACAGAATCACCAACTGCTGCAATTATACCTACACTCTGCAATGAAAATTATTTTTATTATTTAAAGAAATTAAGTACAATCATAAGAAGCAATGGTCTTATTAACCTGAAATTAAACAGTTAACCCTCAGACCTCAAAACCAGCATCTAACGGAAGCATAGACTGAAGATCTTTGCTGCTACCACCAAAATAATGACCTGAGCTGAAATTTACCTGTAAATTATACACGAGTTAGAGGAGAAACAAAATTTTTGTACATATTATTCCAGAAAGAGAACCTAGGCATGTGGCTTCATAGTCCTTTAAGCTGGCAGAAAAGAAACGAAAAGAGTGCCAGCCAATAATTAGTACATTATACCATATTTTACATTTTACCTTTTGACTTTTATCAACTAATAATGTTGCTGGACTCAAAAAGTAAATTCGGAATATACACAGATGATCTGGTCTCAGTATCACCAAACTAATTCTCAGAAGTTTTATTGCCTTTGCACTATAACATCAGACAGAACCTCATTCTGTTAAAACGAAAAAGGTGCAGCACGAAGAGAAGGGTAAACAATGTATGACAATAAGATTTATTGAGATTTTGAGACTTTGAAACTTACATCGCTTGCATTTACGCCAGCATATACAATTTTCACAAGAACATGATCTGGTCTGATGGGCAATCTCAATGGTGAGCGCACAATGCTAGTTGCTCCACGAAAATTGTGGCTCAGAGTATGAACAACTCTAGAAGAATAGTTAAATGAAAATGTAAGCAATTACTGACTAGTGATGAAAGACTATATAAACTAAAAACAAAGAATCCAACATAGTTCAACAACAAGGACGTGGCATTGGCACATAATCTGATATTATTATACATCTACATCTACATGCATGATGTTGCACTTCAGTCAATTGAATATCAAATTTCAAACAACCACCATAACGAAATTCATCCTTCATAGAATTGATCAATGAGTAAACAGTGGAATTCCAAATGAACTGCAAATCAGGTAATCACAAACCAAAATAGGGTGATGAAACATAGAGCATTACGCACACTTTCTCAAAACTTTGGGGAATATCAACTTTCTGAAAATATGCCGTTGAAGATTGTTTTCCCAAACGAGAGGAAGGAAGCAAGTATTTTGCTTCTTCTGTAGAGCTGGGCCAGTACTCCATCCCTCTGCGGTTTGTAATCCATAGGCAGGAACCAGCTTTGCTCTCATCATTGATTAGTTCAAAAGTACCTAAAACGCATTTAAGCATGGAATATTAAAATCTGACTTCAATTGAGAAAAGCGAGGAGAACAAGTTTTATTTGCAAATTGCACCATCTTTCTGACACGTTTAACTAGATATGAAGGATGGGATTTTATATACAAGTGTACTTGAGAAACAAATGAAGGTTCATTTATATGAATATACAAACTTCTTAAGTATCACCAAGAATCTCAGATCCAAAGAGAGTATTTTGTGGTCTTCTTTTATTATGACCTGCTCTTTTTTCTTTTTCTTTTTGTGTGAGTTTGTTTGCCGCTGACTTTACAAGTTTTTCGTAGTGACTACAACACTCTGCAACTCCTCCCCCAACCCATAAAAAAATCCCAAATAAAGTACTCTTCTTAAAAATAAATGAAACAAAAAGCTGCCGAATGCAGTATGGTACTACGTTCAAAATTGTATGCCAGATGGTAATAATAGTTAAGAAAACAATGAAGGATGCATCTATCACCCAATATGAGTCTGGAAACTGAGAAAACTTCTCATAGAAAGGGTAATTTAATTCTACCATGAAAAATCTTCCATGAAATGACATTGAATAACAAACCTTTAATCACCATCTCCATGGGAACAAAACCTCCCAATCGTTCAGCAAACCTTTCACCTACAACTGTTGAGGCCAGCTCTGTTTTCACAAACTGCAAAGACATTTTGAGATAATACACACAGATAATATTTGGTACTTGTTAATGAATATAGGTGAATAAATAATGCAAACGCAGTGAAATATGATATGCAGCCTAAGAACAATGCACAAAATTGACACATCGGCCCTTAAAATTGACTATGCTATTGTTTTTTATAGGAACAACAAATTTCATCGATTAAGAATGAAAGAGTACAAGGTATCATCTCACCAAAACACCCTGTCACCAAGAAGGGAACCTGATGGAAACCGTATGTATTAAGAGTAACCTTTATTGATAGAATCTATTCAGCATCATTCACAAATGAATTCTATTCTTCTGAACCTTATCTTTCAAAGATGTCAGAATCTGCCTCTCTGTTTTATTACAAAACTCTCATAGCTTTTTCTCTCTTAGATTCTCTTCTTTTATTACCGTAGAATTAACGGTCTCAACTAACTTTCAAACTTCCTGTTAAACTGTTTTCAGTTTAACAGTCTAACTTCCTGTTAAACTGTTTTTCGGTTTAACAGTCTAACTATTCTAACTATCTATTTTAGTTAGTATTTTAGCTACTAACTACCTTTCTTTCTTCTACTAGATTGATATATTATGGGGGTCTATCATTACACCTCTTCTCCAAATTCACCTTGTCCTCAAGGTGGAACTGTGGGTACCGTCGATGTAAGTCATCGTAATCCTCCCATGTAGCTTCGTGTCTAGGTAGTCCCTTCCAGTGAACCAGTACTTCCCATTTGTTTTTCTGCTTCTTTTGATAGTCATTCACTTCTTCAGGTTCTGATCTCCACTCTTGATTGTCCGTAAGATACCTCATATCAGTCTGTACTTGTCGATGTTCTCCCACAGACTTTTTTAGCTGAGAAACGTGGAAGACAGGATGTATAGTTGCGGTGTATGGAAGTCTTAGCTCATATGCCACGGGTCCGATTTTTTTAAGTATCTCGTATGGGCCAAAGAATTTTGGGAAAAGTTTCTGGTTCCTCTTTTTTCTTAAAGACGTCTGTCGATAGGGCCGTATCTTAAGGAACACCATTTCTCCCACTTCGTGCTTAACTTCTCTTCGTTTCAAGTCAGCATCTTTCTTCATTTTTTCTTGTGCCAGCCTTAAATTTTCTCTTAATGCTCCAAGAGTAACATCCCTTTCTTTTAGTTGTTCATCTAAAGTGGAGTTCGTAGTGTTATGGTCCCTGTAATAGATGAGGGGGGGAGGTGAACGGCCGTAAACTGCTTGGAATGACGTTATCCCTAGGGATCTTTGATAGGTTGTGTTGTACCAGTATTCTGCCCAATGAACCCATTCAGCCCATTCTTTTGGTTTTTCCCCACAAAAACAACGTAAGTATGTCTCCAGTCCTCTATTGACTACTTCGGTTTGGCCATCAGATTGAGGATGGTATGCTGTGCTTCGGTTTAATCTTGTGCCGGCCATTTTGAAAAGTTCTTTCCAAAAATGGCTTAAGAATATCTTATCACGATCAGTTACAATGGAGTTGGGGTAACCATGAAGCCGGACCACTTCTTTGACAAATAATTCTGCAATGGTCTTGGTTGTATAGGGATGTTTGACTAGTAAAAAGTGTTCGTATTTGCTCAATCGGTCCACTATTACTAGAATTATTTCAAATCCTTTGGATTTTGGTAACCCTTCGATGAAGTCCATTGAGATATCACTCCATATTTTGCTAGGAATCTCTAGCGGTACCAACAATCCGGCTGGTGATAAAGTTAATGCTTTATTTCTTTGGCACACGTAACATTCTTCACAGTATTTTTTTATCATCTACTTCATTCCTGTCCAGTATAGTTCTCCAGCTATTCTCTTATAGGTGCGTAGAAACCCCGAGTGTCCTCCGAACACAGAGTCATGATAGGTATGGGGGATTGTAGGGATCAGTGTCGAATTCCTTGAGATTACTAGTTGGTCTTCATATCTCAGGACTCCTTGTTTGATGGAATACTTCTGTTCCTTTGTTTCCTCCCCCTTTTCTATCATGGCTATAATTTTCTTCAAGTCCTCATCTTCTTCTGTTTTTTTTTTGATAACTTGTAAGTCTATCGGAGCTTGTGTTGTCAATGTGTTCAAGTGAATGGTAGTTGGCACTCGAGATAAAGCATCTGCCGCTTTATTTTCCAAGCCAGGTTTATATATCACTTCGAATGAATAGCCTAGGAGTTTAGCTATCCATTTTTGATATTCTGGTTGAATCATCCTTTGTTCTAATAGAAACTTTAGGGACTGTTGATCTGTCTTCACTAAGAATTTTTTGCCCAATAGGTATGGTCTCCATCTTTGTACTGCTAATACTACTGACATTAGCTCTCTTTCATATACTGGTTTTGCTCGATCCCTGGTTGATAGTGTATGGCTGAAATAAACAATAGGTCATTTGGATTGGGTTAGTACAGCCCCTATTCCAAACCCTGATGCATCTGTTTCTATTTCAAAGGGAGCATTAAAGTCGGGTAATGCTAGCACAGGGAGTGCCATCATTGCTTTCTGTAGTTTTTGAAAGGCTTCTTGTGCTTCTTCTCCCCATTTGAATCCTCCTTTCTTCAGTAGTTGGGTTAGGGGTGCTGCTATGGATCCATAATTCTGTACAAACTTTCTGTAGTAGCCGGTCAATCCCAAAAATCCTCTTACTTGTCAGATGTTGATAGGAATTGGCCAATCTTTTATAGCTCGTATTTTTTCTGGATCCACCTCCACGCCTTGGCTTGAAATGATATGGCCTAGATAATCAACTCTTTCTTGGGCGAAACTGCATTTCTTTCGAGCATACAGCTCATTCTTTCGAAGTACTTGTAGAGCTAAGCAAATGTGTTGAAGATGAGTCTTGAAATCCTTGCAGTAGATTAAGATGTCGTCGAAGAATACTAACACAAACTTTCTTAGATAAGGTTTGAATATGGAGTTCATTAGTGATTGGAATGTTGAGAGTGCGTTGGTTAACCCGAATGGCATCACCATAAATTCGTAATGGCCTTCATGAGTGCGAAAGGCTGTTTTCTTGATATCTTCTTCGTGCATACGAATCTGATGGTATCCTGCCTTGAGATCAATTTTTGAGAACCAAGATGCTCCGTTCAGTTCGTCAAACAACTCCTCAATGACTGGAATTGGAAATTTATCTGGTATAGTAACGTTGTTTAGCGCTCTATAGTCTACACAAAAGCGCCAGCTCCCATCCTTTTTCCTTACTAAGAGCACTGGGCTGGAGTACAGGCTATTGCTAGGACGTATTATTCCAGATGTCAGCATTTCATCTCCTAGTTTCTATCTCTGCCTTCTGTTGGTAAGCATAGCGGTAGGGTCTAACATTGACTGGTTCAGTGCCCTCCTTTTGGTGTATATGATGTTCAATGTTCCTTCTTGGAGGTAACTTTTCGGGCCACAGGAATACATCTTCGTAATCTTTTAGAACTTCAGCTATGGTTTCTTCCTCAACTAATATGTCTTTCAGGTCATCCCTTTCTTTACTTATTATTCTTCCTTCCATTGCGCGGCATTCAATTAAGAATCCTTGATCGGAGTCATCCCACGTCTTCATCATTTTTTTAAGACTAACTCTTGCCTTTGTTAGGCTGGGGTCCCCTTTGAGGGTTATTTCTTGCCTTGATGCATGAAAGTCGTGGTTAAGTTTTTCCAATCTACTTCAGTGATACCGAGAGAATATAGCCATTGCATGCCCAAGACTACCTCTACTCTTCCTAACTCCAACGGTAAGAAGTTAGCCACCAGTTGCCATCCGCCTATTTTCACCTCAACTGCTACACAGATACCTTTGCCTTTAACGGTTGTGCCTGATCCCAAGATGACTCCATAACGGGAAGTGTCCTTGGTGGCTAATTGTAGTTCTTCAACCACTCAGGTAGATATGAAATTATGGGTGGCTCCGCAATCGATTAGTATGACTACCTCCATCTCCTTGATGCTTCCTTTGATCTTCATCGTGCCTGGGTTAGATAACCCTATGACTGAGTTGATGGACAACTCTATAACGGTTTGTTCTATTTCGGTCACTTTCACCATGTTTAGTTCTTTATTAGCGTCTTCCATTTCTTCCATGATCTCCCATTCTTCGTTATCAGCTTGGACCACAAACATTCTGAGTTCTCTTTGTTCCTTGGTTTTGCATTTGTGACCGTGAGAAAAATTTTCATTGCACCGGAAGCATAGACCTTTCTCTTTTCTAGCCTGGAATTCTGCATCGCTGAGTCTCTTGGATGGCCCTTCTTTCCTTTCACCTGCCGTCGTTTCCTTCAACGTAATGGTTCTCATAGGCCAAGTGGTGTTGTGCTTGTTTTCACTAGCGTTTGCTCCTCCTCCCGCCTTAGACTTAAGAAGCTTGACATAATGGGAGTTATTCCCTGAATTTCCTTGGAGATTGGCTTCTGCACGAATAATCTCTCTGTTTTCCACCAGTTGTTCGAGTTGCATCATTTGGGCTAGATCAGTTGGTCGGCCAATTTCGACTTCTGTCTTGATCCATGGTAGTAATCCATTCAAGAAGGTCTGCTCTACTACTTGGTCTGGAAGATTAGATATGGGTGCCATGAGTTTATCGAATAGATTTCTGTATTCTTCAACGGAGGTTTCTTGCCTGATTCTTAAGAACTGACCGCATATAGATCCTTCTCGAGCTAATCGAAATCGTACCAGTAATCTTTCCTTCAAATTCATCCATCCTGTGAATTTGTCTCGTTCTTCTTGGGCTCTGTACCAATTAAGTGTTGGTCCGTCGAAGCTGATTGTTGCTACTGTCATCTTCTCAGAATCCGTTAATTTGTGAATTTGGAAGTACCTATCGGCACGGAACAACCAAGAATCTGGGTCTTCTCCATTAAACACAAGCATTTCTACCTTCTTGAATTTACTTCGATCGTTGTTCTTCTCACTCTCTTCGTCATTGGAACTTGGTTCTCCATGGTTTTCGGTCATCTTTGCTTTCATCTTGCTAACGGTCCTCTCTATTTCTGGTGTTGCCGATGAGGGATCCTTCATCATGCTCTCAATGTATTTTAAAATCTTCTGCGTCTGTTGAGTGTTTAATTCGTTCTGTACATCGACTCTTTCCATGTGTTTTGTCATCTTGATTTCAAGTTCTGGTATCCGTTGTAATCCCATCTTAATATTGGCGATTTCTTGCTCCAAGGTTTCTAATCTGTCTTCAATTTGTTTCATCATTGTTCACTTGCTTGCCCAAGATAGTCACAGCTCTGATACATATGATGGAAACCGTATGTATTAAGAGTAACCTTTATTGATAGAATCTATTCAGCATCATTCACAAATGAATTCTATTCTTCTGAACCTTATCTTTCAAAGATGTCAGAATCTGCCTCTCTGTTTTATTACAAAACTCTCGTAGCTTTTTCTCTCTTAGCTTCTCTTCTTTTATTACCGTAGAATTAATGGTCTCAACTAACTTTCAAACTTCCCAGTTTAACGGTCTAACTTTCTGTTAAACCGTCAGTCTAACTATTCTAACTATCTATTTTAGTTAGTATTTTAGCTACTAACTACCTTTCTTTCTTCTACTATATTGATATATTATGGGGGGTCTATCAGAACCCCAATTAAGTAAAATATTATCAATGGAACAATTACAAAAGGTCTTCGAAATCGAAGCCCATAGGGACACATGAAATCTAACTAAAGACCAAACAATCACTATGATTCCTTTCCCTACCATGAAACACACAACCATTCCTCTCTTCCCACACATCCCAAATAATAGCGTAAACCCCAGTCTGCCACAAAACCCCCCTTTATCCCTTAAAGGCATATGGAAAAGTAACTCCTCAATCGTCGTATGAACACACTGATGACCACCATAGCTAATTCTGAACTCCCGCTTCCCCCCTTCCCCCCTTCCCTAACACTGGAACCATCAAGCAAAGAAAGATGAAAGACAACCCCCGTCGTTTTCCTATTGGTTAAATTGCGACGGAATCCGAAAGAAAAAACAAGATTCTCATATCCAACTAAATAACATAGTATCATCCACAAATTGAAGGTGCGACATCCTTCCAACCATAAAAGGAACAATCATATTTCCTTTCACTCCTTTGAAAATGAGCAGACTTAAGACATCTACAACAATTAAGAATAGAAAAGGTGATAATGGGTCCCCTTGTCTTAAACCTTTGGAGGCTTGAATCGATCCCCATCAATGAGGATAGAATACCACATTCCTAACACACCCTCACATCCACATTCTCCACGTGTAGCAAATCCTTTCTTCATCAGCACTTTGTCCAGAAAGTCCCAATCCATATGGTCATATGCCTTTTCAAAGTCAAGCTTTAACACCACACCCTCCTTATTCTTCGACCTTATCAAAGGGAGAGAAGAAGGTATGTGGAAAGCTATCTTATGACTTTCACTTATTGTATTTACATGCTTCAAGTTTCTTATATAGAAATACTTGACAGTTGGCTAACTGATTAACAACTAAAAGATACAAACAGAATGTAACTAATCTTGTAATAAACAGTTGTAACTACTTAACTAATCTTGTAATAATCTTGTAATAACTAATCTGCAGCTTTGCTGAATAGAACAGCATAAGGAGTGTTGTTAGAAAGCAAAGTCATAGGTGTTCTGTTGATCAAATATGCTGCAGTTAGAACACATTCTCCCCAAAAGTTAAGAGGAACTTTAGACGGAAACATTAAGGCTCTTGCAGCGTTAAGGAGGTGTTGATGTTTCCTTTCAACCACTGAATTCTGTTGAGGAGTATATGGACAGGAGAATTGGTGATTAGTTCCTGTTCTGGCAAAAAATTCTCTGAAGTTTTACTCAGGAGCATTATCAAAACAAAAGCTTTTGATTTTCTTTGAAAATTGAGTCTCAACAAGTTAGAAGAAATTGGGAATGACCTTCATAATGTGACTTTTATTTTTCAAAAGATGTATCCATGTGTACCTTGATTTATCATCAACAATAGTTGCAAAGTAAGTGTGTCCTACATGTGTTTGGGTTTTAAATGGTCCCCATATATCACAATGTACAAGATCAAAGATATTCTCAACTACATTATTCAAGGCAGGAAAAGAAAGGCGTCTTTGTTTTGCTAATGGACATACATGACAAACTTCTTTACAATTTTGGAAATCAGAAATCTCTATTATCTTTTATAACTCTTTTATTCTACTGATAGAAGGGTGCCCCATACGATTATGTCATATAGTTGCAGAAGCTTTACACAAAAAAAACAGCAGATTCAACAAAGCAGTCTTTAGTCTTTTCATCATTTACTTTGAGTAAGTATAGATCACTGATTAATTCAACATTCCCAATTGTTTTCGAAACTGACTTGACCTGAATGATACAATTGGTGTTAGTAAAGGATATAGAAGGTTGTATTTGAAGTCAGGAATGTATAAAACATCATTTAATACCAATTGTCTTGCTATTGATATGTCTCGTGGATACTCAACCTTTAAACGAGTTTTAGTTGGTAGTATAGCTGACATATTTTGAGTGCTGTGAAGTTCTTTGAACATGGATTTATCATGGCATATGTGAGAAGATGCACCTGAATCTAAATCTATGATCCAACATGAATTGATGAGTGAATTAGAAAGACAAGTACTTGCTATGTGGGTAGTTTCTGTCTTAGAAACCTCATCAATTTGTGGAGTATTCATGTGTGTTTGGAGCATGCTCAGTAGCTGTGAGTATTGGTCATTATTAAGGCTGGCAAAGAAAGCAGAGTGATTGCTTTTAGGACCTTCTGATGGCTCTTCATTTCCAGTTTGCACAGGATTATTCGGCCTCTGTTGATGAACCGAATTATTGTTTGCTAGTCTGTGCCCTGGTGGATAGCCATGTAGTTTATAACATTTATCAACAATATGACTCTTGTATCCACAGTTAGTGCACATTGGTCGATTGTCTTTCTTTTTGGATCTGTCAGGTGTAAAACTCTTCTCAGCATTAGCCATTAGAGTGATAGTTTCAATGGAGGCAGTAGTTCCAAAGGATCTCTGTCTTTCTTCGTGGATGATAAGAGAAAATACCTTGTTTATTGGTGGTAGAGGGTCAATAAGCAGAATTTGTGCTCTAATTTGAGCGTATGACTCATTCAGCCCCATGAGAAATGTCATTACAAACTCAGAATTTAAAAATTCTATCATCTTCTTTGACCCTTGACAAGTGCATTCATCCATGGGTCTATATTCTACAAGTTTCTGCCATATAGTAGTGATCTTCGCGTAATAATTCTCTACAGAAAGATTTCCTTGAGTAGTAGTCACAAGGTCTTTTCGCAACTGGTATATATGTGGCCTATTGGACTCACGGTATCTCTTTTCAATTCATCCCATATCTCTTTGACGCTTCCATTGTAAACTGGCTGGCAGCAATTTCTTTTAAGATAGAGTTGATAATCAACGAGGCTATTACATCCTTGTTGCATCTCCATGCCGAAAGTAAATTTCCTTCTGATGGATTTTCAATTGTTCCATTAACAAAGCCAATCTTATTCTTTCCTGACAATGCAAGTTTCATTGCTCTGCTCCATGAAGAGTAGTTACTTGATTCTGCAAGCGGGGTGGATACTAGATTGGTGGTTGGAATGATTGAATGATGAAGGGTAAAGGGATTTAATTGGACATCAAGCTCTGAAGAATTAATTGGAGAAGTAGTCAGAACTATATTAGAGTTGTCGGACGTTGAACTCTCTGGCGTCGTCATAATAAAGACTGCACGAGGTATGGCGTTCGGCTGATGCTCTTATTTTTCTCTCTTGCGGAAATGCTCTGATACTATATCAAAGGGAGAGAAGAAGATATGTGGAAAGCTATCTTATTACTTTCAGTTGTTGTATACATGCTTCAAGTTTCTTATATAGAAATACTTGACAGTTGGCTAACTGATTAACAGCTAAAAGATACAAACAGAATGTAACTAATCTATAACTAAGCTTGTAATAAACTGCTGTAACTACTTTACAGTATTACTGTTTGATAGACATGTACTCCACAATGGCTTTATTAGCTATAAGAGCTTGGTCTAATATCTTTCCCCCTGCCCAAAAATTAAAATTGACTATGCTATTGAAGCTAAGCATTGAAAGCAATTGCAAAAGTATTTGGACGATACCAAAGGAAGCCTATGACAGAGAACCAAGGCATAATCATTCCTCATCCATGAAGTCTTATAAACTTGAAATCCAACTACCAATTAAAAATCCCGTCAGGTAAGAAAAAATGTAGTAGGTTCAACGATACCACATAATACATGAAGAGATATAGATAACATAATTGAACAATAAAACAGAAAAAAGTTGAACACGGAACAATTGTCGTGAGATCATCAAGAAACCAAAATTAGCAAATCACTCATAATCTCATACGTCTTGTGTGTGTCCCTTTTAGCAACCATATATCAGTGATTGAAGATGTTTACCCTCTCAAGATTGTAGTAGAAGTTTGAACATTGAATAACATTGAGAAAATGCTTCAACTTATCTTCTTACCTCTGGGCAAAGTACATTGATCCGAATCCCCTTGCGTCTGTATGGCGAAAGTGATCTAGTAAACATAACAACACCACCTGAAATAACGATGCATAAATTTGAAGTCATCTTTGTGATTTTCATCATTCATTAAGACATAACTAACCACAAACAGTTTAGAAAAACAAGTTGCACAAGGTATGAGAGAAAATAAAAAAGTAAATAAAAGATAGATAAAACACCTTTAGACGCAGTATATGCTGGGTCTATGGATAGTGGATAAAGACCTGAAGCAGAACCCAGGTTGATTATCACACCAGGTCTTTTCAATGACTCCATGGTCTTTATCTGGTCCACATAGCAGAGAGAATCAACAACACGTTAGTTATTTGTAAGTGACTTCTAAGAAGTTCAATAGTTCGTCTATTTTGGCACCAACAGTGCACAGATTCATAGAAATTTCCCCCCTCTGAATGACAGACCACTACAGAGCTCCCAGAAGAATAAATGCAGAAAATTTTATTGAAAAGACCTATTGAACTCTGAACCCTTTAAAAAAGCTTAGCCATAAATTTTTGTAGCCACACCAAAGAAACAAGCGATTAGATAATAGATCTTTTCTTCTCAAGTAAAGACTATTTAATTAGCAATGCCCCTCCTTTTCTAAATACTTAATATGAACAAAGGAATCAGGAAGGACACAGGTAAATGCATATTACAGGATGTTAACAGTCAGAAGTTGAACAACAGTCTCCTTTACTCATCTTTCTCCTCCCAAGGATCCTACTCAACTATATTGTGAACTGTTGTTAGTTAATTTGGGAAGAATGAAGATGTCAAGTAAATGTAGAATTTAATAATAAAAAAATTACAACAGATTTAAATATGTACAAGGGTAGGAAATCAAATTCTCTAGGACTAAAACCAATCTCTATGAAATTTGTTTCATTACCAAAACAATTCATATGAATAAGGATGCCCTCAGTAACTAACCTGATAAATTATATGCTCTAGAAGCAAACCAAATATGAGACTGATTTATTTTGAATTAAACAAGATTAATTAACTGAAATTATTCGAGTTCCAACCAAAGACAGAAAAAATCATGTAAGTGTAGAGATGGCATGAAGTTGAAGGGTAAAGTAAAATTTTTAATGATCCAGCCATCCAATGAGTAGAATGTCCGGTTCCTAAGCAAGCCAAATTGCAAAACCAAATTTGGTCTCGACAAAGAAGGAAAAAACACTTCATGGTACAGGTATGGAGAAAACCAAGTCCCATATGAAGGCATACCGCAAGTTGAGTGCATGTTATGACAGCAAATAAGTTCACATCAATAACATGTCTCCATGTATGAGCACCATCAGTTTGATCCTTATGAAATACTATTTTGCTGCCAATTCCAGCACTATTGATACAGATATCTAATCCTCCATATGTTGCTAAATGCTTGGTAAAAGCCTTCTGTACGTCATCTGTGCATCAGCCAAGTGAAAATTTGAGAAAACATAGTAAAGCATAGACTTATTCTAACAAATGAATTTGAAGAGGATATGAAGTAAACCCAAAGAAAAAATGTCTACACTCAGTGTTTGGCATATTCGGGCATTGTTTTGATTTATTAGTACAAATGCAACAATACTTCACAAGGAGTCAACAACCAAAAGTATCCTAGCACTGTCTAAGCATCTAAAGGCATTTTTTCATTAAAAAGAGAGAGAGAGAAGAAGAATCAGAAGAAAATCTACCTCAAGTTTACATCAAATGGAGTAGTTTTTAGCCTTTAATAACTACACTAATTTACTATTTTTCAACAATTATAGGTTATTATGGAGGGATGAGAACAACCACATCTTCAAAAAAGACAATCTACTTTTTATGGATCCATAGATTCTATTTTTTTATTTTAGCTCTATTTGCGTATATGTTATTCTCCCTTTCCTACTAAGAGTCTTAATAATAATGACCTCTTGGCAAATGGGAGACCTCTTTTGCAGTTTTTAATAAGGTCTTAATGTTTAGGGGGCTTCCCTCCTTCGGTAATATTAATATTTCATACCATCAACATATACAGTTTTTCAGTGATTGCAATTTCCTTGTGTAATCTCCCTGGTGTTAGGTTTTCCGGCATGTTTTTGGTTTATTCATTTCAGAAGATTTTTCATTGTCACTAAGATGAAAATCACACAAATGCATAAAATCGGTACAGCTTATATTTTTTCTTCATTTTCCATGATTGCCACTGTTATCTTGGAAACAAATTTTTATATACATACTATGACAAGATAGAAGGAAAGTTACAAATAACTCCTATTTCCAACATGAACTACAAAACGGCTTCCCAACAGAGAAAGATCACATTTTAGGTGTAGTTGCCAGAACACTAAGAAATAGGATACCAAGAAGAAGCAAGAATTTCGGTGTAGGCCCGCTGAAAGTTGTCTTCAAAGGTTTTTTTGGCTTGATAAGTTTGAAAAGTTATCATTGAGGTTTTATTTCTTAGATTTTTTCATAAAACTAAAATAATTATCACTACACCCATCACAAGTACGAATGATCACAAGCTACGAGTCAAATTGACGATCTCTTAATCATACAAATGAAGAAATAGGTTTAACTTTTAATTAAAAAAAAAATCAGGAGAAATGACAAGGGCCGAGCTTTCATGGCAGGGAATACCCCATTCATAGGATTAAATTCCAATGCGAACAATAACAACTATAGTCATGGACCCGCGATTATACTGTACTATAACAGCTTGTTACCGATGACAACTAGAATGAAACTAGAAATCCAAAGACAATATTGACGTTGTTGAGTTATAAATTACAGAGATAGATGCAATAAGGAGTGAACCCCCTCCCCCCCACACCCACCCCACAAAGATAAAAAAAAAATATAAAAAGAAGAGAGAAATCAAAAGAAACAATGCAAAAAAAATCATCAGACAGAAGAGATTCTTCAGCTTACTTCTGTTGGTAACATCACATCTTACGAATATTGCAGGAGGAGCCTCTAACTTAGGGTGAAGGTTGGCATTCTTTTGTTGGATAATGGATACAGTTTCCTGTCCATTTTCTTCAGAAACATCAACAACAGTCACAAATACTCCCTTCTCTCCCAGAGCTAGGCAGAGCGCTTTACCTAAACAGACATAACCACCAAATAACAAGACATAACGAGCATGCCATACAGTACCAAATTTTAGAGAATAATAATAAAATCACTGCATTTAAGATAAACAAATTGATTTTTGTTTAATCTTTCCTTAGTTCTCAAACGGCTCCCCAGTCTTTCCGATACATAAAAATGAAAAATAAAATCCTTTTGTATTTGTTATTTTCAAACATACTAATACACAAATTCAAATAAAATACAACAAACAAGGCCCAAGCACTAAAACACCATTACAACAGTCCCAAACTTCTAAACTTAAGAACAACAGTGAGTTTTTAAAATTTCCCTCGTGATGCAAAGGCAATTCAACATAACTCATAAACAGAGGAAAATCAGCTCAATCTTAAACCATCATCCAAGCTTGCCGGAGAAGAAAGACGTAGACCGATTCAATCCAAACTCCATCGACAATTTCATGATTTAATTAGTTGGATACAGAAAAAAGTAATTCACTCAACTACATGTTTAAGACAGTCCATCAAGAATACAGTTTAAAAAAGAGAAAAAAAAAAAAAAAAAAAAAGGAGTCGTTGAACGTTGATCGTGAAATCATTATCATATTGAGGACAGTTCATAATGATAATAAATAACCAATTACATCAGCAGAAACAGATCAAAGGAAATAGAAAAGGCAAGAGAAAAAAAAGAAAATACCAATTCCAGAAGCACCACCGGTGACGAAAGCCGATAATCCAGGTCTCAGCTCCATATTGAGTATGGAAATGAGGGAATAAGGAGAAAGAGGAAGATGATAAAAGAATGGAAATTGCTACCGACCTATTTCCACAGGTTGAAGGTGTGTATGAATGTGTAGGATTAGAAGCATGGGGCAGTGGGAGAAATTGATAAATTCGAGATTTATGGGCAATCGGATGCTCGTGAAAATGGTGAAAGCCGGCTGAGATTTTGAAAATATCGAAGAGTCGTTGACGTAGGTGAAGGCGGAATGAATGGGTAATGAAGAAAGAATAATAACAATAATGGAAACACAGTAAATGTTACTTTTATTTGCAAAAATATATATCCTCAATGGGAACACACCATCTCTACTTTTCATAAATTTAGACACTAATGTTAATGACCCAATCCCTTCAAAAGATTAGTCGCTTCACTTTTAGCAAAAATATAGTGTTAATTGGGATGAAAATATTAATATAAAGTAGTATTAATATTTTATTATTGATTGAAATTATAATTTTAGCATTGACATCACCATCGACTAAAAACACATGAGTGTAGGGACTTTTACTTTATTATTTTGACGTAATTTTATTGTTACTAACTTTTGTCGTTATTACGTATGAAAACATTTGAATATTTTTCAACTTTTAATTATTTTGTCTCATGTGTTATCAAATCAAAAAAGGAAAAGAAAAAAAAAAAAGAGTTGAAAAGGCAGGTTTTTGAAGTTTGTGATTTGTTGGATATATGAAAGCATAGGATCACATCAAACACTTCTTTACAGTTTAACCACATATTTTAGTTGCGTACATAGAATGCATACCCCCATTATAAATCAACAACCTTTTCATAACTCTTTTACTTTAGTTAACATTGTTTTTCTTTTCTCACCATTTTAATCCATTGAAATTGTTTTTAAAATGCACACATTCAAACCAAATAAATCACTACATGACATAACACTAATATCTATAAGCTTTGATTATACTTTCTTGATTTTTCATGGTATTTAACTTGTCTTTTTTTGGCCAATGGATTATTAGGTCTAAATTCTTCATATTTATTTGCAATTCAATGCTTCTATTTATGGGCTCATATTCACAAACGACTTAGAATTGATTGAAAATTTTAAAATTTATGGCAGGGTGGAATTATGAGTTAATTTATGCAACATTTTAATTCAACCGATTTAATCATATTTAATTTCACTTACATTTAAATCATATTGAACGATATTTCTCTCCATACGCATTAATTTTAATCTATAATTTTAATATCAATCAAATTTATATTCTCATATTTTAACTCATTCAAAAATTTAATTCTCTTAAATTAATTTCGAATCAATTCCAAAATTAAATTTATATTATAAAATTTAATTCAAATGTAAACTTTATATATCACTATACATTATATTATTCCCCTAAATAAATTTGAACATTTTAAATTTCATTCAATACATAATAACCTCAACACCTTTACGAGCTAGAAAGATGACCTACTGAACCTATAAATTAGAAGCTCCAATGGTATGAGCTTAATTAGCAAAACTCATTAACCACATTCATCAACTTATTCGTTAATTGTTTGTACACTCTATTAAAGCTCACAGTTGCACTCTTCTCATTTTATATATATTTTTGTGTCAATGGATAGACCAATAACAACAAGTTAGTCTTTCATTAGTGTTCATAATATAAAATGAGTCAAATTCACGTTTTACACATGAGTTACTTCTAAATCTTGTTGGCTTTTTGGGCTTTAATCCCAAATTAATGAATTTTAATTAAGTAATTAATTAATGTTTTGCTGATAACAAACTTGATTTTATTCATTAATAATTTTAGTTTTTTGAAGTGTCCATATTGTGTAGAGCTTGAAAGTTCGAAACAATAATTCCAACCCAATTTGAATCAAAGTTCAAACAAACAAGTTAAAGCCAAAACAAACTTAACAAAAAAAAAAAAACACCAAGTGATGACGTAGCAGCAAAATTATCCAAATCCATTCAATCAAAGAGTGACTCTTGGAGTCCTAAAAGTGTGGCACTTAGTGAAATTTGGTCGGTTAAAAAGAAAAATATTTTGAAATTTAATTGGTTTTATTTTGAAATAATGAATTTAATAATATTTTATATTTGTGTCCAACCACTAGTTTTTTAAAAGATGGTGGATTTTTTTTTGTTGAATTTCAAAAGAAATAATTTTACAAAAAATATACTATTATTATATTATTATATCATCATACGGTCTTATACAAACTTTTCACATATTGGTCTTTATTTCCAAATCCACTGCTAAAGGGGTTGTTCTTAGGCTTTAAAAAGAGTCGTTTGTGACAATTTGATTGTATATAATCTATGAAAAAGATCGAGTTTGCTCTTGAACTCGTAAAAAGAATGGTGTACTGGTTGTCTCTAATTCGTGGAAAGAGTTAAATATTTTAGTGACTTACCTAAGAGGAGCTTGGAAAATGGATGTAACTCATGGTTTCTTCCTTAAACTCTCTTGGATTACACTAAAAGCTCATCTCATGAGTCCCACCAAGCTTTTTTTAAGCTTTGTCATGAGTCCTTTTTGTTGAGCTTTGTGTTCTAAAACTTGTTTGTAAATGATAAATATGCATATTCTATTATTTAATAAAGCTGTTATTGAGGTATTCTTCAATATAGTTTTATTCAATCAATGATGTGCTCGTTATAATTATAAATCCAATAAACTAAGATTATGTAGCTATATTATGTGTACTTGAACTTTATGCACTGATATATAAAAGTGGATCAAGTTCGAGTAATAACCTAAATAGTTTACAATATATGAATAAGGTTAGCTGCAATATTTCGGAGATACTATGGATACGACACACTTTATCTATGATACGACACACTTTGTATTCGATACAAACGACGCGATCCTAAATCGTTCATATAGAGACATGTGAGTGGAGGTTCCCTATGCAAAAAGTTTGTATAAGACCGAATGATGAAATAGTCACTTTTACCTTTTCAAATTGACTAGTTCGAATTTGATGGCTTAGGTAACTCGATCTTAATCTTGAGCTAACTTTTAACTCTTGTTTATTCGAGATTATCCTTATATTTGTATAGGTGAGAGCAACCTATTAGCGTTGGTTCAATATGTCTCCCATTTCAGAGGTAAGACTAGGCAAATAGTTGGGGACATAGGGTGGAACACGAAATTCACTACTACCGATTTCTAGAGTTAGTAGAAAGGTTGTCTCCTTAAGTGCTTACTTTGAGTCTTGAACAAGGGACCCTGTAAAACCCGCATTATGAAGTAAAGAAGTTGTGAAGAAGGAAACTGTATAAAAAAAAATACTAAGTATAAGTACTACATGTTCTGAAGTGAAGGAAGTTATAAAATAACTAAGTGTAAGAATGACGCATCATGAGGAAGGAGCATGCGTTTTGACTAAGCGACTCAAAAAAGGGTAGTATACGTAATAAAGCTAAGCGTTGTGTTAAGACAAGATAACGCGACAAGGGAAGTATAGTAAGCGTTTTAAGTTAGGCAAGGAAGAGTCAAGAGAAAAGGAAAGTTGAGAAGGGAAGGTGGTAACATACACTTAACCAATTTATTAGAGGGAGAGCTAGGTGAAGAGGAGCCAGTTAAGTGTTAACTCTAAAAAAATAGTTAGCTAAACACGTATTAAGTTTAAGTTAAACATGATTAGAGGAGATATTAAACCTACACAAGTAAGGCACTAAGTTAGGAACTAACAAGCTAAGATGAGTCTGAGAATAACTCATCCAATTTAGAATTTGTATGAATAGGTCTTATGAGTTCAAAGGAAATTATAAGAGAATTCTAAGTGTTGAAGCTCTATCAAGCAATCGCTAGGCAAGGAGAAGAGGATTAAGAAGAGGATTAGAAGGAAACATTTTAGTTTTTGTGAGTGGCCCTTCCAAAGAAAACAGTGGAGATTTCTAAAGCTTTTCTTTTCAAGTCATGTTACATTATGTACAATTTAATGCATGTATAAAGTTGTTTACTATTTATAAGAAAAACTTGACTCTTTGAAAGTATGTTTCCAAGTTAAAGTATTCATTTTATGTTACTTGAATGAAATGCTTGTAGGTGAGTAAACCATTAGCTTTATTCCTATCATGAGTTAGCTATTATGTGCACATAAGAGTTAGGGCAACCATGCATTGAGTGGTCGTCTGCATGGTAAAAATGTGTAGGATGCGTTGAGAGGTCCGCATTTGAACTAACCGCCTAAGTAATTGGAATTGAACGTGAATTCTCCAAGGATACTAATAGTGAAATGAATTATCACAATAGTCTATGCGTGAGGAAGGCTCAATATCCAGGCCAAAGGGATAAGTAGAGGCTAATGAGATATTCATTGTTTTCCAACGCGTGTTGAGGTGTTGTCAAATTGATCTTACAAAATGATTTTATGCTTGTACTTGTATTCCCCAAAGTTTTCCCTAAAATGTCATTCGATAAGCAATAGACTTACATTTTAAATTCCCCTTCCCCAAGTAAGCAAAGCAAGGAGGTCGCATAGAGAAGGCAAGTCGCTACGTTGAGCCAGATAACAAGAGTTGTACAAGGCATTTAAGTTTAAGTTTGTAAGTTTTAAGTTTTTAAAGCATTGCCTTGCTTTTGTACTAAGATTGTTATTGGAGGAATAAAGTTTTTGTTTTTCTCAAGCTTAAGAACGTTGTATTTAGAAGTGTTGTTCATTCATATCGTAGAGCATGTAGACATTTAAGTCTAAGTTTAAGATCAGACGTTCTGGCCCTTCGCTAGAGGCGTTGGAGGTACTCAAGTCATGACCTCACACTTAAAACATGAGGGATGGATGCGTTCCGGGTGGGAGCATGATAAACCCTACCCTTTCATAGACTCGAGAGAGACTCAGTTTATTGGTTTGACTATAAATCAATTGTTTATTAGAAGATTGGTGGGACTTACAAAACAATAAGTAATTTCTGAGGTAAAACAATGATTTTGACTCAATCATAATTACGGACAACCTGTGAAATTTTGGCTTGCTAATCGTGGTTATAGCAGGTGGACAAAAATCTATTTACTGTGAGGAGAGTACAATGATGAGTTATAATGGACAATCTCGATAGTTAATGAATGTTACTTAACTAGGTTGAAGAGTTTAGCCAGTTAATCTTGAATTATTAGAGCTCATGATCTGTAGGTCTATTAGGTCCTTCTAGTAGCTCATATCAAAATTAACCTTAAAATCGTACAATAAAGAAATTCAAATTGTTCGAATTAGTTTTGAGAATAAATCGTTGACCGTCAAAATCTGAGGAGACGAACGTATGCCCATCAAAATTTTTGAAAGTATGCCCGTCAAAATTTGAGGAGACGGATGGAGAAGATGACCGTCAAAATCTGAGGAGACGAACGACAAGGAGAGGGAGGATGCTGACGGTGAAGACGAATGGCGAAAGTCAGAGGCGAAGACGACTGATGAGATACGGCAGAGAGGAGAGGAAGAAGATGAACTGAGATACGATGGGGAGGAAAGGAAGAAGACGAACTAAGATAGTGAAATTTCAGATGAGAAATGGCGGAGAGGAGAAGAAAACGTGAAATGTAGAAAGAGGAATCAGGAAAGAGAAAGTGGAAAGGAACTAGGAACGCGCGCTGGACTTCTTTTTCTAACCTAATTGTTTTTAAATATTAAATAAAATAAAATAATATATATATATATATATATATATATATATATATATATATTATATTAGTTCGGGTTGGGTTGGGTTGAACCAAATTTTTCAACCCTCCAATCCGAGACCCAACCCAACCCGAAAAAAATCAAAATTTTCAATCCAACCCTTATAATATGGATTGAGTAGTCCAGATTATTCGGATTCAACCCATATTCTTACACCCCTAGTAGGAAGAAAGATCATTGGGAGATAGGACATCTCTCGACATTCCAATTGGAGCGTCAGGAGATATAGTATCTTTCGACGCACAACTAAAGCGTCGATATTTGTTTGAAAACTTTCGACGCAGTGTTGGGAGACGTTGGGAGACGGAGGCCAACTCCCAACGATAGTAGTAAGCGTTAGGAGATGTTTGAAAACTCCCGACACACATTGAACTACGTTGGGAGTTGTTTGGAAACTCCCGACACACATTGAGCGACGACGGGAGTTGTTTGGGAACTCTTGACGCACATTGAACGATGTCAAAAGTTGGCCTTTAACAACCCTCCCTCAATCTGTATTTTACAGATTTGTGAAGTAGGGAGATTTTTAGGGCTTTCAAGGCTTTCTTCTTCTTCTTCTTCTTCTTCTTCCCATTGCTGGAACTACTTTTTCGTCCAACATCAGAACCACTTCATTCCAGGTAAGTCATTTTCATCGTCATAATCACTTGGTTGTCTGATTTTGTTTGATTATCTGATGGGATGGGTTTATTATTATTATTATTATGTGTTGCACCCTTTCTGAGTTTTCTGCATTGAACCTTGAAGGAAAATTAACTATCCTTTGGTTTAATCCTACGCGAGCAATCTTTAGTTGTAGTGGGAATGTGGGATTGAAAAAAATATAAAAATTCATGTAGAGATTTTCATATTGAAATAATCTTGGGCATCTTTTAAATTTTCTATCCAAGAGAAACTTAAGAAAACAATTATAAAGAAGGGGAAAGGTAGAAACTGAAAGGAAATGAGGAAAGAAAATCTCTTTTTTTCTTTCTTTGAATAAGGGTTTTTTTCTTTTTTTATTGGTGTTTTTAATTTAAGAAACACTGTGTTGCATAGGAACAAAAGTGTTATTTCATAGCACTTCAACCAACCATTCAAGTTGCCCTTGTTTGATGATGGTGACATCCCATCCATTCATTCTTTTCTGTTAGTTGTTTTACCCAAGCAGATTGCAAAATATATATCTTCTATTTAATAATGGACAATATATATATATATATTTTAAAAAATAGAAGATTTCCCAACTCACAAAATGAAGCGTCGAGAGATCCTTTACATCTCTCGAATCTCCTGAAGCCGACCATACAACATCGGGAGATGTGAAAATGATCTCTTGACACTTCATTTTGTGCGTCGGGAGGTCCTCTCCTGATTCAGATCCCAACGCACATTTAAGCGTCAGGAGAACCTTTGTCTATGCTTTTTCTATATCTCCTGACGATTTTGTGCGTTGGAAGATCTCCATTTTTTTATAGTGTAAGTCAAAATTTTGCTTGAGAAGTCAAATAATATTTGACTTTGACTTGGCTTAGTGGAGAAATCTTACATTAAGTGGGATTAGCCCAATTTAGTCGAATTAGGTGAATAAGCTCTTTGTGCTTGATGCTCCTCCCATTGAATTACTTGAAATTTGAGTGTTAATTTCAACTACACTCGTTCTTGCATGAAATTCTTCTATATATTGAGAGTTTCTAATATTATGGGCTAATGAACGTTGAATTAAGTTTTGAAATTTTGTATTTTGAAAACTCTAATCATACATTGAATCCCTCGTGGTGGTCTACAGAACTTTATTTGTGACAGGAGATAACAATAAATCAAGGAGAAAATTCTAGTAAATTAGAGTGTTTTGAGCTTACCTCATGGGTCCTATTGAACTCTCTCCTAGGCACTACTCTCTCTCTAAGCTCTACTAAATTTACCCAATTTACCTTATGGGTTCCACATAGTTCTCTCTAAGTTCTCTTAGGCTCTCCCATGACCATCTTAAGGAGGTTAATTTTAGCTATAACAAATAGTAACATTTTTAATATACTGAAAGTTGAGACTAAAGAGGTTCAATTCTCATACCTCACATATTGCTTCAAGGCAAAGTATATTAGGCTCTCCCATGGCCAACGTAAGAAGGCTAATTTTAGCTATAGTAACATTTTTAATATACTAAAAGTTGAGACTAACTAAAGGGGTTCAATTTTCATACCTCACATATTGCTTCAAGGCAAAGCATATATAATATCAGAGATTCAAAGTTTTAACTTTTTAGTCAATCATATATGTTTGATATAGGTTGAATTATGCTATGTGAGGTATCTAAATATAAAGAATTGTTAGGACAACAAACCACCCAAATATCTCCACAATGGTATGAAATTGTTCACTTTAGGTATACACCATCATAGCTTTGCTTTTGGTACCATCCTAAAAGATCGCATACCAATAAAGATAGTTGTCCTCACTTGTATATCCAAGATCATTCTCTTATCTAACCTATGTGGAACTTTAATCACATTACATGAATAATCTCAAATAGTATGTTGGAAAAGAGACAATTTTGACAATGATTTGGGTAAGATTAAATTAAAAATTTGGTTCAAAATATCACAATTAAGTCAAATGTTTAAACACTAGGCAACGGGTGGATTAAAATGACTTATCATACCATAACGGTTTAGTTACTTTGTTCAAAATGGAAAAGTTTCAAATCTCAGCCATATTACAAATCATTACCATATGCCAAATAAAAAATTATTGTAATAGTAACTCAATATAATATTTACCTTGTTTAATATGGTGAATCATGATTGATGATGAGAGTTTGAATGATATGACGATTGTTTGAAGTGGCAATAAATATGAAACATCATCGCATCCTTCCAAATGTGACTATTAAATTTTTTGAATTTATATTTTAAAACATAAGTCTAGTCTAAAAACAACACAAAAATTTAGATTTTGTTAAAATAATAAGTATAAGTAAGATGGTAAGAAGTAAAGAAGAAAAAGAGAGTAAAAAGAAAAGGTTTGAGGAAAAATTGAGTTCCATGACTAATACCTTAAGAACCCAAAGGCCACAATCCGAATTTTTTGGTTGAGGATAAAGATCGAAACTTTCTTTCTCCATAAACTCCTTTTCTTCGTCTTCAGGTCAGGTACACACCGCACTCTTCGTCCCCTTCTCTCTATCTCTCAACCTTTGCTTCTTCTTTTTATTTTTCTTTAATTCATTTATCCATAAGTTCTTCTGCGACTTTTTACTTTTAGATCTCTTACCAACTCTGTTTTCTCTTCTTCAGGATTTTTTTTTTCAACCTGACTTTCTCCTACTCTTAGGACCTTTTGCATAATTCCGAGGTACATTTTTTTATTGGGTTTTTTGTGCTAATCGTGTAGTTCAATGGAAATTATCGCTTGATTCTGGTTCGATATCACTTTTTATGGTGGTTGTTGTGTTCAATTTGATTCTTGGGTTGGTCGGAAATCATCGGATAGGTGGTTTTTACTTGTTTTGAATTCTACCCTAAATTCCTTCAGTTTTGATAGGGCCAGTATACAGTTAAATTGGTGCGGATCAAATTGTTTAGCTGCAACAAATTGATTATAGTTTGATGGGCAGTGAATTGTAGCTTTTTTCTCCAAGACCCCATTATTTACTGAAGTTTGAAATTTTTGTGCCGTTTGTTGGCTATCATATGAGGGGATCAACAATTTGAAAGCTATGTGGCTATGAATTGGCCGATTTGGGTTTCAGATTATTAAGTAGGAATCATGGGAATAGGTAGATATAATTCACCAAATCTTAAGCATAAATTGTTAGGAAGATTCGGGGCATACGGCGCGGACAGTTGGTAGTACTCAAAACGAAGCCAACCTCTCAGCACAATGTCTCCGTTTTCAGCTCAGTGCATTTAGTTTTCGTTGCCTTCTTACCTATTTTGCATAGTAATGCAATGTGCAATGTCCCCCCAATTTGTGCTCTACATGGTGTGGTGTTTAAACCCTAAAGAATATTTGGCTCATGTTTTTTAATATCTCTAAAATTTAGGGTGGGGAAGGCTATGAGTGTGCGATCCATGTTTGGTCTCCGAAATGTGTGGTTGGGAAGGCTGTGAGTGTATGTGATTTGTGTTTGGATTGTGCATGTGAATGAATAATGACAAACTTGGGTTTGTGTTACCAATTTGTAGTTTAGTTTTTGAGGATTTGTAAAAGTTAGAATGTAATATAAACTGTGTGTTTCACTGGTTCGTATAGGGTTATCTGCAGATTTAACAAAGCTGTAATCTTATGTATGCAAATTCGTGTACTTGGGTACTTATGTAGCAAATTGACTGATCAGTTTAATTCAGTTGTTTACCATAGAAAGCTTAGCTCAGTGGTACAGCATGACTTTCTCCTTAGAGGTCGAAGCTTTGAAATCCCACCCCCACTATTAAAAAAAATTAATTCAATTGTTCTGGATAGGTCTTTTTCTGTGACTGTGACTTTGAATTTCAAATTGAATTTTTGTTGGATCAATTGTTTTCTTGGAATTTGTACTAAACTTCCTAGCCAAGGAAAGCAAAGGGAAAAGAAAAATTTCTAGTTGGGCACTTTTTGATGTTCCATCTTTTTTCTGGTGCACTATATTTAGTCAATCCTCTTAGAAACATCTGATTCTGAAGGAAAATAATGACTTAGCTTCTTTAAATGTGTCAAAAACAGTGCTAGCTCAATCTGAGTCATCAGAGCAAAGGAAAATCCAAATGGAAGACTACAGGAATGTTTCTCAGGCTCCAAATCAGCAAACTCGAAGTTCTCCAGACGGTCCTGTGGCCATCTTGTGGGATATTGAAAATTGCCCTGTTCCCAGTGATGTCCGCCCTGAAGATGTAGCTGGTAATATAAGAATGGCTTTGCGTGTGCACCCTGTAATCAAAGGAGCAGTTATGATGTTTTCTGCATATGGGGATTTCAATGCCTTTCCTAGACGACTGAGAGAAGGGTGTCAGAGAACTGGGGTCAAACTAATTGACGTGCCAAATGGTCGGAAGGATGCTGCCGACAAGGCTATACTAGTTGATATGTTTCTCTTTGCCCTAGATAACCCTCCCCCATCATCCATAATGCTCATATCTGGAGATGTCGATTTTGCTCCAGCACTTCACATTTTAGGTCAACGTGGTTATAATGTGATACTTGTCATCCCTTCTGGTGTGGGTGTTTCATCTGCCCTCTGCAATGCGGGGAAGTATGTTTGGGACTGGCCCACTGTGGCTCGTGGTGAAGGCTTTGCTCTTGCCCCCAAAGTGTTGACCTCCCGTGGAGGAGCAGCCGAAATTTCTGGATATCTCAAGGGATGCCATATTAATGATGTTCCGGATGGCCAAAATGAAGAGGAAGCTATTGTTTACAGAGGAGTGTCCCAGAGCTATTACAACGTGAGGGATTTTTCAGTTGTATCTCATTCTCTATCCGAATACAATAGTAATTTGGCTGTTCCTAGCGTAACTTCAACTTTGAGGTCGCAGAGTCTCCCATGTGGTTTGAACGAGGTTCCAACAGGTGTTGTTTCGTGTGGAGACCAAAATGAGTCCGCTTGGTGGCCACAGACAGGAGACCTAAATGTTCTCAAGGGACAAATGGTTAAGTTGCTAGAACTTTCTGGAGGATGCTTACCCATAACAAAGGTTCGTGCCGAGTACCAGAGAGTCTTTGGAAGGCCACTCTACACATCTGAACCCGGTGTCAAGCTTGTGAATCTTTTTAAGAAGATGGGAGATGTCCTCATTGTAGAGGGCAAAGGCAACAAGAAATCTGTCTACGTTCGAAACTCAAGATCATGCCCGAGTGCCCCGCCTTTGATATTGTCAAGGAAAGAAAATAAGAAAGGTAAGGGTACATTGGAGGAAACTACTGAAGTTGCTCCAGGCATGGTCTCAACAGACGAATACTCAGAAGAAGAAAGAGTAGTTCATGAAGAACACGATGAGAAGAAGGGTGTAGGAAAAACCAACCAGACACCAGCAGATCAATGCAAAAACAACGAAGAACGCTGTATCGAGCAGTTCAAACACGAGTTACAGGAGATTCTTGTTAGCTATTCATGTAGAATCTTCTTAGGATGTTTTGAGGCAATATACTTACAGCGATACAAAAAAAGCTTAAACTTCCAGAGCCTCGGTGTTCGAGGATTGGAGGAGTTGTTTGACAAAGTAAACGATGTCGTGGTCTTGCATGAAGATCCAGCAAGCAAGCGAAAGTTTCTGGCTGCAATTGGTGGCTAAAATGGTGATGTAAAAGATCAGATAGCTGCCTCTGTAACCATTCTATGTCATTAACTTGTCAAATACCCACAAAAGAAATAAGGAAAAAGGAAAAAGAAGCCAAAGTTTGTTGTGAATGTTGCTGCCTGCCACTTAGTTTTAGAAAGTAGAGTATGGCAGAGGGCTGGCTGCTGTTGGTTTTTTCTTCCTCCAGCAATTGTTCTTTATCCTCCTTTTAACATATGGAAACTGTCATTGTAAGTCTCTGTCACTTTCTTTACCTGATGGAGATCTCTTGTCTTTGTTTTGTAAATTACTTTCCACTCAAGTTTTATGATCAATATAGGTTCTTTCTATCTTTCCACTCCATAACTTACTGGTTTTTACTCTTCCTTCTCATTACTAACTTCTTTAGAGTCTTTGATCAAAATAAAATATTTTAAAGTACTGAAAAAGTTAAAATACCATTTTTGGTGTTCATAAAGTTTGTTTAACTGTAGTTTCTTATCATTTCCTAATTCAGTTTTAGTTTTCCTACCGAGGTAGATAATTTTCCTGAAGTGAGATAAAATACGTGAATATATCCTGAAAATTTAGAAGATAACAAACCTCTTGTTTTTAAAATCAATAATAAACTAGCTAGCATTAGAGTCTAAATTAAAATTAAAATTAAAAGGTTGTTTTGAAAATTTGAAAATGTTTACAGTAAGATTTTTCATTTTTAAATTTTTGTTTGCATAATTATTCCTCAAACAAATATAAAAGTAGAGAAAAATTAAAATGACATTTTAATAAAAAGGGAGAAAAAAAAGAAAGAAGAGAAACGTAATTATACAATTTGATGGACATGTATGTATAAATAAAGTTTATTGTGATTGTTTGAGGAGAAAGAAAAAAAGTTTAATGTGGTTAATTTGGGTCATGGTTCATTTCAGTTTTGTGTATGAAAGTTGGATTTTGTAGCAAAAAAGAAAAAGAAGATGATGGTGATGAATGATTGAAATGAATACTGTTATTAGGTGAGCTGATGATGATGATGAATGATTGAGAAAACATTATAAAAAGTTGAAGAAATATATGTATTGAAAATGGAGGGAAGAAGAAGAAGGGGGTAGGATCTAGGCATCGTGGGCCGTACCCCTTGACAACGACCAAACCTCACCGCACCGGCTCACCTCAAAATATTGAAAACCAATAATAATAAATATATTCTTCCTTCTTTTTTATTTTTAATAATAAATAAATAGAATAGTAAATAATAATAAAAAAAAAAAGAAAAAGAAAAAGAAAAAGTAAGAGGTGGAAAAAAATAGAAGGGTGTAATGTAATAGAGGGGAGAGAGGGTCGGGGACGCCACATGTTTTGGGGTTTCCACATGCGGCCACCGGTTTTCTTATTCTACAATAGGATGCGGTGCCCTGGGGCCGCGACCCTTCATTGCTTTGAAAGGTTCTTTCTTTCTTTCCTAATTCATACTTATCTATCACACTATTAAAATCTCCCTAAACTTCTTCTCAAACCCATCCAACATTTTACTTCAACTTATATTACTATCTATCCAACACTTCATCATATTACATCTTTTCATTTCTACAAATATATTAAACACAATCTATATCTTAATCATTAAGAATTTATCAAATTAAATCTTTAATATTATTTATCCCTTGTATAACTATTTCGTAATTTTGTTTTTTATAAACTAAGACTAGATTTCTTTTTTAGAATATAACATAATGATCTTATAAGAAAAGTTAAATATTATCAGGTTAGGTTAGTACAAAGACTTAACTAGGAAGGAAACATGTAATAATATTAAATTTGTGAGAACATATGAACCCCACCCCAATTGTGTTGTTCAATTGTTTTTGAGTAAAATAAGGCCAAATTTCATTGAAAAAGAACCAATACAATAAGTATATTTCAATCTGTGATGCAAAGGGTGTCAAACACAGAGATGGTACTCTCTTATTAAAAAAAAAAAAAAATCTTCTAATATATTCTATAACATCAACATATTATGTATTATAATATATTAAAATTTTATTTATATTCGAAAAAAAAGTTCTACCCAACTTATGATATAGGAAAGTTTTGTTTTTCAATACACATCTTCTAGTAAATCAATTTGTACTTTATTTATAATTTAATTTGGATTAAATTCTATAAAATACTATCTTTCAATTTATTTTGAAATCTTTGTGAGGGTTAAGCTAACATCCAACAAGGTTTAGACATATTGGATTTAAGAAAATTGTGTTTGGATTAGTTCATGCTTGAGCTTTCAAAAGTTTAAGTAATATCTTTAAACTTGTAAATAGTTAAAAAATACCATTATTGTTAGTATATGGATAACAACCATTTGAGACTTAATTTTAAAAATATTTCTAAAGTTTTAAAAATTGCATCCATCAATACTCTCTAATCTTTCTAGAAAAAAAGGTTTTAAAATGCTTCTATTCATCGTTGGTAAAGTTTATTTTCTTGAAATATGATGTTGAATAGTTGAAATAGAACCAATTATACAACTTAGTATATTTTTCTCCCATTTGTCTAATTCTTACCCCAATTTTCTTAGCAACCAAACATAAACCAAAACTTCAAGTCAAACCATAAATTGATACTAAATGGCATTCATTGTGGGTAAGACTTATATACTTAGAAGATTGAAATGAAGGACCAAATAATGGCAATTGTTTAAAAGTAAAAAGAAGAAAAAAAAAACTAAAATGAAAAATTTTAAAGTCAAGAATATATAATAGCAAATAGTTGAAAATTGAAATTCAAAATATAGAAAGTTGAAAGCACGTACAAAAACAAACGTGATCACTTTTAAAGCAAATTGATCCAAACAAATCTTTCAAAAGTTTTGTGAAAAAGATAATTGATAAATTAAAAGAAAAGATCACCCTAATTTAATTAAATGGCAAATTCTAAATCCGAAGTAAAAAAACAACACAACCATTAGAACCAACAAAATCTATTACTTAAAATTTATTACAAATTATATAAAATAATTATCGACTTTCTCAACCTTTCACATTATTCACACCCTTTAATCTCACACTATTAAACAATACAAAAGATAATTAAACTAGAGCTAACATAATCAAATTTAAAGTGTTTATAAATGGGACGACTAGCTTGAAACCAAGTCATAAAATCTTTTTGTAATGCTCCGAGTCTATTACCTTATTTGAACCTTTTTATATGGGACAATTAATTATTTGTATAATATTTTGCCAAAATTCGACAGATTCCACCTTTGTGAGTTATTTGAAGAACCTTTAACTTTTGTCGTTGCATCCACTGTCTTCATCAATAGTCATAGTTTTCACTATAACCTAGTCCACAATAAAGAGTAGAACATTTGGAATGTATTCTCCGATCAAGGCATCAACAGAAGTCGCATGGTAAGCGCAATCATGGCCATTCAGACAAAACCAGGTGACATCACCACCAAGACAGAAGAAATTACGAAGATAGACTCGAGGACAGTTGCAGACATAACTTTTTCGCTTTACTTTTAGTTTTTGTCATCTTGTAATAATTATGTTTTTCTTTACTTTATATTTTGTTGTTTTGTTATCATTACGAAAAGATAATGATAAGTGGGGGCTCTGTCCCACCCAAATCTTATCGTAATTGTTTTTCTTTGAAAAAGAAAGATTCCAAAGAGATAAGATGCCAGCCAGGGGTCCTGTCCTGTCGGCCACTCTCTTTGTCTTTCTCGTCGTTGTATCAATTTGAGGACACATGTATTAACCTTTATAGATAAACCAATCCCTAATCGTCAAGACTTGCTGAAACGGATCGCAAATGCCAAAGTCTTCTCAAAGTTTGATATGAAATCTGGGTTCTGGCAGATTCAAATCAACCCGAAGGACAGATACAAGACTGCCTTCAACGTTCCTTTCGGACAGTACGAATGGAATGTAATGCCATTTGGTCTTAAGAATGCTCCATCTGAGTTTCAAAAGATCATGAATGACATTTTCAATAAGTATCAAGATTTCACGATCGTTTACATTGACGATGTCTTGATATTTTCCGAAAGTATTGATCAACATTTTAAGCATATTAATTTGTTTATCAATATTATCAAAGTAAATGGCCTTGTGGTGTCGGAACCAAAAGTTAAATTATTCCAGACTAATATCAGATAGTTATTTGAAGAACCTTTAAATTTTGTCGCTGCATCCACTGTCTTCATCAATAGTCATAGTTTTCACTATAACCTAGTCCACAATAAAGAGTAGAACATTTGGAATGCCACTCTCTAAGCTATTTTTTTCGTTGCATGTGGTTTAACTCTAATGAAAATTATGGTGTGGAACTTTAACTACATGGTTCACCTAGAAGTTCTTAACTATCAAGTCAATGTCTGTGAGTAAACTTCTGAAACTGCTAATGTCAAATGATCTATCCTATAAAGAAAACTAGATCTACCACATGGATGAATTTCATCTTCCTCAGAGAAAGTCATGCATCGTCTCTTCTAACAAGAAAAACAATGTCAACATCTGAACAAAAGAGCGCCATTTTCCCAAATCAGTTTTGTTTTTCATGATCAGCTTAAACTATTCACTCTCAACAACCTATTTTTTTTGCGCAAAGACTTTCGTCTTTAAATCTTTGCATGGAATCACCCTTGGACTCTATTGGACTTTCATCACCACTTAACACTTCAAGAATTACCATTGCTTGATCTTCCCTCCAAGCCTAATGGAACCCAGATGTCGTAACAACACATCTTTTTGGACATGCAGTTGTAACAAGTTAGAGTTGATCATTCCATCAATTTTTCCACATCAAACTTTTCTAACTTACATACATTAAGACGTTTTCTTTATTCCCGGCCAAAGTATGCAAATAGTGAATAATTAATCTACACAATTCACAATGTGGGTAGCAAGTTCCAAGAATATTTTTCTAATGTAAAAGCTCATACAATGTTGCAACCATAGATCATACCGACAAGTTTAAAAAAGCTACAAACCTAAGCCTACGATACCACTTTTTGGAAGGAAAAAAATTCTAAACCACTGCCACATGAATAAGCAAAAATAAAAAAATAAAAAAATAAAAACAACAAAACTAGGAAAAACATACTAATTTATTATAAAAAAAACTCAAATTTCAAACAAAAAAAAATCAAAATCTAATATATGAAATTTTTTTTATGATAAAAAAATAGTTATTTTCTCAATTGCAATGGCAAGAGCATTCTCAAAGTCACAATGGAATTTAATTAAAGTTAGCACATCCAAACTTAAAGTGTTTCTAATAAGATGAGTTGAAACCAAAGTCGTAAGATCTTTTTACAGTGTTCAAAACATATTATTTTCATAACTCTTTTACGTTAGGAGACAACTACCTATTTGAACATTTTTTTCAAAATCCAAAAAAGAAAAAGACACCTGAACCAATCTAAATTTAGGTATGAGAACTAAAATGAAACTTAAAAAAATGTACATACTCTTCTAACAAATAAAAAAAAAAAAAATAGAGAAAGCTAAGGTACCCAAAATTATATATAATTTGTACAACGATGGACAACAAATGTAGTAGCTAAAATAAGGACATAATGAAAATTGAAGAAGAATTGAGATGCTAAATAATATTGTTGAATTTTATATTTTCATTTAAAGTTTAAAGATTAGAATTAGAAATTGAATTTGGGAAGGCTAAAGCTAGAGACCAGCCAAACCACTCTGTATAAATCTAATCCCTTTGTGGCCACTTCTCAAAGGAGTGGAAGATAAAAAAAGGACAAAAAATTAAAAACCAAACTTTGGCCTTTGAAGACTACCAAAGGTCCTCTACTCATACGGAAACAGAGTCCATAAAGTCTCTCCCACTTCTCTCTCTCTCTCTCTATCCCTCCATTTTTCTACATCCAAATCTCTCTCTCTCTCTCTCTAGCTATCAAATAATATTGCATCAACAATCATGTCCTCCTCTTTTTCAGCTCCATTTCTGTCTCCTCCTGTAGCTTCGGGACGCCTTGGGTGGCGGAGGGTGGGGGTGGCCCCAGTCACAACAGCTCCCGCGGAGGTGGCTGTGGAAGAATCAAGGTTAGAGTCCAGAGTGGAAGAGAGAGATGGCTATTGGGTGGTGAAGGAGAAGTTTAGAGAAGGTATAAATCCACAAGAGAAAGTGAAAATAGAGAAAGAGCCAATGAAGCTGTTCATGGAGAATGGTATTGAAGAGCTTTCAAAGTTGTCAATGGAGGAAATTGATGCTTCCAAACTTTCTAAAGATGATGTTGATGTTAGACTCAAATGGCTTGGCCTTTTCCATAGAAGAAAACATCAATGTGAGTTATTCTTTTCTTCCCCCTCAGCTCACTCAAATAATTACTTAATATGATCCCTATATGTAAAATTTATATCACGTAATTTGAATATTCTGAAATTGATAGTTTATATAATATTTAAAAGAAACTAATATGATGTATGGGTTTAATAAATATAAGAAAAACATATGAGGTAGAAAGAAGGATCAATAAATTCATTCAATTCAGAGAAAATCATATATATGGACTGAAGAGAGCATCTAAGTTTAATACACAAGTTGATTAAAGTAAAATGACAACCTTACCCTTTTAAATAAAATATTTATATCAAAATAAGAATCAACATTGTTGTTATTATTCAATTATACATTAAAGTAATAACCCCATGGAGTGAATTTGTTTATGTTATATAATATATTTGAAAATGTAAGTATTCTATAAGAAATGGTAATTGAAATGTGTGGAATTTTGAAAATGGAAAAAAGATGGGAGATTCATGATGAGATTAAAGCTGCCAAATGGGGTGACAACAAGCGAGCAAACCAGATACTTAGCCACTGTAATTCGCAAGTACGGCAAAGACGGCTGCGCCGATGTAACCACACGCCAGAACTGGCAGATCCGCGGAGTCCTTCTCTCCGACGTCCCCGACATTCTTAAGGGACTCGTTCGAGTTGGACTCACCAGTCTACAGAGTGGAATGGACAACGTACGAAATCCCGTTGGAAATCCCCTCGCCGGCATTGATCCTGAGGAGATCATCGACACAAGGCCTTACAACAACTTGCTCTCCCAGTTCATCACTGGCAATTCCCTTGGAAATCCTGCTTTCACCAATTTGTAAGTTCATTTCTCTTTAATTTCTTCTCTCTAATTTAAATCCATGCAACCCAACAAACATTCATGAAGAATCTACTCATTAATTCTTCTGTGTACTGATATGAGCTCAATGTGTGACTGTGTATGGACAGGCCAAGAAAGTGGAATGTGTGTGTGATAGGATCACACGATCTATACGAACACCCTCACATTAACGACCTTGCGTACATGCCCGCTACAAAAAACGGGCGAATGGGGTTCAATGTGCTGGTGGGTGGGTTCTTCAGCGCCAAGCGATGCGCTGAGGCTGTGCCGCTCGACGCCTGGGTGCCTGAAGAGGACATCGCCCCTCTCTGCGGAGCCATCTTGGAGGCCTTCAGGGACCTCGGCACCAGAGGCAACCGCCAGAAATGTAGAATGATGTGGCTCATCGATGAACTGGTAACTCTCACCCTATTCTTAAATTCCATTCGTAACTTATCAGTAATTGTCCTCTTTCAGTTCAAAGCAACATTTTTGGAGCCATAGATTTGAATCTCAGACTTTTTTTGGTTAAGCATCAAGTTCTTACTAGTTTGAACTATGCTTGTATTCACATGCTTATATTCACATTGTCCAATTTGAACGTGGTTATTATGATTAGTGGATTCTAATGTTTGTGTAGAGTCTATTTTAGTCTAGGGTTAAAATAGTTTTTGGATAAAAAATAACTGTAATAAAAGACAAATTAAAAACTAATAAATATGGGATAAAGAGAATATTCTAAACATTATTTCCTAGGGTGATAATGATAACTATAACAATATGAGTTGGCCTAGTGCTACAAAGTTAGACAGTCTCAATAACTAACTAAAATGTCATAAACTCTATTGGTGATGAATTAATTTAAGTTTTTGGATTGAATGTGTGTGTTTGTTTGGGCACTGGGGTTGAAATTTCTAAGATTAAAAGAAAGTATTTTTCAATCGATGGCTGAATTTGAGTTGGTTTATGTGATGTGATTATATGAAAACAGGGCATAGAAGGATTTAGAGCTGAAGTAGTAAAAAGAATGCCAAGACAAGAGTTGGAGAGAGCATCGTCGGAGGATTTGGTAAAGAAGCAATGGGAAAGAAGGGACTATTTTGGAGTCCATCCACAAAAACAAGAAGGTTTAAGCTTTGTAGGAATTCACATTCCTGTTGGTCGAGTTCAAGCCGATGATATGGACGAGTTGGCTCGACTAGCAGATGAATATGGCACAGGGGAGCTCAGATTGACAGTAGAACAAAACATAATCATCCCCAACATTCAAAACTCAAAGTTAGAAGCCTTACTCAAAGAGCCTCTATTACAAAAATTTTCACCAGAACCACCAATTCTCATGAAAGGATTGGTAGCTTGCACTGGCAATCAATTCTGTGGACAAGCCATTATAGAGACCAAGGCTAGGGCCTTGAAGGTGACTGAGGAGGTGCAACGACGAGTCACAGTGACCCGACCGGTGAGAATGCATTGGACCGGTTGCCCTAATACCTGTGGCCAGGTTCAGGTTGCGGATATTGGCTTCATGGGGTGCATGGCTAGGGATGAGAATAAGAAGCCTGTTGAAGGGGTTGATGTTTTCTTAGGTGGGAGAATTGGGAGTGACTCACATTTGGGAGATGTTTACAAAAAGGCTGTCCCTTGTAAGGATTTGGTGCCCTTGGTTGTGGACATTCTTGTACAACATTTTGGGGCTGTCCCAAGGGAAAGGGAGGAGGAAGAAGAGGATTAAGTTATAAAGCAGGTTGTATATGTTTCAAGTTTGGAGTCTTTGGACATATAATTGGAAGACATCTTACAAAGATACAATTTGTCAAATGGGTCAAATACAACTTTGGTACATTCAAATAGACAGCCATTTTGATGTAACTAAGATTGTAAGATTTGTATTTCAAAGTTTGTAATCATACACCCATATGTTTATTAACTGATTAGTGTAGAAAAAGGGCAATAAGATGTGCATTTAATTATCCTTTGATCAATGAATAAAGTAATAAACCAAAAGAATTTACTATGCTTAGTTTTAAGCTTGAAGTTAACTTTGATTCAAATGTCAATTTGGGCCTTTGTAGTTTGAGTTTCTTTTCCATTCTATTTTTTAACATTGTACTTTAAAGCTTGAAGTTTTAGTACTTAATAAATCTTGAAATTGGACTTTTTGAAAGTTTATTTTATATTATTATTTTTCTAAATGGTTAGATATTAATTCCAAAAAAAAAAAAGGAAGATCAATTTAGATGGAACACTAAACGCAATAACAGTAAACTAACGATGTGCAAAGAGTAAATGTAGATAATTAAAAATATAACTACTCTGTATTGGTAAACCAAATATGACAATTACATGAAGTTTTTAGGAGAACAGAGAGTTTGGAGAATTAAACATAACTTTATATACATTTATGCGACCTTTGTTTGGTCTTTTAATCCATGATATCTTATTTCTCTCTTAAACTTGTACACTTCACTTAGGTTTAATCACGTCAATCTTCTTGTGGTCAAATGCTTATAATTAAAAATATATTATTTTTAATCTTTTAGAGATTTTGGACTTTAGGAAATCATTCAATCCTCATGAACCTAAATAGTTTTAATAAACAATGAATTCTCTCTAAGTTCTATTATATTTAAGGTAAATTATAATAGTTGATGTTTCTAAATAATATAACCTATAATATCTACAACAGAAAGGGCTATTCCGGAAGCTGGTATGGACGACATTGGGATAGGGTAATTGCCGACGTCCTCGTTCGCCGTCAGGAGTGCCACTTTCCTGACACGGCGTCAGAAAATGTTTCCTTGATGATTTTCTTTAAGTGTCGGGGAAATAGACAAAAAGCGTGACGCCGTATTGCGTCGAGAGATCAATATTTTTTCTTTTTCTTTTTTTTCTGAATTATTATGGCCAATTTTTTTTAACCTATGGTATGTTTTTAGTTACGATTGGAGTTTGAACTTTTCAAGAAAAACGAAATCTTCATTCATATTGTTTTTTAACAAACAAAAAAAACGTATAAACAAAAATTGATTTTGAAGTCTTTCTGTTCTAACAATTACATATTGTTTTTTTTAAACTACATAAAAAAGTAAAAAAAAACATCATATGTCATCAGCTTGAACGCCATTTCCAACAAGTCCACGCACCTACAATGACATTAAAGTATACATTATTTGAAATAAATTTCTCTATCATGAATAAAAACAACTAAACTTTTAAAAAATACGTACAATAAGATTAGGGTCCTCTGTTTATCTGAGTCATTTCCTCAGTCATCTTCTTCATTTCTTCCATCTGTCGAGCATGCATCTCCGACATTCTTCTTTGTTCTTCAAGCATAAGTTGTTATCCTTCTTTAAGTTCTCTAATTCGGGATTGCATCATCTCCCGCTCGTGCATTTTTTGAGTTGATAAACTCAATGAACTACTACCACCCTCCGCGACTTAGGCTTGAGCCTTCAACCAAGACCTTTTGAGTAGCTTGGTCGTCTACCCAAGACGGTCTTGCATATCTCGCCAGAACAAATCTACCTAACACTTCCAACATACTTTACAAGCTACCTAACACTTCAAACAAACAAAACTACTAACAAATGAAAAACTAAGTTTAAACTAAAGAGCCTACCATAACTGCAGAATAGCTAGAACAAATCTCAACCACAAATTACAACCTCCCCCTAAAACTATTAAAAATTAAAAACTAAATTTTAAACCAAAGGCTACCATAAGTGCATGATAGCCAAATTCATTTCCAAACTCACAATAAGTTTAACACCTACAAAATTCCACAACACCACCATTACAAAATTTCATCAATTCATTAAAAATTTCATCAAACTCTCATCAAATATGTAATCAAACACACATAAGGAACATTTAATTTACATGAACATTTTAATTTGACGATCTTCAAGCATGCATGCTCGCTATTAAGATCAATTTCAAAATCCATTTCCAAATTCAACTCGCCAAATAATTCATTTCCAAATTTACTACGTTTAACAAAGCATCGACAAACAAAAACATAAAGAACAATATACAATAAAATCAACAACACAATAAAAGCAACAACAACAACAATAAAATCAACAACAATAACAAAGACTAACACACATATTTAATATTTTTTTCTCAACCTTAAACCAAAATAAAAGAAAAACTAAAAACATAAACTTACCGACGAGGGGCGGACGATGGCAATAGCAGAAGGGTAGCGGCGAACAACAACACCAAGGAGAAAAATACACAAGAGAAGACCTTAAAGTTCACAAAAACATACCTATTTAATATTTTTTTCTTAAACTCAAACAAAAAAACAAACAAACAAACACTTACCAACGTGGGGCGAATGACAGCTTACAAGCGTTGACAGGGTATAGGTAGCAACGAGAGGCGATGACGAGCAACGGATGGTGGATGGCGAGCATCAAGGGATCTTCTTCTTCCTCTTTTGGCCTTCAAACCCTTCGTCTCCCTCATTTTTAGTCTCCCTTTCCCTCTGTTTTTGGCTAACACAAATCTGTTTTGCAGATATGAAAATGGTATGTGAAGGGGAACTCCCAATGCACCACGACACACGTTGGGCATTCCCTACTACTTCTGATGTTTGACGAGAAACATCGGGAAAGCTGGCACTTATCCAAACGTCTTGCATGCAAATGTTGGGATATGTATAAATAGTTTTTTATTTGTTTCGATTATGCCGACATCACATTGAGAATGTGATGGTCATTTTTGACATTTGACTAACGGCGTTGGGATTACTAAGAAATCATTTTTATTATTTCTATAGATGTCGATGTCACGTCGGGAATGTATCAAGCATTCTCGACGTTTGACTAATGGTGTGGGAAATACTAAGAATTCATTTTTATTATTTCTATAGATATCGACGTCACGTCACGAATGGTATGTTAGGAATGCACATTTCATTCTCGATGTTTGACACTCGATGTTGAGCGATGGAGAAACTTCTGAAGTGAGTCGAATGACATCGACATAAGCTATGTCTCTAGACGTATTCTATCCTAGCGTTCAAAAGATGCATCAGAAAAGACCTATTTTTTTGTAGTGAATGAAGCCATATAACTTGTGTGCTTTCAACATAGGTTCAAAATTGGAACTTTCAGAGGGTGTAGTTGGTTGAATCGAGACAAATGGATATCAGTTGCATATATTTGTTAGAAGGAAGAAGGGTGATGATAGTTTTTTGGAGGTTGAAGATGAAGAGCTTGCTTCGATTCCCATGGTGGGAGAAATGATTGAAAGAAGGAAAAGAAGACGTAGGTAAGAAAAGCTTTGATACCATGAAAGCTAATGACCAATGGATAATAGCTTAGGTGTTTTCTTATTGATTTATCTGTTGGTATTTAAGAGTATTTATAATACTCTTTTACAATACAGTTTGAAAATAGAATAACTGAAAATATAACAAATGATAACTAACTTCAAAACTGTTTAGTATAGCTAATTATACATGATAATACATACATGGTAGTTTGATGCTTATCTAACGCAATTAGTAATTTTCATCCTTTATCCACAACTTTAAGTTTCCATTGCAAATTCAACATCTTCACTCCCATTCGATCAAATAAATTTAATTTTCTCGGCATTTTGATCTATTAATGGTTCACTTTTTCTATTCAAATTTAACCTTAAAGATTCTTTTCCACTTCCATGATGGCTCCACTGCTAGTTAAATTCATAAAAGAATTTCCTAAAATACAAAATCATCCTGACCAAGATAGACATGTTGGAGGAACTAGTATACCAAATCTCCCAAGGGCAATAGTTAATCGTCAAAATCTATAACAATTTAAACTTGAAAAATGATATTTAATATGTAACAATATTTGCAATAAAAGAGGATTTAATTAAAAGAGAACTCTCGATGTCATTCGATAAGCATTGAGAATTCTCTATAACTCCCAAGGACGTTTAAGCCCATCGAGAGTTGACCATATCTCCTGATGTATACATATGAGGCGTTAACCGTTTCTCACTCAAATTAAAAGTTTTGTTCTTAGTTGTTGACGCCTTTATACGTTGTCAGAAGTTACTCACTACTCCTGAGACAAAATTCTTGTTGTCAGAGGTGGTTGCCAAAGCCTAGAATTGGTCGTTGAAGATGGTCACGTGAAGGTGGTTGTTGGAGTTTGTCATCGATGACGGTTGTCACAGCCCAAGTTGGTTATCCAAGTTGTCCTTGTGAAAGTGGTCTCCAAGGTTGGTTCCTGAAGTGTGGAAATGGTAGTTGCCAACAATGGCTAATGAGTGGAGTCATTGAAAATATCGGAAGGAGGAAGAGTTATGGGGTGATTTGGTATATTTAAATTTACGAACTTAACTCCACCAATACTTAAAGTTGGTGTGTCAAATACTCTTAGCATATTTTACTAAACTTAATTAACCTCCATTTATGTTTACTAAACTTAATTAACCTCCATTTATGTTTGAGCGAAACCCCGTAAATATTTTAGAAGTGCTGCATACCATCTTGAATATTCAAGCCCTTGTCAAAACGTTAATTTTGTAAACTCAAAATTAACGATATAATTAAAACAATTTTTTAATGTCAAAATATTACATCAAAAAAATATTCAATATGTCAAAATATTCTATAAAAAAATCGTATAAACAAAATAAAACAAACATAAAATTATTATTAAAGAGATGTTCATTATGCTTAGTATCAAAATGTTATGTATCACTCTCTCCATCTACGTTGTTGTGAGTCTTGAAGATATTAACTCTAGTGTTCATATAATCTACTTAATATTTGTCAGATTGTAGTATCATTTGGTGGTAGTGAATAAAAAATACATGTATTGGTAAAAATTTCATAAATCTTTGAATATAGTTCATATAACTTTATTTATTTTATTATATTAATATATTATATTTTTACAATAAAATATGTTTTCATAAAAGAAAAGAGTAGTTTTAGAAGTATAATTAATAAATAAATATAGCCACATGTCTTCCTATCAACCATCCAACACTGATGTCATATGTCTATAATAGACTCATCCTTAGTGATCATGTAACCTCCTCATGTTTGTCAAATTGGCTATAAATAATGACATTTGGTGAGTTCGTAAGTATGAACAATATTGGTGAGGATTCCATGAAAGAGGGAGAAAGTGGAGAAATTTATGAGTTTTTTTAATTTTTTTATTCTCTTAATTTTCTTTATTTCTTTCTTTCTTTTATCATTTATTTATATTATATATTATTATTTTATTATTTTAATATTATATTTTCTTGGTTTTCGTATTCTGGTTGTGCCTCATTTTCACAACACGTTATCAGCACAAGCTTCGGTCGTCTCCTTCGCCAAAGGTAGATCGTTTACTTCAGTCGTCCTAACGGTATGTTGATTTTTCCCTACTCATTATAATTAATAAAATAAATATTATTTTACACATTTGATATATATTAAATTTCTATATTATTTGATTCTAATAGTAATAATTTTTATCATGAAAGTTTGATACATTGAAATGTCATTAAGAATATGATCATCAAAAAGCAATTATCTTATATTTCATATATGCTTCTGCAATAACAATATCGAGAGAAATATTTTGAAGAATATTATCTTATTTTCTTCTTGTGGTTGAATGAGATAACGAGTTATTGGTTGAAAAAATAATAAACATCAGTCGACTAAAGAAACAACAATTTTCTAAAGTGAATGTTGTAAATTTTAAATAACGATGGATGAAAATAATCAATCTTGACCAACTGGAACAATCACATTCTCTGAAGTGAATGTTGTGAATTTGACGATTGTGATAAGAAGTAATTATTTTTTGTGGTTGGTCGTTATAATCATCCAAATCTCAAAAGAACCACATGAAATGATGATCATAATAAGAAAAGCTCCACAAGAAAAAGAGGAAAATGTGGAAGCAGATTTTACATATCAAACTGATAATATATATTTGGCCCATCCAGTATCTCAAATTTGGATGCGATAAAGTTTTGAACCCCTAATGAGATTATGATATTTGATAAAATGACAAGTACTTTATTTATGAATTAATAATTAATGTTGTTATTTTATCTCTCATTTTTATTATATTCTAAGTTTTTTTTTGCTGAATGTGATTATTTTGTTTAATGAAGAAGCATAAATAATTTTTTTATGCTGAATAACTTAAAAATGAGCAATGAAGTTATACGTTTGGCAGATAGTGCAACTATGCACACAATAGGGACAAGTAAAAAATATTTTTTCAAACTGACAATGTTAGAAGCAAAAGTCAATACAATGTTAGGTTCTGCAAACCTGATTGAAGGATTATATTATATTCATATAAAAGTAATTGAAACATATGCAACAATGAACTGAAGTTCATGAATCCAGACATATTTGGAGTTTGGCACAATTGATTGGGTCATCCAAGATCCATAATGATGAGAAGAATTATTGAAAATTCACATGGACATCCATTAAAGAACCAGAAGATTCTTCAATCTAATGAATTATCATGTGATGCTTGCTCTCAAGGAAAAATAATAATTAGACCATCACTAGCTAAAGTGGAAATCGAATCACCTACATTTTTTGAACGAATTCATGGTGATATTTGTGAACCTATTAACCCACCAAGTGAACCATTTAAGTATTTTAGGGTCTTAATAGATGCATCTAGTAGATGGTCCCATGTGTGCTTCTTATCAAGTCAAAATCTTGCATTTGCAAAATTACTTGCTCAAATAATTAAGTTAAGAGCACAACTTCCTAATCATACAATTAAGAATATTCAACTTGATAATTCTGGTAAATTTACATCTCAAACATTTGATAATTATTGTATGGCTATTGGGATAAGTGTTGAACATCCTATAACTCATGTTCATACACAAAATGGTTTAGCATAATCATTTATAAAACGTTTGCAATTAATTGCTAGAACCTTGTTTATGAGAGCTAAACTCCCTACATCTGTATGAGGACATGTTATTTTCCATGCTGCATCACTTCTGCTTATTAGGCCAGCAGCTTATCACAAGTACTCACCATTACAATTAGCATAAGGCCATAAGCCAAATATTTCTCATTTGAGAATTTTTGGACGTGCAGTATATGTTCCAATTGCTCCACCACAACATACTAAGATGGGTCCTCAAAGGAGGCTAGGAATATATGTTGGATTTGACTCCTCATCAATTATTAAATATCTTGAACCTTTGACGGGTGATGTGTTTATTGCACGCTTTGTTGATTGTTATTTTAATGAGACAAAATTTTCAACTTTGGGGGAGGGGGATTGAGAAGTTGGAAAAAGAAATTTCATGGAATGTATCATTATTGTCTCATCTAGATCCTCGTACCGATCAGTATGAACCTAAAGTTTGGAAAATAATTCATTTGTAAAATATAGCAAATTAGTTACCAGATGCATTTGTAGATGCAAAGAAAGTAACTAAATCACATATAGCACATGCAAATGTCCCATCAAAGATTGATATCCTAACACAATATGTTGTCATTAATGCATCTGGAACACATTAGAAGCGTGGTAGACTAGTTGGTTCCAAAGACAAAAATCCTCGAAAAAGGAATCGAGTCAATAACTTGATTAAAGATGTGGATGATTCAGAGGAAATCCAAAAATTAACTTCTAACAAAAATGTCGAAGAAGGTAAAACAACCGAGGATAATATAATAATGAGATCTTGATAAACTAAGTTATGACAGGAAAAAGATGGAACCGAATTAATGTAGTTGTTGACAACATTTTGCATATAATGTTACTCTTGATATTATATCCGAAAACGAGGATTATGAACTAAAACCTGTTGAAGAACATCGACAGAAAAAATATTGGTTATTATGGAAAGAAGTAATTGAGGTAGAATTAAATTCACTTTCCAAACCTTAGGTTTTTGGACCAGTAGTCCAAACACTAGAAGGTGTCAAACCTATGAGGTATAATTCAGTATTTATGAGAAAAAGAAATGAAAATAATGAGATCACAAGATATAAAGCAAGATGAGTTGCACAAGGTTTTTCACAAAGACCTTATATTGATTATGAGGAGACATATTCTCTGGCGATGGATGCAATCACATTAAGATTTTTAATACGCCTGACTGTGTATGAAAATCTAGACATGCATCTTATAGATGTAGTCACAACATATTTATATGGATCTCTTGATAATGATATTTACATTAAAGTTCTAGAAGGATTTAAGATACCTTAAACATATAAATCAAGTTCCCAAGAACTATGTTCAATAAAATTACAGAGATCATTGTATGGATTAAAACAATCAGACAAATGTGGTACAATCGTCTGAGTGAATATTTGCTGAAAGAAGGATATCAAAAGAATCTAATATGTTCGTGCGTTTTATAAATAAATCACAATCAAAATTTGCTATTATAAATGTATATGTTGATGATTTAAATATAGTTGGAACTCTTGAAGAACTTTCAAAGGCAATAGAATATCTTAAGAAAGAATTTGAGATGAAAGATCTAAAAAAAAAACAAAATTTTGCATTGGTTTACAAATTGAGCATCTGGCAGATGGAATATATGTTCATCAATCAAGTTATACAGAAAAAAGTTTTGAAAAGATTTTATATGGATAAAGCATATTCATTGAACATTCTAATCCAAGTTCATTCACTAGATGTGAAAAAATATATATATTTCGACCTCGAGATGATAGTGAAGAACTCATTGGTCCAAAAGTACCATATCTTAGTGCAATTGGTGCACTTATGTATCTTTGTTAATAATACTAGACGAGATATTGCATTTTCAAAAAAATTATTAGCTAGATACAGTTTCTCTCCAACAAAAAGGCATTTGAATGAAATTAAACATATACTTCGTTATCTCCAAGGAACAATTGATATAATATTATTTTATTCAAATAAATCAAATTTTAACCAAGTTGTTTTGCAGATTTTGGATATTTATCCGATCCACGTGAAGCTAGATCTTAGACAAGTTATATATTCACATGTGGAGAAACTGTTATATCTTATCGATCAGTAAAGCAGACCATAACAGCCACCTCCTCAAATCATGTCAAAATTCTTACAATTCATGAGGCTATTCCAGAATGTATATGGTTAAGATCGATGACTCAACACATTTGGGAAACATGTGGTTTGTCTTCTAGTAAACTCCCTCCAACAACATTATACGAAGACAACACGACATGTATAGCTCAAATAAAAGGATGTTATATTAAATGTGATAGAGCAAAGCACATCTCACCGAAACTTTTCTATACTCATAATCTTGAAGCAAATGACGACATCATAATACAACAAATTTGTTCAAAGAATAACATAGCATACTTATTTACAAAATCACTACCTACCACAACCTTTGAAAAATTGGTGAACAACATTGGAATGCAGTGACTTTGAGATCTTAAGTGATGTTACCACAGTGGGGAATAAATTTTATTTTTAAAAGTATATATGAAATATGTACTCTTTTTTCTTCACTATGATTTTTTTTCATTGAGTTTTTTGTAGTAAGTTTTGAACGAGACATATTTCATATAAGTAATGGACATCTAAGGGGAGTATTTTGTTAATCTCTTAATTTTCTTTTATTTCTTTCTTTATTTCATCATTTGTTTATTTATATTAGATATTATATTTTAATATTATATTTGATGGGTTTTTCGTCTTTCGGTTGGGCCCATTTTGACAAGAAAATGAATGTAATAATTAATGATTATTAATTGTTTGGAAAACAAAAAAACAAAAAAACAAAAAAAAAAAACTTAGGGCTACCTAATTAAAGGATAAATTTTGAGGGTGAGAATATAAATTGGAAAGAAAAAGAAAGAAAAAAGTGAGATTTGTGGTGTCGTCGGCAGCTCATATCCAAAACTTAGAGAGTGAGTTGTGGTTGGAAGTCAAAAAGTTCAGTGGTTTGTTTCGATTCCATTCATTTATCTCTTAAATTACATATCAATTTTTTTGTTTTGTTCACCATATGGCCCTACTCATTTCTACTCTCTTTGGACCTGGTCAACCCAAATGCCTCAATCTAAACAAACACTTTTATCTTTCCATATTAATTGAATACCATTCTCTTCTTCTTTTTTCTTCTAAAAAAATAGAGGTTTCAATGATTGTTAAATAATTTTTCTACTGTTTTTTGGACTTTATGAAGCCATGTTTCACTAACTTAACGTTCAATCTACGTTACGTTTTTATGTTAAGTATATTGGATAGATTATATAAATCATTCCCCATTTTTGTATTTTGTGTCAAAATTATCTTTTAACCTTTAAAATATTTATGCTTTTTTTTATATATGTTTTTAACCAAAAACAACTTGTATTAATAATTGCATAAATAGTTAAACACAAAAAGAACGATATTTGACTGTATTATCACTCACCCAACTATTAACGTGTAATGTCGTTAAAGATAGAGAAGTCCTAAAATCCTATAAGTGGTTTTATTATTCTCTTTCTCTTTTGTTATAATCTATATACCTTGGTGCCAAGTTTTTAATGTTTTTAAAAGCTACTTTTTTTTAGTCTTCAAATAGTGAGTAGATAATTATATTTCTTAATTTAGATATTCCATCAACGTACTTAATCATATTTATTAAAATGTTTTATTCAAAATTTAGGATGTGTTTGGTTTTCATTTTTCATGGGTTTACTTTTTCAAATAAATTCATTTAAAAAAAATTCAAAAATGTTAACAGTTTAGATCACCACTCAAAATAACTTTTAAAATTTAGTAATAGAGTTTAAATAAATAATAGCTTTTTCTCTATTCACAATCTAAACAAGATCTTAGTATCTAAATTTTCAAAATTGTGTCCAAATTTCTAAAATTTCTTATAAGCAAGAGCAAAATCTAATATTATCTCAAAGATTTCAATTTTAATTTGTTATCAATAGGTTTCAGACGTACCCACTTCAATTTTTTTAAAAAAAAATTATTTTATTGAAGAAAAATTAAAAATTTTAATCTAATTGAGCATTAAATTTTCAGCTTACAAGTAAAAATGGATATTATATGGATCTTTTACTTTTAAAGAAGGTACAATAATGACCTATTAGGACACAAAGTTAATTGTAATATCTATATTACAATTATCTTTTCATATTTTCGATATATATATATAAGAAACACTTGAAACTATAGAAATTTATCAAACACGTAGTATTTAAATAGGGAATCTATGATAATATTCATTTAAAGTTTAGAGAGCATTCATAAACTACATGTATGCAAATTTAGAAGTGTAAAGACTAAACTTCTAAATCTTATATGAAACTGTATTTCCAAGTTCTAGTTTTGACACTAATCAAACACGTATTCATTAATTGAATTCAACAAATCTAAAAAAAAAAAAGCAAAATCTACCTTTATGTGTCAATTAAGTATTTTTTTTTTCATTAGTAAAAAATAAAATGCATTGATTAGTAGAGAACAAACACTTATAACCTAGAAAGAGATAAAATTATAAATAAAATAGTTATCTAACGTAACCTAAGTTATATGTCGTTTATTGACCTATTGAGACACGTGAAAATAAAAAATATATATAAGTGGATAAAAAGAATGGATCAAAAAAAAAGAAAAGAAAGGAGAAAGAAGATGAGTTGATTTGGGGAGTTAGAAGATGAGTTGGCAAGGAAGAAAAAAGAAAAGAGACAAGGGAGAAAAAGTTAGAATAGTAATGAAAGAAGGGTTGAATATAATTTGATGATGTGAAAAGGAATAATATAAAAAAGGGGTGAAGTGATTTGGTAAGATGCAATTTGAAAAAGCAGCTGGTTGGCATATACATACATATATATATATATATATATCCTTTAATTTGATATGTTTATTTGGGTATTAAGTTTCATATGTTTTGCATGCGTTCATTTCATCTTTATATTCTCTTCACAATTATTCCATATTGTATGGTCCGAAGTACTTCCACTATATATATATAAAAGCATTTGACTTTTACTTAGTCAAAATATATATATATTTACTTCTTATCCTATTTTTCTTTTTCAATTATATTCTTTTTCTTCTCTAGAAGAAACTAATCTCCCTTTACATTTAAGAAAATTTTAAATGCGATTTTAAATTTTTTGTTTTGAAATTTGAGAAATGATTAGTAAACAGTTTTATTTTATATGGAAATTGAATTCTAATTTTTTAAAAAATATTTAAGTGTATTTGATACGATATATTTATAATAATCATAAAATTCATCTTATTTTATCAACTAAAATTTAGTTAACAATAAATTATTATTAATTAATAAAATCATTGGTCATATCTCAAATTTAGTCTCTATATAAGTTTGATAAAATATTATATATATAGTTTTTTTAATTTGAGAAACCTTCATAAATAGTTCCCACGAAAAAAGATAATTTTTTTATGATTTTTTCTAAAGGGACTACATTCTAATTATAAACCATATATGTTCTTATCTAATTTTAAATATTCAATTTTAATCCATTTATTTACTGTCAAACGGTTAGTTTTGCACTATTTGAATCATATATAGAATCTAAAACAAAATGTTTTCAAAAGTGATTTGAGTTATTTGTCAAATGCATATCAAACTCAATAAATTTAAAAACATAAAGCATAATTTAAATTTTTGGTCAAACAAGATCTCATGATTCAATCTTTTTCTTAATACGAAACTAGAATTCTATTTTTCCTTTAATAGATTTCAAAGTCTATCAACTTTTTTCCAAAATGGCAGTTCTTCCTTTCCAACTCAAATACTTTAAACCATCCTAAAATACTCTTCTCTGACACTTCTACTTTTAGATTTTTCATTTATTTTATTTGAACCTGAGTAAGAAAACTGAAAAGTCGAAAAGTCCACCAAGAAAATCGTTACGCCTTCTTAATGATTGTTGAAATCCAAATTTATAAACAACTGCGTACAAGTAAACCTGAGTAAGGACCTCTTGTCTACAAATATATACAGATGTCAGTTGAGTTAAGCTCATGTTGACAAACTTATACAGCTTCTATAAATTTTAAAAACTCTAATTACAAACTTTCAATTCAACTCATTAAAGTTGAACACAATAACTAATTTAATTTTGATAAAGTCACTTATTTCAATTTAATTATAATTATAACCATTAACTTTTAGGGGACATTTTTAAAAATAACAAAATAAATTAAAATATTTACAAGTTATAACAAAATTTTTGGATTCTATATCAATGATAGCCGGTGATATCTTTCTATCACTAGTTATCAAAGTCATTGATGGAAGGATATCAGTGGCTATTAAATGTTTGTTATTTGATAGAATCTGAAATTTTGCTATAGCATGTAAATATTTTGTCAAATTTGCTATTTTTAACAATTCTTCAAACTTATAAAAAAAGTAATATTGTATTATTGATGAATAGAAAGTAATACTTGGAAAAAATAGTAAAGGTTTAAGAATATTATTGATGAATATCGTATTTTCTAAGCCCGCTAACAAGGGTCCAAATTTCGTTCTTCGTGGAAAATAATTTTTTTCTATTTTTCTTGATGGGTCTTGCCCATGATCTTATCCTAAACCCAAAATTATAATTTTGTTTCTTGATGGACAAGATATCATTTTTCTTGATAGACATTGCCTATGATTTTTTTTTGCCTTTGTCTATCAAGAAATCTTAGACCCATAAAAAAAAAATCTAAACCCATCAAACCCATCAAGAAATCCAAAACAAATATATTATTTAATTTTTTTCGATGATGGTCATTGCAAATCAAGAAAATCCATCCCTTGATGGGTCTCGTCCATCAAGAAAACCTAACTAACTTTATGGGTATTGTCAGTCAACTAATATATTATCCTTGATGTTTATTGTCCATCGAGAAATAGTTTTCTTGACGTTTGTGGACCATCAACAAACCAAGGGAACTTTGCCCATCAAGAAAATCAAGAATCTACAATTTTTTACGTTTTTTTGTATTTTTTTTGTATTTCTTCAATAAAATATGAAAACTTTTCTTGACGTACATGACCGTCAAGATAAACATTATATCAAGAAAAATGTTTTTCTTGATAGCCCTTTACCATGACCATCAAGAAATCAAAATTTTCGTACGTAAAAAAATGCCAAATTTGTAGTAGTAAAAGAAAACTTTTATCATTAGGCTTAACTATTGTTTTCAGTATTATTTCAATTATATATATGTATTATATGAAGAACATAAAGCTGAGAGAGGTTCAGTCTATACTAAGTCCATATATGGTTGTTTGTTAACTTGAGCAATTTGGAAAAGTTGAATTGAATGGATAAAAAAAATTTCTCGTCATTTGGTTCACCAATAATTAAAATAGTTTAACACTTGGTTATTCGTGACAACTCTCTTATGATAATTACCAACTAAAAAAAAGTTAGAAAAAGTAATAAATAGTTTTTAAGAAAAGTGAAATGAGCAAAAACTAAAATGGGAGAATTGATGGGAATAAAAGGAGTGATGTAGACAGGTTAACCACCAAATCGTACAACAGATTGGTTGTGGTCACTTCACTCCTACGAAACAACACATACTACTACTCAAACTCAACGTATTTCTACCTCATTTTATTGATTAATTGTGTCGTTTTTTTTAATGAATACACAACTAATTTTATATAACATTTCAAAAGAATGGCAGATATACTAAAATCTATAGGTTAAAAATTTTCAATCATATTTAGTGATAGACTTTAATCAATGATAGAATATATTGGTAATTGATTTAGACTAGAAATTTAAAGTTTTTATATATGCAAATCGTTTTCTTCAGTGTTATGTCCTTTTATTTGGTGAGTCTCACAGCTACATTTGTAATTACTACTCTTATTTCATATTTGTCTTTTTCAATATCACGTCACTTTTTTTTTGTTAGGTCTCAATCAAATAATTTCATTTGGAGAAGTCAACGTCACTTTAGCATAATAATAATTGACATGATTTTCTTTTTTTAAGGTCCAAGATTTGATCCTCCATCTCCTAAATTATTGTATGGAGAAAATAAAAATTTAGAACAACTTTCAAATTTTGAAAATTAAATTGTAACTGTTGAAACATTATATAAACGAAATTGAAACCAATCATATATGTTGTAGACTAAAGGTATAATTTACCCAACTATCTAATGATATACATATGCATAAAGTTTAAAAGTGAGGCCTTGTACAAAAACATAATTATTGAATAAAACAATGTATGCCCTAAATTAAAATCTCCCTCAAATAAAAAGATGGAAAAAAAATTTATTGGAAAAAAAATTTATTGGTACCACATCAAGATGTTCCTTCCTTTCATATTTCAAAATATCCTTAATTGGTATAATAATTTATTTAATAAATCCTACATTATTGTAATATTATTATTTTCACGAGCAGTAAATTGTAGTATATTAAAAACAAAAACTCAAATTTTTCATAGGTTAAAATATTATGATGTGTTATAGGTCATTTTGGACCAAAGGTTATAATTGACATTTAGAAATAATAAAATCAAGAAGACCCTCAATCGAGGTCGACCTTCTCTATTCAATGATCATAGCATACTATGACCTATTTGAACCATGGAAAAATGATAGTATGGGCCGAAAACCCAAACTAACGATCTCGATCTCTATGTCGGCCAATCATGAGCTAGGATATATGGGTCGAGGCCCCCAACCTTCTCCATTTGGCACACCCTCACTCATTCAACTTGAGAGATAACTCATCTTATCTAGAATTAGGAAACTCATATCCTGGTCTTAATTGGACAAAGATAAACCTAAATCAAATTTTCTATAAATGCACCCCATTATCGTTCCATATATATGAGATAACTATTCTCTATTCTATAATGATCTTATTGACTTAGGCATCGAAGCCATTTTCTTTGTTTTGCATTTTTTTTTTTTTCAAATTACAAATTCAACTATTGGTGTTATGTGAAGATGATCAGGTGCGTATATCCCTTGGTCAAAAATTTTGGCATATGAACATTATGCACGCGCAATTTATCATTTTGGTCTAAGTACTTTATAATATTAAATTTTACTAACTCTAAACTTTCAAAATAGATGTTAACACCAAAATCTGAACAAGGAAATTTTATGTGACCTTCAAGTGATAATAGTATTGAGTTTATATAAAGGTGGGATGAATGTGTGATATACGAAAAGAGAAAATGTACATATTGGTGTCGTGCTTACCACATACACTTTAATGCATAAGTTAGAAGGTAGAAGAGCATAGAAGATAAGAAGTTTGAAAGTAGGATTCAAGTTACCTAATATGAACTTATAAATGATATATTTATAGAGGTGATTGACTTAAGTTGCTCTATTAGAATTCTATAGCCACTTTAGGATGATTATATAACGTATTGAGTGTAAGGCGAGATAATGTTTGATTTCATGATTGATTAGGGTCAGCCTTAGACATTACTCTGGGCCCATTTTGGTCCTAGGAAGATGTTTTTGGGCTGCAACACATGTGGACATCCTATTAGCTATTTTGTTATGACTAGCCTTGGCGATCACATAAATTTGCGCTTTGACACAAGTAACTCTTTCCTTGAATATTGCTTCCAGCTTTATTTTTGGTTGACTATACTATTTCGGTTTAAAAATCAGCCCTAACATAAATTTGCAATAATAATGGAAACTTGTGTAAGTACATCAATAGCATGGTTTCATTTAGAAAACATGTTTATAATAAATAGTATGAATGAAACACCAAAAGAGTGTTTAACAAATGAATATAGAGTGTTAAGTGAAAATATAATTTAAAATGATGGTGGATGGAAAAATGAAAATCCATTTAAAATAAAATATTATGAAAAAAGAAATAAGTTGAGAATTGAAGATTTGGTTGGTGCTGATGTCGCTGCTCTTCATAAAACTTATCCATTGACACAAAAAGAAAACAGAATTACACCCACGTGTTCACTCAAACGGAGAAAAAAGAAAAAAGAAAAAAGAAAAAGAAAGCACTTTCCTAAAAACGACTTCCAACTCAGCCGCGTTAATATTCAATTTTGTTTTTGGTTACAATATTAATTTCCATCAAATAAAGTTTAATTAAAATCCAAGGTGGACCCACGCAAATATCACACCACTCCACCGCGTGCTTATTTCCCACCGCGTACCTATTTCCCCTTTGCTCTTGCCCCCGTCATCACCCCCCTCCATATAAATACCTCACTCCTCCCTTCCACTTCCTAAATCTCTCCTTTTCCCTCTTCCTTTCTCTACCTCTCCTCTCATGAACTCTCTGAAGCGATCACTATCACCGTCACCATCACCATCCACCCAATCCCCCCACTCCTACCACTTCTCCCTTCCCCCGTCTTCTATTTCCTCTGATCAAGAGCTCTCTGTAATCGTCACTGCCTTGACCTCTGTCGTCTCCGGCACTTCTTCCCATCTCCATTACTCCATGGCCGATGCCTTTTGGCGCAAAAATCAAACCCCCTCCTCTTCATTCCATTCCGATTCCTCCTCTTCCTTCACTTCTTCCACTACCCACGCAATTTTCCCTCCCTCTGTTTTCGATACTTGTACCGTTTGTCAAATCGAAGGTTGTTTAGGATGCAATTTCTTTTCCCCTTCCGCCTCTTCCTCGTCGCATCTTTCCGGCGAGATGAAGACTGCAAATAAGCGGTCGAAAAAGACTTATAGAGGCGTTCGGCAGCGCCCCTGGGGGAAATGGGCGGCAGAGATCCGAAATCCGAAACTGGCCACTAGAGTTTGGTTGGGGACGTTCAATACTGCAGAAGAAGCTGCTAGGGCTTATGATAAAGCGGCGTTGGAGTTCCGAGGGCCGCGAGCGAAGCTTAATTTTCCGTTTACGGATGATTCGTTGAGAATGATGAGTTCGGAGCGGGAAATACAGAGGACGGAAAATGAAATTTCGAGGACCAGTAGCAATTCGGCGGGGATTGGAATCGGGAATGAAGATGAAATATGGGGGAAAATTGCCAAAGATGAAATGGATCAATGGATGTCGACGTTGATGACAGATCACGGCGGCGATTCGTCGGATTCCGCCAGTATTGGAACTTGGGAATTTTCCTGATACCCTTTTTAAAATAGAATAATAAAAAAAATAATAATAATAATAATAATAATATGTTGGGTAAAGTTTTGCTGGTAATTTTATAGGAAAAATATAGTTTGTGCAATTGATAACATCCATTTTTGTCCATTCTATTTTTGTTAGGACAAACTTCTCAAAAATAATAGTTATATCAAATTAGACATAGGATATATCATACACATAATGTATCAATTTGTATTCAAATAAAACATAAATTCAAGATTTTTTTTTCTCTCTCTTCTTCCACTCTTTTGTATACAAAAGATTTAAATTACTATTTTTTTTAGTAATATTTGGATCTGTTGGATAAGATATGGGTGTATTTATTACTCATATTTTTTGGGATTTTAAGCATCCCAATGGATAGCTACCTCAAAGTTCCTCATTAATTGAAGTCCAATTAACTCAAATTTTTTATTTTTAAACAAAAAGAAAAAAAAAATGAAAAATGAAACTATTACTTGTCTTCTCCTTTTATTATTTATTAAATGTAATAAAAAATTAGTAAAAAAAAAAATATAATTAATGAGATGTGACCCTTGATTTTAATAATTAAAAAAGCTCACTTTTAGTTAACCTATTATAAAAGTGGTTTTTCCAAACTTAAGGAGATTGATCCTTATCTTTTTATAAATTAAAAGAGAAAGAAAAAGGTTGATGTTTGAATTTTGTTTAATGAAATATGAAACTTTAATTTAGAAAGTAGAATTATTATGGCACATGCTAAGTGCGTTGAACGAAAACTGTAAAACAATTAAGAAAAATGTGTTGAATAAATGTAAAGATCAAAGTATAGTAAAATATAATTTAAACATTAATGTCACCAATATATGTAAATCGGCTAATATAAACTACATATTTCCAATAACAATAACAATAAGAGAGATGATATAATTTAATTTTATTAAAAAAAAAAAAAAAAAAAAAAGGTGAGTGAATAGGGATTTAGAGTGGGGGGTGAGGTGGAGAATAAAATGTGATTAAATAATATTGAAGGTCAGGTGAAAAAGAGGAAAAAAGGGAGGAACCAACAAAATCATAGTATTACACGTTTTTAATTTGTACCAATAAAATCCCTCCACCTGTACTTGAGAGATGGCTTTTTTAATCTCTTAAGTTTGTATTTTCGTTTTTGGAAAACGTGGATTCTGAAAACAAAAGATAATAATAAAAGCACGTGTTAAGGCATAAAAAAAAGGTTCACAACCTTCGGTCCCACCCCTTCTTTTTCTTCCTCTTCTTACTTACATCATCTTTTTTCTTTTTCTTTTTTCTTTTTAAACAAAAGGTGCCCTACCATTATTTTAGTAATCTTAAAATCAATGTCAACGTCTCATGATGTTTAATAATTTAAGTGGTTATATTTATAAAGAAAGCCTTTTATTTTATTATTAATAATATTAACATAGTGTTTGTTCTTTTTATTAATATGTTTTTAGAAAAAGATATAAAAAATTTGAGAAAAGCAAAAAAAAACCCAATTGGGAAACGACAAAAAAAAAAGGGTGGGTTTGATTGATGCACGTGTTTAATTAACTTTAATACTTTAGTAAATGAATCCCAAATAAAAAGAAAGGAACCCACTCTCTGTTTAATTCAATTTCCACTCAACGCTCCTTTTTATTCTTACTCACAATGCTTTTACTTTCCTTTCCTTACCAACTTTTCTTCTCTTTTTTCTTTTCAAATTTCCTAAAACCATTTCCACCCCTACATTTATTAAATTTATAAAACTCTTAATGCATTTCCATAAAGTGTTAAATTTTAATTTTGAATATAATTGTATCTATCATCATACTTTAACGATCATTTTTGCCATTTAAATCTAAAATCTCTAGACTTTTTGTATATATTGATGTCAGTTAAGCTCTTTCTTTATTCCTTTTAAAACTAAAATTACTGTTTTATATTTATAATTTAAGATTTATTTAATTTAGTTTTTTTAATCTTTAATAAACTTTAATATTTAAGTCTCTCAAACTTAAATTATATCCAAATTGGTTCAACACCGTAATAAATTTCATTCAATAAATTATAGCATGTTTTTGAAATGTTAATAGATTAAATATATATACACTAAACTGTAGTAAATTGAAATGTTATAGCATGTTTTTGAAAGAATCAATATAAACTAAATTGTAGGCTAATGGTATATATATATATATATATATATATATAAATTGTTGTAAAAACGAGATGCAATCGAAAACGGATATTGAAAAATATAATATTAAAATAACATTAAATAATAAATAAATAAATAAATAAATAATATGAAAATTAAGTAGAATGGATGAAGAAATACAAGGTGAGTGAAAATTAAATTGTACCCTTGAAGTCACTAAAGGCCATTATTTATAGATCATGTGACAAGTAGAATGTGAATTTACTTGAACAATAGAATAATAGAATGTATGATTACTTACGTATGAATGAAGGAGGTGACTTTACTTAACTATTATTATATTATTATTTATAATAAAAAATAATATTTTAATTCGATGAGTTGAAGTTTGATGGATAAATGATTGAGGGTTGTAATTTATTATTATTATATAATAATATAACCTAAGATATTTAAGATAATAATAAAGAGAAAAGTGTTATGAGTGTTGACGTCTGATTTTTTCTTTAATCCCTATTTGTTTATCCTCGTTTTTAATGTGCACTCAATTTATAAAAACAAAAAACCATGTTTTTGAAAACAATCTAAGATAATAATATTGTTTTTTGTTATACATTTTAAATTCTGTTCCATTTTTGTCGTCTAATTTTAGTTTGTTTTACTATCAATTTTAATTTTATTTCCACAAATACTTTGTAGTTTTTTTTTTTTAAAGACACTTTTGATTTCTTTTGTCATCCATGACTACTTTTATTATGAAGTTTGAAAACATATTCATTCACATGTTCTACTTCTTTGGATGAAAATTATTAGATTAAATTCTATTTTAGTTTCTGAACTTTTGAACAAAGCTTATGTTTGATCTTTGTCGTTAGCGTTATGTTAACTTTTTAATGGAATGATGTTGTGACTTCTAAATTTGGAAGATAAGACTCTAGTTTCATCATATTAATTAAATTGATAAATAACCTAGAAATCTTCCTAATTTGTTCTATAAATTTTTTATTCCAACAAAAAAACATAATCAACATGCTTGTAGATTCTATAAATTTGGTTTCCCGCCCTTTTTTTCTTTTCAAATAGAAACTTTGAAGCAAATCAAAAGAACGACATTGGGTATAATAACAAAACTAAAATAGATATAACAAGTTGGTGTTAACATCAATGCAAGGAAATAAACTAGAAAAATAAAATAAGTATAACACATGTATGAAATAAAATCAGCGAAATTGCCGATAAATATTTCCACGATGAATCACAACCTCTCCTCCAACAAAAATTAAAATAAAAAAATGGAGAGAAAAACAAAAAATGAATCTCCTTAATAAATCACAAAATATCTCAAACTTGAGGCACTAAAAAATTGCATTTTGAATGAATTGCATCTAGCATATGAATTAAAAGTAAAGTAGAATGAGAATGTGTCAAGGTGACGATCAAAATCATGAAGACAAAGTGACTTTTTGAGTTATCCAATAAAACATTAATTTACCATGAAGCTTTTAATTAAAAATTAAAACCTTAGATTATTAAGAGTGATTTCTTATTTGACAGCTAATAACCCAAATATAGAAGAGTCATCTCATCATTTCGTTAAAGAGTTAATAGATTCTTAATGACAAGGACCAAACTCTTTTTAAAAGTCCAGGGACTAATACAAATATTTTTAAAAGTCCGGAGAACAAAATAAAACAAGATACAAAGTTTAGAGACCAAAATATGATCTAAACCAAATTATTATGGCTATTTAACCAATTTTGACATGAATTAACTTTAAAAGATCTAAATTTAAGGTATAATTGATTTAATGACAGTACAATTAGATCAATTTCAAAATATATGAAAAAAAATGATATTTTAATCTATGTTATTTTATCTTTTGTTATACTTTTTTTCAATTTTAAATAAGTATTTCAATTATGTCTCTAGATTTTAAGAAGTTTTCATCTTTGCCCATTGCTTGCAAGCAGCCAAGCAAAGCTAAGCGTCATGGCAAGCCACATGAGAGGAACTATGCGGCCAAGAGCAAGATAAGCCTTGTGAGGTTAGATAGGTGTAGCAGGAGTAGCAAAGAAATGCAACATTACTTGTTGAATGGCTTTGCAAACATTACTTGTTGAAGGGCTTTGCGAGTTGACAAGGGAGGCTATGCGACCAAATGGTGCCCTAGGCGTTCAAAGGCAGTCGATGGAGTGGTAAACATATGTCCTTAGAATGCAAAAATGCAATTACAAATAGGCTATTTCATACAATTAGTGCTCTTAAACTACTCGTATGTTTTCTCTCAAATTAGTTTCAAAAGAATCATAAAGGGAAGTCTAGTATTTTAAGTAGAGCTGCTGGACAAAGAGGACGTGAGGAAGGTGTTTATCAGTTTGAAGAAAGGGAAGAAGGTCATTTTCAAAGGAAATCGGAGCAGTATGAAGTTTTTGGAGGCTATAGAGATCATTAAAATGATGAGGATCATGGTGTTCCACTCGTTTATGAAGAACCAATTACAAGATCTAAAGCATCAAAGATTCAACAATCATTCATTCTTCATGTACAAGAATGGATAGGGTCGGTTCACCATGAATTTCATGTGTCACATACTGATACAAGAGACCAAGGACCATTTGGAGTTTTGAAGGTCAATGTTTTCTCGATTAAAGTGGACTATGGGGTAGACATTAAGCTTCCATGAAGCCAACAATTTGAAGACCTCATGACTTACTTAATATCACATTTTTATTGTATTTTCAATTGTTTTAATTTAACTAGTTAGAGTAACTACCATTAATAGGTTAGTATTAAAGATGGTGGTTGTTGGAAGATAAAAAGATTAGTTAATATTTTAAGGACTTTTTTTATTTTCATTAATTAGGATAGAACCTCTATAAGACTATATAATGTTTTTATCCTTTCATTTGTAAAAGCAAGACTTTTGATTAATGCAATTTGAAATCTCATGTTGAAAGTTTTACCTTAATTTGCAATTCTTGTTATAAAATGCATGCAAGCCATTCAATCTAACCTTGATCAAGTTTGATTGTGGAGTGAATCAATTTAGAACAAGATTTTTAAATCTTGCTTCTAGATCTTTGATCTAAGATGTAATCGAATCCTAACTTTCTCTTGGTTGATCTAAATTAGTACAAGGAGGTGTTAGTTTCTTATTTCAAAGGTTCTTGCTACGTTAATAGCTTGGATTGAGGATTGAGGATTGGGATTTTCTTATCAATTACTTTGAATTTCAAGCTGAAATTTGAAGGTAAGATAGTTGGGGAAATTGTAAGCATCTTTGAAGAAGGAACTTTTCCATTTGGATTGCTAGTTTAAAAGTTATGAGCTTGGGAAGTTGACGTTAATTTTTGGAATCATTTAGGCGTTTTCTAGGCAAGGTTTAATGGTTGGCCGAGCGTTAGGAGGTCAAGTGTGGTGCTACGTGCATTTGCAAGGTAAAGAATTTATTTTAGAGTTTTAAGCATGCATTACATGACTAGGGCCCAGCCAGGCGACTTGAGGTGCACGCCAAGATCGTGGAGTACACCATGTGTGCATAGAGGCATCAGAACGCAGTGCGGGGTTATGCAACCATGGGCACATAGCAAAGGGTTGTGAGGTTAGCACACGACCAAACATGCTGAGGGGCCTGCCCCATTCGTGCTGTCCGTCACCCATGCCCAACTCTAACCCATGCCTAAAAGCCATTTTTAGTTGTTTTTGGAGTTTTTTTCAATTTTTGAGTTAAATTTGGTAATTTCTAAACTTAGAGGATTAAATTATATTTAAATTCTCTAATTTCAGGTCAATAGAAGATTGGACAAATTTATAAGTCGAGGTTTTAGCTACCACCAGTGAGTAACAAAAATGAGTTTCAAGTGAATTTCTAAACATGATTTACTACCAAATGTTTATAACATGCTTTGAGTTAAAATAATTGAGATATACCTAATTTGAAAATTATTTCGAAAGCATGAGTTTTAAAGTTTAGAATGAATTTGAAAAACAAGTGTTTTAGATGAGTTTGTTGATGTTATTAAGCTATTTCTTTAAATTTGAAATTTATGAACAAGCATGATTATGCTAAGTTTTTGAAATGTTTAAGTTTAAGATTCATTTAAGAAAAGCTTGATTTGCAGGTTTGAGACTTGCTATATGGAAGAGATTTATATAAACATGTTGTTCTAGTGTAAAATAATGTTTTAAAGCATGAGATTTATTTAGCATGTTTTAGTTTATACATAACATATCCTGAGATTTACAGTAACCCTACGAAGGTGTTTTCCTGTGCACAAAGATCATGTGATGAGGGTATTCAATTGATGTCTAGAATTTTCATCACATAGACTAGGTTGAGATGAGAGCCTCTACAGTCGCCTAAATTTTCCATCTCGGAGATTTATATTGTGATGAGAGTACTACTAATGCCTAGAGTTCCATCTCAAGAGGTATACAAAGATTCAAGGTATAGCAGGAAAGATAAGTGTTGAGAAGCTAATTACTTTGAAAATTATTTATATGCTTTTCTAAATATGTTTATCTCTCATGATTTTTAAACCATGTTTTGTTTTAATATCTAGTCACTCACTAAGTTTTAACTCAAATTTTCCAAATATGTTTTCCTAATTTCCAGGTAGAGATCATGGATCCAGATTTGGCTACGTCTGTCTACCTGCTAGAGTATTTTGAGTTTCATACTAGTATGTCTTGTATCTAGTTGTGCATTTAGTTAGTCTCTTTATGAGTAACAGTTTAGTTAAGTTGTGGGTTGTACAAGTTAGTCTTTGAGTTTTCTGTACTTGTGGTTGTTTATGTCTATATAAGACCTTTTAAACTTTGTTGTTCATAGTAGAGATGTGTGTTTGTTTCTAAGCTTCCACAATACTTGCATATTTATAGTTCTTATTGTCGATGTTGAGTTTTTAGTTCTAATTCTAGTAGAGTCATCGGGTATCGTTAGAAGGAGAACGGTATATGTTGGCTTCATGCCGTCTCTTGAGCTAAGAGAAGGTGGTATAGGAGAGGGTGTGACAATTGATGTACTGATAATTAATATGTAGAAATACATAATACTTACATGATACTATTTATATCTATATAGAAGATAAATCATTAAGACGTCGAAGATTGTCGATGTAAACCATGAACCATAAGAAACTTAGATTTTTTTTAAGAGTTTGAAAGGGTTTGGTTTTAAGTGATGTTAATACAAGGAAGTGTTAGTTTTGTGTGTCATGGTAAGTGAAAAAAGGGAAGGCAAAGTTGTTAAGTTTAAAAGTTAAAGAGGTTAGTTTGAAAAGAAGAGAAATTTTGGCTAAGTATAGAAGTTTGGCGTTTTGGCTTTGGCTTTGGCGATTAGAGGTTGTATTGGGCAGCCAAGGGAAGAAGAAAAACTCCAAAGAGATTAGTTTGGGTGTTTTGTGTACGCAAGAAAGCTTGGTTAGAGGTTAGATGGCGAGAAGACTTGGCGTAGAGGCATGTGTTTAGAGGTTTGTGACAAGGCCAAGAGAGGTTAGTTGGCATTTGGTCTTGGCATTTTGAACTTGTCAAGGGGCTTGGACGTTTTGGTTTGGCGTTTTGATGAAAGGCTATGCAAGATTGGACTAAGAGGTTAGTTATGCGTTTTGGACATGCATGTGGCAAGCTTAAAGCAAGCGGCTTAAAGTTAATCCAAGTGTCTTAATATTACTAACATTAATTTTGAGGTAGAAAGGTAGTTTGAGGTGTCCTAAGGATGTTTAAGGTTGGATTAAGCAAGGTTAAGGTATCAAGATAATTTCATGCAAGGCTTTCTTTAAATAGCTAACTTCAACAAGGAGTTTCTCACAATACACTCAGGTATTTTCACTCAAATTGGTCTTGAAAGTTCAAAAATAGTGTCTAGTTTGTGAGTAAGGGTTGCTGTGCATTTTGGATTTAAGGAGCTTTTCGTTTTGATCAAGAGAAGGTGAGAAGGTCATTTCTCAGATGAATCTAAGCAAGGTGCATTCAAAGTGGGATACAGGACTCGTCTTTGGAAATTTAATTATGAAATTTTGAGGTAAGAAAGTTAAGTTATTTTAGAGAAACTTTGTAGAAGAAATTATTTTCATTTGAGTTCTGGATTTTACGTTATAAAGCTCTAAATTAGAAGTAAGGTTCTGATCGAAAATGAGTTTTTGGACAATGAAGGTTAGTGGTTGAGTCTAAGAGGTTAGCAAGGCATGTCATGCAAAATGTAGGGTGCGCGTGATGGTCGAGCGGGTTGCATTGAGTGCGCACGAGAAGGTTGGACCAAACGCCTGAGGCGTGCGCTAGAAGGGTGGCATGTGCGTGAGGCGCGGCAGAAAACCTCTTAAGAGGTTAGTACGCGGGCACCAGAGTCCAGCCAAGGCTCTGTCGCCCATCTCTACGCACCATTCATGCCATTTTAGTGTTTTTGGGCTGTTTTTGATATTTTGGAAAATTTTTAAGTAAAGTTCTAATATTTTTATGATAAAAGGGAATTAAATGGAATTATTTCCTGTTATTTTAGATCCAGAGAAGATCAGACAAATTTATAGACCAAAGGTCTAAACTACTATTTGTGAGTGATAAAATGAATTTAAAGTTGATTTCTGAATCTAATTATTTATCAAATGTTTTAAGCATGCTTTGATGTATGAATTACTTGAGTTTATTGATTTAGTAAAATGTTTCCAATGCATGATATTTGAAATGTTTGTTAAGTATATTTTATGATAAGTATTTAAGTAAAGAATGATTTTAGAATGTTTTAGACTATACCTATGATGGATATGTATATAGCAACCCCTAGGGGGATATGACTTGTGCTCTAAGGTTCCTATGGTAGAGGTATTCAGTAGATACTTATGTATGCTATCATTGGGACAGATTTATGAGAAGAGAGTTCTGCAAATATGATATCTATAGGTTACCAGGTCATTGTAGTTATAACAGGCCGTCAAAGGGTCCACCTTGTGTTTCATTTGGTATAACAAGTAAATTGATTTAATTATTCTAAAGATGAAGTTTAAAACTAAATTGTTTTAGAAAGTATGTTTTAATAAAACCATCACTCACTCGACTACTTTAGCTCACCCTTTCCAAACATTTTCTCCACTTTCTAGGTAGAGGGTGTGATCCGCAAGCCTGATCGTTGTCTTCATGTCTACTGTGCAAAAGTTGTGAATAGTTTAGTTACTAAGGGTTAGTTTTAGTTTAAACATTATCATGTACATGGTTTTGTATAAGGTTAAGTGCAGTTGTTTAATTTCTGTTTGGTCTGTAAGTATAGTTTGTAATCAATGGCATCTAGCCTCGACTACTTTTAAAATATAAGAAGTTTGTTTCACTTAGTTTTCGCTGCATAAGTCTTAAATTACTTAAGTTGTTTAGCATTGTAAAAGATTAGTAGTCAGGTTCAACTGGTGGTGTTCAGAAAGGGAGTGACAATGGTTGGCTTCATGCCACATCTCGGGTCGAGCAAGCAGATGCTTGGAGTGGGGTGTGACAATCGAGACCTCCAATCGATAAAAAAAAAAAAAAATTACTGACCATGAACATCAACTACTAAGCAATTAATAGCAAGACTAGATCAATCTGCAGAGAAGTACGAAGATTAGTTTCTCAAATTTGATTCTTTATTTAAATGATAAATGAGGAGTTTCTTTGTAGTTTGCGAAGCAAGAATAGAAGAATAAAATGTGAAAGGTAAATTGAAAGAAAAGTAAAAGTGGTATGTCCAAGTTTTTAGAGGTATCCCCAATTGTTTGCTTGATCATAGATTTATCAAATTAAGTTCTATATTGTCTAAGTTCGGCCAATGCACCTAGAAACACTAAGTGAGATTCCAAATTATCTAATTAGACAATTGGATTAGATGAAACACATACTAATCAATTTAACTAACCACATCAAGATTCGAAGAGTTGATAAAATGAAAAGTAAAAGGAAGCACCTAATTAGATGCTAAATACGCTTTTCGTCTAAGTTAGTTACATAATGATAATCACGAGGGCGTCATACACTAGTCCACAAGTTTAACTTAACCTTTGCTACTTGGCAATTAATGGACGTAACAGTTACGGATTAAGTTTAAATCTATAGCAATCAAAGTGAAACTTTGACTAGTTTGTTAGACTATCTCAAAGTAACAGAACCATAAATATAATTCCAAACTGAAAATCCATAGACAAAATAAAAACAATCAAGATTAAGAGTTTAGCACAAGTCTCACAATGTTACAATGAGAGAAAACCTCAAAACCTAGAGTTGAGGATCCTTACCTTCCTATTGAGATGAGAAAACTAAAACCTGTCATCTTTCATCTCAATTATAAAGAAATATTCAATAAAAAAAATCTAAAACTAAAGTTATAGATGGTTAGAGGAAGAAAAAAAAAGTGATCATTTGTCCAAACGATCACTTAGCTCAAAAGATATGATCTAATTGTTGAAGTGGTGACTATAATCACGTGCAAATAGCGTTGAAATGCTGTCAATATTTGTTGCCAACTGGCACTTTGCTTCCATGGTAGTTTTGTAATGATGATTGCGTACGAACTTTATAATCACATGCAGAAAACTTTTGGATATTTTGTCTTAGAAACAAAGAATTGAATCTAACTAAAAAGTATAATAAGTGGGTCAATTTATACCCCACCATTATAATTCCATTTTAAATTCATCACTTCGTGATTTCAATTTTCACATGTATAAGACATAAAATGCATAGATTAATGAATGATTAGAGAGAAATGAGGGAATCAAAGGGCTAATAGCACCTTTTCTAGTTGCTATTTATCCTCTAATCTTCCTTTATTTTTTTTTACTTTTTTTATAGAATTAAGTAATAAAATCAAGTGAAATAGTTCGTAAATGAAAATAAAAATCTCAATTGATTCAATTATCATTTTGGAGATGAAGAGATTTCATTAGAAACTTAACTTTAGGTCTAGAAATGGAAGGTATGTTTCATTAGAGGTATGGTATCCAAATAACCTAAAATGCTCAAATCAAACTATAAGGATCATTAGGTTAAGATTTTTTTCTTTGCAATTTAGGTTGGTTTGATTTTTTTTAAGAACTAAAAATCGATTCAATTCTTGGGTTGGGAGTATTTTTGGTCAATCTCCCTCGAATTTGAAGTATGTAAATTTTATATTTTAATCTCACAAACTCATCGTACTATGGATCAAATTGAGTTGGATTAGTCATATGAACAAAGTTGACCCCATTGAAATTTAACACTCAATTTGGTTAAAAAAAAGTATAACCTTTTTTAAATGAAGAATTTAACACTCATATGAATAATCTTTGAGGCCTAAATTTTAAAATGTTTTGTGGGTTAAAACGTATAACCTGGGACAAGAAGTGAGCCATTTTGTACTCCCTTAGACTCTCACCATCAAACTTACAACAAGTACTACACGCCAACACACAATAAACAAATATCCTAAAATTCAGTTCTACTTGCGGATTGTTTTTTTCTTTTTTTAATTTTATTTACACAAACCAATCAAACACACAAATTTTTCAGTGTGGTAACGAATAAACCAATTCGAAAAGGCTCATACAACCAAAATATGACCAGAAACAGAAAAAAAAAATGAAAATGAAAAGACAGTCATAAATACATATGAAGTGGATAAACAAAGAAAGCAGCACCAGTACATCAATCAATATGTATGAGAAGGCGCACCATCCACGACAGCGATAGCTTCTCATCTCTTTCCGGAGAGGCTAATGGAGCTCACTTTCATGGGGGTAGCCACAACCAGTGGAGCTTCTGGAGAATCGGATACAGCAAACTTGTCGTGCATGAATCGGCTCTCGACAATGGATTCATCCTTCAGCACAATCTTGTAGCAGTAACAGCTCTTGAGTCCTTGCTGATTCCGGTAGCACTCATGTGAACTGTTCTTTACGCGATGGAAGTCCCATATCACACTGAATTTGCCCACTGTTGCAACGAGGTGACGCTCTTGTTTACCGCTTTCGGTTACCTGAAATTTAATGCCAATAATATTGTAAGTTTGTAAGTTTGTGTATGAATCATCATAAAGAAGCAAACAAAAGGAAGCTCAAACTCCAGTTTTCTAACTGAAGTAATGAGGGAAATTCTCTGTAGGAACTAGGAACAGCAGAAGGCATCATATTCTTAACAGGAATATCAATAAAAAAACTAGTGGTATATCTTCAAAGATACCCACTCTTCTACCTCTTTACTTCTCTAAGTTACTAAGATATTGCCATCACATAGCCGTCAAGTACAAGAAATCACCATCATTTCTTCATTTTCAGCCACAACAACACATCAAGTTTTGTTGGCGGATTTGAAGCAGATAAATGTTAGATTTGATGTCCACACATTACAAGTGTATTGTTGTGGTTAAAAACGATAAGAATTTAAATGAAAAATACTTCAATTGACAGCAAAATTATATATTCAGCCGAAACACAATACTAAAACCTTAAACAGTAGACCCAACCAAACCAGCTAAAAACAGAGCAAGATTCAAACATTCAAAATCAGAACAAGAGCACAAGTTTTTCTTACCCAAGAGAACTGGCCACCATGGAATGTATTGTCTGTTCCAGCCAAGTGGGAATCCAGAGGAGTCAACTTCAGCAACCTCGGAGCTGGAATTCTGTTCCCCATACGACCACTGAACCCAGTCTTCGTGTTGCCATCTTTATCGGTGAATAAAGTACAGATCAGTATCAAATAACTATCAGTAGTCCCCAAAATCCACTTGCCATCATAAGTAACATCCACATGAGTAATCGGCGAACCGAGCCCCGGAAAGGCCGTCTTTGCCTGTCTCATCGACGTCTTCGAATACAGCCTTATCTTCCCATCAATCGATCCAACAACAATTGAACCATCCCCTGTTGTAGCGAAGCACTGGAAGTTCGTCCCTCTTGAAAACTGATGCCCCTGCGCCCAGTTTAGAACCATCGAATTATCAGCAGACCCACAAATGTTCTGAACCATTCCTCTACGGTCTCTCATGTCCCATTGACAAAGCCTGTTGTCATCCAACCCCAAAAATGTAGACTCTGAAGGATCTAATTGCGACCCTTTGGTGTCGTTTGTGATGTCCCTCATTGTAATGTCTGTACCATCTTTTTCAAACTTCCATTCTGTAACTATTTTCCCTGTCTCGATATCAAGCTGCTCTAGACCTGTTGTGTGGGGCTTTCCCTCCTTCAATGGACTCATGAGAAGCATGTTTGTCTCAGCCTTCATGAGAAGACCCTTCTTTGGCGTTGATCGCCAAATGTTTGGAGACTGTCCTGCACCAAATTTCAATGAAACCCCCTTCCCATGAATTCCATGGCTCAGATTCCTGTAAACCTGAACCCCAGAGTCGTTCACCAAGAAGCTGTTATCCAACGCCCCTAATGTCAAGCTCTGCACTCCTCCATTAGCAGCCTCCTCGAACTCCTCTATCAAGTCTTGTTTCGTCCTCACTGACGAGCTGGGGCTCTTTTCAAAATCAATATCCGCGTTTTCCCAAATCGAATCGTCAGCCACCTCCGGCTTCAACCACCCAATGAACTCCTTCCCGTAAATCTTGACCTTGTTCTCATCAGTTGCTTGAAGCCCATAAACATTCTCAAACAAGCAATCTTGGAATTCGGTCACGAAGTTCCGATACTGGTCACCGCTCGGGAACTTCAAAGCCCAGACACCTTTATTAACAAAATCGACGCGCCGCTGATCGCCAAACATCTTCAATTGCATTTCCGTGGAAACCAACGCTCTGACCTTCGCCCCCACTTTGAGTACCCAACGTCTCCCACCTGAGGAATTGGCATTATGACCCTCATGGTCATCTTCCTCCTCGTCATCGTCATTATGTACGTCGACGTTCGCGGTCTTGAGAAAATCGTAGAAAGTGAGTTTCTCAGAGACGATCCATTTCGCACGGGGGGTATTTCCACCGATATGAAGGTAAAGTTTGACGGCGTTCTTAGAATTAGGTGTCTGAGAAGGAGAAGGGGAAGAGGAAGAGGAGCCATACTTGAGCTTAAGAGCTTTGAGTTTAGCGTCAACATCATCAATTGCAGAAGAGGTACCAGTGGATTTACCGGTGGTAGAGATCGAGGGTGGCTTCAAATCTTTATCAGCATCTTCATATTCTTCTTCGTCGTCGTCGTCGTCTTCTTCTTCTTCTTCCTTGTAATCATCGGAGTCCGAAAGTTCAACATCCTCGCGGCTCTGGCCAGAACCCATTTCGATCAGTAGTGGAGTAAAGGAAGATTCGAATTTTGGAAGGGATTTGAGGAATTGGGAAGAAAATTGAAGGAAATTTGATGGGGAAGGAAAAGATTAAGAGAAAAAAAAAAGGTTGATTGAGAATTTGAAGGTTTTGGGAGCCAAATTCAATTCTAGGGCTGTTTTAATCAAAGTAAAATTCAGGTTTGTTCGTTTGAGTATTTATCGTGTGTGAATGACCTTATACACACTTCGCGTACATCTTACGCTTACTTGCGAGCTAAGAAAATGTTCATCTAAATTTATTACTAAGGGAACGCTTCACTTTATCCATAATCAATTTTATCCTATACTTTACATTCACATATCAAACTTCAATTTTAATGACTCTTATAATCATTAATCTATTTTCTATACAAACACCCTTACTAAATCATATGTTATAACACTTCAAACACACTCTTCTTCTATATTTTTGTTTACTTAATTCAAACAAGATCTAACGGCCTACTTGGGACATCAACTGGAGTGGGCTATAAGCTTGGGCCAAACTTTTATTTCTAGGTGTGGATTTGGCTCAAGTTTTGAAATAATCATATCCTTCAACCCTCACCTTCGTACTTTGAAAAAATTCAAAATTTTATTTTTCTTCGTCAATCTCAACACCGAGATCCTTTGCAATTTTTAAAAACTTTTTCAGTGCAATTGATCGGTCTCTGTTAGTCGAGTTGGACACCAAGATTATGCATTATTTAAAAAATTTGAAAATAAAATGATTTATCAAATGAACAAAATACCTTTGGTACTTCAATGCTTTACAAGGTCGTTTAACAATGTCATTTTGCCTGCGACTGAAGGAAGCCATGAAGGGAACTTCTTCTTGTTTAAGAAATTCCAGCATAATCTTCCTTCTATGACTAAAAATTGAACTTTAATTTAAACTAATCTACATTATATTTGGATTAGCTATTGAATTGAGTGTTTATTGTATGTCTATCAAACAAGTCAACCAACAACCACCTCAACTTATTTTCTCAAATTTTGTCATAAATTCAACTCAACCATCATAAACTTATTAATTTATAATGGAGAATCATCCAGACAAGGTGAGATCGAGGAAGATTTTGAAGAGATAGAATGGAAGATTTTGAAGAGCTATAAGATTGTTCTTGCAAATGCTTCCAAGGAACAAAAGCTTGTAAGCAAAATTATTCTAAAATCCAACGTGAAAACAGACATAACAAAACACAATCAGTATTGGGTGTCAAGCTCGGCCAAGATTGACCAAGAAAAACAAAGTTTCGAGTTTTTTCAAAGTGTAGTATTTTTTAAATGGAAAAGCAAAATGGTGTTATTTCTCCACTGTTCTCTCTTGCACATGCCCCTTCCCTCTTTCTTTCTCCCTCCTAATTAATACTATTTTTGAAGCAGTAACGTTTTGGGTATAACAGCTGATCTTGAATGGTTCATAGAGCAACAAGGGGATTTGAATTTGGTCTGGGCGAAAAGCAAGTCGGAGCCGTAGAAGAAGAGCTTTGTAAAAGAACGGCGTTGTTGGAGAATTGTCTGGAAGCAGCAGTTGTAGTTAGACTTAGTTTCGATTTTTGATGTGATGGAAGCTAATAAATTCCATAGGGTATTCATGGATCATGGCAGCGCCATTCTGGAGCTGGACTGCGGCCAACCAATGGAGAAGCCAATTGAGTAAGGAAGATCCGAAGTACATGATCTTGAACATTTAGCATCTGTTTTAAGTACTCAAATTAGAAAATATTAGTTTTGGAGTTGGATTATTGCAACCTTCTCTTTAAGTAAATGTTGGTGTTTTGATTAAATCTTGTTTGTACATCCAAAAAAGAGTGCTTTACAAATGAAATTTATGAAACACGCGAATTGCATCCTAAACCAATGTACTTTTTTTTTTTGTCCATATTAACCAAGTTACCTCTCAGAATGTCAAAAAAATGGTTAGCTTTTGACATAGTTAAAATCCAATTAGTTTAATAGAAATTGTAAAAACATGTACTATATATTTTCAAAATATGATATTTCATATGCATAATTATTTGTAATAAAAAAAGTAGTAGAAAAATTTGCACACGGTCTAAAATAACCTACATTCAAATCCCAAACTAATATAATTTAGACTATAATAACCAGCACTCAAAATACACAAAATACAGACCTATTACAACATAAACTAAAATACTTCGCACAAAAAACTAATGTTATAAACCAAGACTAATATTTTGCATCCCAAATATAGACTATAATAACACACCGTTTACCCATTAAGTTAGGTTCAGATGGGCAGCACAAAGAAATCAACTACCCAACAAGAGCCAGTAGATTAATTAACGGCATAACTATTTGAACATTCTGTGAAAAAAATTTAGACATCAACCTAATTGTAAATTCATCAATTCCCATAAAAAATCCACAGCTTAATAATTTAAAAATTCTATAAAAATTGAAACGACATCACCAACCTTAAAGTAATTGTCCAAACAATTTAACACATTCGCGTACAGAGGACTCCAAATATATAGAAGTTGCAACTTTTGGAGCTACAATGCATCCCGCGCAGCGATTCTACATGTTATAGCATCTCCAACTGAAGATAGCGTCAACTCTGGTCCAGTGATTTTAAAATGCTGAAAGAAAAAAAACAACCGTTTTCCTATAGGCAAGGACAAAACCGTAGTACTATAATTTTCGGTGTTCAAGTAGAAATTTTAATAAAATTTGAACCTATCTTGATTTGGAGAGGCTCAAGTAAGAGAAGGCTCTCTAAATTAGTAGAGATGGACATCGAGCCTAAGCACCTAATTACTCATGTCTCATTTGAAAGCCATTTTGTTTTTTAAAATTATGCTTGTAAACACTACTTCCACCATTTGGTTTCTTTGTTAAGGTATTACTTTTTAGGAGTATTGTCAACAGCCAAATGTTAGAAAACTAAAAATAATAGGTTTTCTAAAAAAAATTGGAAAAAAAGGTTAAGAATTCCAATGTAAACATGGTGAAAAAAACAAACACAATTTTCAAAAACAAAAAAGAAAACCTGATGATAATCATCAAATGGGAGCCTTAGAATTGAATGAATAAATAAAAAGAAAAAGTAATGCATATAAAAAAAAAAAACATAGGTTGTACCTTTTGTATCTGAGCTTGGTCTGCTCTCTCTCCCAATTCCTCTAGGTTGATCTCTTTACCATGTACAAGTTTCTCGATGGCCTTCACCTAACATGGGTAAATAGATAGTTCAAAAAAGTTGAGTTTTTCAAGATTTCATCAGAATATATAATTAAAAATTTACAGTAAGGTAACAAAGTCTATTTTTGCTTGACATATTGATCCAACCTCATCAGGAGAAGTATTAAAACAAGCCACAAGAACATAGGAGGAGATATCAGAAATTCCACATCTTCTCAAAGACTCTGTAATCTGCATAGGATTAAATTCAAATATCACTCGTACAAACCCACAAACAAATAAGCAACAGTCTGCAAGATCCAAGAAGTCATATAGAATTACATGCTTTGAACCCGAATAATTGTACACAAGTTCTGAATGAAGGGTGCGGGTGGTCAGAGAACCTCTTGACTTAGAAACAAGTGTCTTATGAGCAGCCGCAAGCACTGGAAAAACATCTGGAATCTGTCTTCAGTTATTCATCGAGGAAATATTAGAGAACTCTTGGGAAAAATTCAAAGCTAAAACAAGCAAAGGGTGGTGGGTGGGATTTCACAAGCATATCAGCATGCGAGTGGGAAACAAATTAGATAGGCATATATAAAACAACCATACAAGTGAAGCATTGAGAAATGCAACTTCCGGCTCCAAAGTTCCAGTTTGCATAGAATCAAGAAGTTCCCTGGAAATAGATACATTTGTTAATAACATCATTTGTTTATCATCAGGCACTTCATTTATTAATAACAAAGCTTGATCTATAAATACACACATTCACATAAGTTATATACAAATGGCACCCTAAATAATAATTCTATTCAAACTACCATCATTTGCACAAATAGCTACTAAAATCAAACACAGACATTACTGTTCAATCGCCAACTTCAAGCAATACCTCTCGCACTTCAAAAACTGAAGAAACCTCATACCACATTAGTGAGAAACTAACGAGTTTATCCAGTAAGATCGATGACGTTATGTTAAAAATACAACATTTAAATGCATACAACGTGATCTTCCCCATTTCTCTGCTCACTTAGTTCAGACATTTTCTCAAACAGTTGGCGGGCATACGTCTGGAGAGAAACAAAAATATCAAAGGTACTAAATCCACATGATTTTACAAGAATTAATGCGTATCCCACTAGTATCAGTTGATAAAATTTGGAGTATCAAAAACCGGGAGAGAGAGAGTACTTGGAATTGGTGACGTCTGTGAAAAGAGCGAGAGTTAGGGTGGTGTTGTTGATTTGGAACCCTTTCATGGCTGCTCCGAAGACACAGAGCAGATTGTAGGTTCCTTCAACAATGGGAAGAGGACTATGGAGGTAGGTAGTATGAATTGATACGGATGAAGACAATAGAGGGTGAAAGCGAAGAGGAGGAGAAGGAGAACAAACGAAGGAAGAATTGCTGCAGTTGCTCCAATTCAATTACTGACCTAGAAATAAGTTTTGGATTGGGGATTTTGCGATTTTGGACCTCATAACTCATAATTATACATTTATGATTTAGATTAAATTGCAATTTTGACACTTTTGACTTTCTCATTTTGGTTTTTACTTTTTATTTCTCTCCTCAAAGTTTAAATTCTTATTTAAATTTTCAATTTTAGTATCCTTCTATATCTTAAATTTAAATTTAGTCACCCTACACTAAATTAAATTTCATAATATGAATATATTTTTAAATTTTAGAGTAAAAATGCTAATAGAAATTAATCAATAAATCTACTCTAAACTAGTAGTATGGACTAAATTTGATATTTATTCAAAGTTCAACGATTAAAATTAAACAAACTCTAAAGTATAAAAATCGAAATTATATTTTAACCTAAACTTTAATATTATAAAATCAACATTGAATTTGTTATTTTAAAATTTTAGAAAATAAATAGATTATTTTCTAGTAATGAAATTGTAATTTATCCTTAGACTTTACAATTTCTATTAAGGGATTTTAATGAATATTTTTTTAAAAAAAAAATTGGTGAATTGAAAAAATGAAGACATTTGTATATAAAAAAAATAAAAATATGCAATGGATTTTCTTATTTCAATATGTATTTATGAAATTTTAGTTGGACGTTAATGATGTGTAGTATGAAACACACATAAGACGAAGAAGATTGAGAGTTGGTTTTATAGGACACTAAATTCGGAATCTACAATCCATTTAAGTTAGATGTAGTTGAAAAGAAATGGAAGTAATGTTAAATTAAGAAATAACAATTATTTATTTCCTGATTTATCAACTTCTCTCCAAATCTATTTTCCAATTTGAACTCAGAGTCCACAATCCACACTCAATACTCTTACCCTTATCTTAAACTTGTTCCTCTATTTGCACATTCAATCTCACTTAGTATTTATTTTTACTTTAAAGTGCAAATTGTTGTTTTTTTTTAAAAGAAAAAGACTATAATATGACTATTGATTGGGTTCATGTAATTGCTCGATCAATCTATAGTGGATAAATTTTTTGTTTCCAATTTTGTTCTTTCGTTTAGTTCATTTACTTGTTTCCTACTTTTGTTGTAATTATTGTCTCATTTATTCCATCTATTCACGTTCTTTTACTCATATTAACACTTTTGTATTTCTTTCAACCTTTCAAACTTTTCTTTTTCAAATCTTTTGATATAAATATCACATTATTTTATTTCTCATTTCTAATTTTTTTATATTTTTTATTTTGCTGTCTATTTTATATAGAGTTTAGGGTTTACAATAACTTGAAATTAATTATTGTTCATTGTCTCATTTTTTTAATTTGTTAACCATATGCAGATTTTAATAAATATTTGGTTATTAAACATTTATGGTAGGTTGCGGTTAGAATTTTAATAAACATTTTCTTCCATTTTCTATATGTGTTCCATTTTTCTAACCGTGTTGCATAAGAACTGGTGGAGAGAGAAAGGAGATTAAAAGTGAAATTTTTTGGAAAGTGTAAATTAAGAGAATTTTTATATTTAAAGAGATGAGAGTTCACCTTTATCCAACGGCTCATCCTCCAATGTGGCTCGAAGAATGAACACTCAATTTTGACATGATTAGTTTATTTTGGTTAATTTTTATTCCGGACCTCAAAGGTTTATAGGTTCCTAATCTTTCTATTTTCATAAACGAAATAACCATTCATTTAGCCTCATTTTACCCTTAAAAATTAAGTATTTTCATCCTTGTTAAATAAGTGGTAAGACATAAAACTATTCAAATCCTATATTAAACAAATGAATGCTATAAATAGATGATTGGATAGAAAACTAAAAACTTAATCAGATTTTATTAGCGCCAAATCTATTTGAGAGTTTTACATATTCATGATCACAAATTGAAGCCCTGCAAAAATTGATATTAATGTATTGAGATAGAAGTTACACATCCAACATTTTTTTTCCCATGGGTGAAATGTGTGTGAATATATATATATATATATATATATATATATATATATATATAATTTAAAATCATGTATTTATATACAATTTTAAATTTTGATTTATATCATCAAAATTAGAAATAAGAAAAAAAAATTGAAAGAATAAACTAAAAATTAAAAAATCAATAGAAGATATGAGTTTAGAAAAATGATAATAAAAAATTATAGAGAAAAATAAATATTTTGGAAATAAAAAATAAAAATTAAATTTTAGAGACCGAAACAACCATCGATCTTAGAATCTTGAAGAAAGATTTTAGAGATTGTAAAATACTAATAATTAAAAGAAAAACATAGGATAATTTTTAATAAAATTATTATATGTGAGTGTTTTTTGTAAAAAGAAAACTAGAAAATACGGATAAAAACAAAATATTGTACAAATAAAATTAGTTATTTTCACATGTTTTATTATGTTTTTCTCATGACAAAGTTCTATATTTATTACACACTTTTATTGTTTACTAGAAAATTTAAGATGCAGTGAGAACATAAATAATTCAATTTATATTAATCTATTTTTGGTTATTTATTATATTGTCGTCTTCGAACATAAAATATTTGTGTATATATGGGATAATTGTTATAGATAGCAAAAAAAAAAATCTTATTTACAAAATATAGCAAAAAAGAAAAAAAAAATTAACATTTGCATTTTGAGGTTTTTTAGATAATGTAATCTAAGTACGGTTTTAAAAACCTTTTTAAGTTAGAAGTGTTGATTTGAGGTTGTACATGTTATTTACTAGTAATTTTAAAGCTCACTCTTATTATAAATGTTTGAACTTACTCTCTTCATTATAGTTTTTGTTCATTAATCTAATTACTAAATAGCCTAAAAATGATTTCTTTTCTTTCTAACTCGTTTTAAGAGTAACTTGTGGATAAAATATTTTTGAAACTTTATAAAAGAGTATTTTTGAAAATTTAAAAAATTTGTTTTGACATAAAGTAGAGAATTAGAAGATACTTTTTTTTAATATTTACTTTTAGAAACATTTTTTTAAAAAAATAAAAATATAGAAAAGTTTATCAAATACGAAATTTGGTTATATTTTGTAAAATGATTTTTTTTTTAAAATAGAACAAAACTTTCACTTATGGTAAATATTTTTGGGTGTTTTTTTTTTTTTTTGTTATTATAACAATTCCTCTCAGTTAAAAAAAAAAAAAGAAAAAAGAAAAGAAAGGGGTTGGTGGGCCCAGTTGATCTTCATTGGAGGGCAGCCCCAATCTTCCATCACCACCTGCCCATTCCACTGCCTATGAACTCGACGGTGCCCACAATTCATACTTTCCCTCCTCCGTCCACGACTCCCCTGCTCCATACAACCTGACAAATTCCGATTGGGTTCGACATTTCGGCTAATGTTCGCCATTAATCCTTCTTCCCTTTTCTTCCCTTCCAATCCCACCACTGCATCTGCACGTCAACATTCCATCTCTCCCCCCTCCTCCTTCCGTCTTTCCCCTGCCGCTACCGGAGACGCCTCCCCTGACCCCTCGATTTCCCGCCTCTTCAATTTCCCTTCTCTTTCTGCCACCGACGCTACCGGCGGCTTTCGTCTTGGACAAGACTACGATGCCGGAGCTTCCTCCCCCGTTCTCGATGGACCGGGGAGGTTCGGCAGAGGAAATGGCACCGTCAAAGTGAACGCCATGGAGAAAAAATGGTCTCGTGATAGAGAGAGTTATTTAGTCGATGATAGCGATGTTCTCCCTCTTCCTATGACTTATCCGGATTCTTCCCCTGTATCGCCGGATGAGATCGACCGTCGGCTTCAGTGCGATCCACAAGTGGAGGTCTGTTATTCGTCTGATAACTTTGATTCATAGTATCATCTTTTGCTTTTGACAATTTTACTTTTTCCTATTTGTGAAAAGCGATTTGTCGTGATTTTTCTGCCTAGTTGTGCCCTAAGTCCCGTGCTCTTTATTTATTTGAGGCTATTTCGTATTGATTTCTAAAAAAACTTTCTAGATTGATTCAAATCATTTGGAAACTGGAATTTTGCTGGTAACAGTTCAAGCATTGATGTAACCAACAAGCATTAGCATGCTTTAGCTTAGGTGTATCACCTCAATTTTAGGCTGCGTTGGTGGGATTTAAGCCATTTTCCCAACCTCACAGGTATCTCCATTTTCGGAGTTTTAGAGTTTAAGCCATTGTTGTAAATTGTAGGATTGTAAAGAAGTGGTGTATGAATGGACCGGGAAGTGTCGCAGTTGCCAAGGGTCTGGATATGTTAGCTATTATAACAAAAGGGGAAGAGAGATCACTTGCAAATGTATACCTTGCCTTGGAATTGGTATTCTTCTTCTTCTTCCTTCGTCCTTTCCATCTTTCCTATGGGAACCAACACATAGTGATGATTGTAGGGTATTGCAATGTTATGTTATCAGGGTTTTACTGACAAGTGACAACCTTCATATCATGAAAATATAATAACGCTCATGCTAATATTCTGACTGAGTTCAACCTCATGCGGAGCGGAGGATTTGATCCCTTTACCTCATGATTGAGGGAGGTTATATGTTTGAATTAGTTATCATGATTGAGTGAGGTTATATGTTTGAGTTAGTTGAGTTATGTTCAGGTTGTTGATGCTACTCATAGTTCTTGCTTGCAATCTTCATTGATGCGCTTTAGATAATGACGGATATGAGCGTTAGGAGCCAAAGGGAATTACCTAAGAATTTCTGATCATAATTGAAGTTCTTTTAAAGAATGGACAATAATCCTTGCTTTTTATCTTCACATTTGATAAATTGGTTCCTTCGTTACTCTGCTTTCTGTCAGATTAAGGACTTTGATCATTGTGGTTTTGAATGTATCTCAAGACATATGCCAACTAGAGGCTCTCTTACACTAACAATTGGCCCATTTGGTAACTGTACTGTTTTTGGTTTTTGGTTTTGGGTTTTTGAAAATTAAGCTTATAGACACTACTTCCACCTCTAAGTTTCTTCATTTGTATCTAATTCTTACCGATGATCTAAAAAACTAAACCAAAATTTGAAAACAAAAAAAAGTAGCTTTTAAAAACTTTTTTTTTGTTTTTGGAATTTGGTTAAGAATTCAACCATGCACATCGTAGTAAGAAATGAAGAAGAAATAGGCTTAATTTTCAAACACCAAAAACACAAAACTAAACGGTTACCAAATGGAGTGGGAAATATTCATGCATTTTGCTGCAAGAGAAAAAAAAACATTTGCCTAACTGAAGTTAAGTAAACTGATATTTTCAACAAATCTTCATTGTTTGCTGATCCTTGTATGCATTTCAACGTTTCTTCTCCCTTTGTATCAAGAGAGTTTCTCCAAGCTTTTGTTGCAACCAACATTTTGACAAAACTGTGATGTAACTTTTGAGACCATGTTGGTTGTTTTTCCATCTCAAAATCTCAGTTCAAATTTGCCTCTTCTTCTTGTTTGCAATCTTGCAGGGTATGTTCAGAAGATAACGGCTCGAAAGGACATTGACCTAATGGAGGATTTGGATAATAATGGAAAGCCATTGTGATTCAATGCCCGTTTTGAAACACTACACATCTCTATCTAACTTCACCTTTGAGAGGCTGTAATATTTCCCGCAGAAGTTATTTAGATTAGGCTTTGTATTGATGATAGGCAAAATAAACACATGGAGAGAATATTGAACACGCTGGCGAAATAAAAGTAATGCTAATTTGGTGGTGAGTTGTAGCTTCAGTGCCTTCTTGACTATCTTTTGGATTGTCATAATGCCTTATTACAGCTACTGTTAGTATTATTATTAGGTATGTTTTGTTAAATTATATTATAATGTTAATCTAACCCGAACTTGGAACGTACTCATTTGTTTGAGATTGGACATTCAAATTCTTATGTCTCAATTTGTTGCACTAAAATAACAAATAAGCAACAAAGCTAGCATTACAATTGTCAGGAGAGGATTTGAATTTGCTGAAACTAAGTGTTTACACAATTGTGAGGAGAAGATTTGAATTTGCTGAAGTTGACTAATTGTTCAAGTGTTAAACTATATATACTCAAGTTGGCAGGTGGTCTTCTTCTTTTAATTACTTTAACTAATCAAATAACTAATAACTATTAAGATTTTTGAGTATATGGAAATAATAGTCACAAATCAAGCTAAAATGAAATAGGAATGAAGTATGTATTATCAATCTTGTGGATAGAGGTTCAATTTCTCACTCCACATTGTTAAAAGAAAAATCCTATAAATCTAGATCAAAATTTAAATAATCTAACTTTCGGTGGTTTGTTCTAAGTTCCCATATCTCTACACTTAAATTTTGTAAGGATCTCTTAGTCCTCAACATGTACTCATATTAGTCGAGTTAAACAATAAAGGGCAAATCATGGTTGGGTAGCATCCTCATGTCATTTATGTTAGGTCTATCAGCATAAACATTTAGGCCATGTTTACTAATCCATAATCAAAATTGATTTAATTATAATGAGATTGCATTGATAAGTCACTTATAATTGACCTTAATCACACACATAATTTGATTGCTTTTGACAATGTTTACTTAGACAATTTGCAAACATGATTTTATTACGATTGAAGTTATTTACTTTGCATTGTTTAGTATACCATTGTTTTCTTATTTTTAATAGAAACTATGCGACAAATTCATAATTCGAACAATAATAATATTTATGACGATAATTTATAGTAGATCTCATGTATCATAAGTAAACAACAAATAACAACATGGATACACTCTTTTAGGTTGATGATATTTTTCAAGGGAAGTTGTATCATATACAAGAGTCATGTTCTTGCAATTGTTTGGGAAAAAGGAACACATTAAAAACAAATAATATTATGTTTTAATTTTAGTTTTAAATAATAAATAATATCCATATTTTAATAAAAAAAATTTGAATAAAAAATACCTTAAAAAATAAAAGAAATTATTTTAAACAAAAAATAGTGTAACATAAAAAAAAGAAAAACTTGATAAATTAGTATAATTTGTATTTATAAAAAACACAATAAACCAAAGGTCAATATCGGTATTTCGGGCAGAATGGAAACATCTTCGAAAGGCATTCACACAGCTATCAAAGAACGGCTCCACACCATTATAAAGACGCCGCCGTTTGGCGCCAAATTCAGAAGATTTGAACAGATGCCGCTTGCTGCTCCGTCGCCGGCAATAACTTTCTACATTTTTGAGATTGTGAACCAACAATCTCACTTCCCGGTTTGTTAATCGAGCTGATTGAGGAGTTTTTTCCATGGAAGACGAAGATGAGATTGTCCCAGCCTCTGATTCTAGCGATTCAAGCGACGACTGCATCGACATTAATGGTGAAGCCTTTCAGGATGAGGACGACGAAGAAGAACAATCCTCTAGTCTTTCCCCTTCATCGGACGAGGATCTAAAATCGAAGAACGTTGATGCCCTTTTGAGGTATGTATTTATGTTTAGCAACGCAATTCACGACTGAAGTAAATTAATTCCCAACCGCAGCTTGTTAGTAGTCTAGGCCGCCTTTTTTTCTTCTTCTCTTCCTTTCAACTGCCGATTGTTAGTTACTGAAAATGCTGACGATTCCTTAGAATTTAAAGTAAATTAAAGAATTGGACCTCGGATTAGGGAGGTGGAAGTTTTCTTTACAGGGAGGCTCTAATTGTACTAGATTGATTGTTTTGAAAAGAAGAGGAAGAGAAAAAAGCTTTGGAAACTGGCTGATTTTGTTTCTACGTGCTCACGGTGGTCGATCATGATATACCTAATGCTTATTTTCTTTGGATGCCGAAATACTGTCTTCTGCATTCTGAAATTTGGATAATTTTGAAATCGATAATTTGTTATTATTATCTAGAATTTTCTTTCACTTGGATAGAACAAGGTTTTTTTAGATCTGGCAGTGCTGCTCCTCTAATAATTCTCGATATGCTTGGAAGTAGATGAAAATTTAAACTGCTTAGAAGTAGAGGAGCTTAAACATTTAAACATTCGAGGAGCTGCCACCACCATCACCATTTTGTACTTCTATTAACATGAAAATAACTAATTTAGTATTGTGATCATAATCTAAATTTCTACCAGAGGTAACCTGGTCGTGAGAAGGCAATCGTTGCTCCCAAGAGTTCTCTCAGTGGCAGAAGGTGCAGCAGTTTGTAGAAAACCTTTTAAACCTCCTTGCTCAAGTGGCTACGATGAAAGGAACAATCAGCTTGCACGTCGGCTGTGGGCACGGAAACGATTTGTTCCTTGGGGCTCTTTAAAACCAGCGTCATCTGTTATTGTCACTAATTTATTTCTCCCAAAAGCTGTTGAGAATGATGCAGTGGAGGAAAGTGTAACTCTACCACCTGGGATTGATCCTTTGGTGTTGTGGCAACCCGAACACTCTGAGCTTAATGTCACAAATTTAGCATCAATAACAGTTGATCCATTGCTAGTTCGTTTCCTTCGCCCTCATCAGAGGTATCATTTCTGTTTTATTTTATGGCATCTTTCAGCATTTTGTCCTAATAAATGCTGTAATAAGTCAGTCTTACAACCAGAGCACATATGCAGGACAACAAGGTCCTTGAGTCCGTTTCATATTTAGAAAAAATGTTTTAGCAGTTTTATTGTAGAACTTAGATGTTGTCCTTTCTCATTTTGGTTTGATTTTTAATTAAGAAAGACAACCATAGCAGGAAAATAGCACAAAAAGAAGTTGAATCTAAAAAAATTTGTTGGAAAAAGTATTGCAATTTGACTGGCAATATTTGACGAGATGGACATATTTAATTTTTTTGCAGAGAAGGTGTACAGTTCATGTTTGAATGTGTTTCCGGACTACATAAGGGGACAGACATATTTGGGTGCATTCTGGCGGATGATATGGGGTTAGTATTCCTCTCTCTCAAACATTTAAATGATCGAAACACCAATACACAAGCACTGTACTTATCTTTCAGTTTATTTCACTCATATCCTTAAAGTTGTTTCGGTGATTATCCTGCAGTTTAGGAAAAACATTGCAGTCGATCAGCTTGCTGTATACCCTTCTATGTCAAGGTTTTGATGGAAACCCAATGGTTAAAAAGGCTATCATTGTTACACCTACTAGTCTCGTGAGTAATTGGGAGGCTGAAATTAAGAAGTGGGTTGGAGAAAGGGTTCACCTTATTGCTCTCTGTGAAAGTTCTAGAGAGGACGTTGTCTCTAGCATTGACAGCTTTGTACATCCCAAGAGTTCTTTACAGGTATATTTGTGTGCTTATTCTGGTAATATCTACAAACAACTGTTTCAGTTGGACACATTAAAGTGAATTACAATTCACACATTCATAGGTGCTAATTATTTCATATGAGACATTCCGTATGCATTCATCAAAGTTCAGCCAAAGTGAATCATGTGATTTACTCATATGCGATGAGGCTCACCGACTGAAGAATGATCAGACATTGACAAATCGGGTATAACGTGTGGGCTTTAATTTTCCATTTCAATTCTTTTTCATTTGGAATTATTTCTATATCTCCTCTTCAGGCATTGGCTGCCCTGTCTTGCAGGCGTAGGGTTTTGTTATCAGGAACTCCAATGCAGGTATTTTTCTTTTCCTTTCATAAGAATTAAAAACCAACTTTCTAATGTGGAAAATACTCACGTGCCTCAAATTTTTTAAAATTCTCAACTTCATAGCACTGTTCTACCTTGCTTCAAGCTTCTTTATCATTTTTGTAATACGCCCTTCACTCATACTCCTACAGAATGACCTAGAAGAGTTCTTTGCCATGGTTAACTTTACCAATCCAGGAATTTTGGGTGATGTTTCATATTTCCGTCGATATTATGAGGTGAGCTCTTCTTATTTTTATCTATTAATTTTCTTGTTTTAGTGGGGTGGAATTTGAGGGTCAAGCAATGTGATAAGTGGATGCAGACTCTGTGGCTTTTCAATTTTTGTGAGTTTGTACTTGCATGCGAGTGTGAAAAGAAGCATAAACCAGCCAATCAAGTGCATGCACTTGTTTCAACAGGACATTTGTGAACTTTAAGGATGACAAATGTGAAAAATTCCTTCAAGGAGAAAAGCCAAGGTTTTCTAGGCCATATATGAGCCCAATGTTGGAATATTGTCTTGTAACGAAGGCGTTCTGTTAGGTACTTAAGTACCTTGGAGAACCATACCCCAAAAGCCAACTATTGGAGTGGGAGAGAGCCATCCCATACCTACCTTGGTTCCTAAGAATACCCCATATCCCTGGAAAGCCACAAGATTTCACTCAACTACTCTCGGTCAGAACCCTCTGTTGGTTCCACTCTGAAACGTTGACAACGGACTCTAATACCATTGTTAGATACTTAAGTACCTTGGAGAACCACACCCCAAAAGCCAGCTATTGGAGTGGAAAAGCCAAGCCACTCAAGTACCACATTGGCCATCCCATTCTTACCAATGTGGGACAAAACCATCTCATAACTACCTTGGTTCCTACCACGTTCTTGATGTTTACCCTTTTGCGGAAGTTGATAATTTTCTGTGGTAAGACTAAAGACTTAACACTGTCTTTGTGAAGGCACCAATTATTTGTGGGAGAGAACCTATTGCTACCGAGGAAGAGAAAAAGCTAGGTGCTCAACGCTCGGCTGAACTAAGTGAAAAGGTTAATCAGGTAATCTCCTTTGTTAGTTGAGCCATCCAATAATATAACATTTAGATATAAACATACTTTTTTCTCTTAACTTTTCGGACATTATTTGTGGACTTGATCACATTCCAAAATATGCTTGGCAGTTTATCCTACGGAGGACTAATGCACTCTTATCAAATCACTTGCCACCAAAGGTACGGTATAATGTGTTCCATAACCAAGGTGAATCTTGGTGTTGCTTATTTTATATTTTACTTTTAATTTAATAACTTTGATTCATCTGAACAATTTTTATACAGCCTGATTGACCTAAAGTTTATCGTGTATCACAAAAAATATGAAACACTCACTACACAAGCTTGTTTTTCATTTTTTTTTTCTTTTACCTTTTAGAGAGATCCTGTGTATTAACCGTTCACTAGTTAAAATGAACATGTTTATGAAAGTTTAACTACTTATCAGGTGTTTTTGAAGTTAAGCAACCAATTAGACACAAAATTGAAAGTCCAAGAACCTTTTTGATACATACTTAAAAAACCATGGACTAAGACTTGTAACATTTTCTAATCCTTTTTGTTTTGATTTTCTTGTCACCCGTATTTGTATCTCCTTCTTTCATTGATGAAAGTATCAGTTTCTTTTTTGAGAAAAAGGGATGCTATGGTTCCACGATTTGATGCTATAAAAGCTGTTTTAGTTTGTTTGGAAAGGAGAAGAGATTTCTCGATGAAATTAGAGATTAGGGAAAAGTTCAGGGCAATATTAATTTTGGTGTCTCCTTTGAAGATTTTTGTGACCATTCTTCCTTTTGATCACTTTGAAATGCCAATTGAATTTTTGTTTCTTACTAGATAAATTTACTTTCATTCGATAAACCAAAAGTTCTGTATTATGTAAGCTTCTACTTTTTTCTGCAGATAGTTGAAGTCATTTGCTGCAAGTTGAGTCCTCTTCAAGCAGACCTATATAATCATTTTGTACAGTCAAAAAATGTTAGCTCGCTGCCCATGTAGTTTATTCCTATATCGATGTAATTATTCTTTCCAGTTGTCTAACCAAACCAGGCTTATATCTTGTGGCCTCAATATAGGTTAAGCGGGCAATTACCGAAGAGCTAAAGCAAGCTAAGATTTTGGCCTATATAACTGCACTTAAGAAGCTTTGCAATCATCCAAAGGTATGGTTTACTCGAGTTTCTAAGTGATCTATTTTATCTAAATCTTGTACACGGTAGATCTTCTTTGTTATTGGTTAATTAGATGATAATCCAGTTCATTTCTCTTAGACTTTCAACTTTTTCATCCTAAAAATTTAAACATACAGACTGTCTTTGGTTTCTTTTCATACTATACGTTATTTACATAGATATGTTTTGGAATGAGAGTATCCTATACAATCTCCGCTCTTCAGCTTCTTTTTTATTTCGTTATAAATGAAAAGTAACTATCAACCTAAGTGGAAGATCTCTTCTTGTAGCTTATATACGATACTATAAAAAGTGGGAGTCCAGGAACTTCAGGATTAGAGAGCTGTATTCGGTTTTTCCCTCCAGAGATGTTCTCTGGAAGGTAAGCTATGTTTCATTATCTCTCTGTCTCTCTCTCTCCTATGCATACAAACATCTGCAAATGGTGACTTAGGTTTGGAATTGTTATCACTGAGTAGTTTCTAATTTTGTTAGGTCTGGTGCATGGACTGGTGGAGATGGGGCTTGGGTTGAATTATCAGGGAAAATGCATGTCCTAGCTAGGTTACTGGCCCACTTACGCCAGAGAACTGATGACCGTATCGTTCTTGTCTCAAACTACACTCAAGTAATTTTCAGTTCCTTTGCTGACCTATTGAGGATAATAACAATTCCACCCTCCCTTCCCTGTCTCTGCTAAAGTACTCCTCTCACAGAACATTGTTTAATTGTATATGGTATTCACAAAGCCAGTTTAACTAATCTTTTAATTGCTCAACGTGTCAAATATTCACTTTGGTTTGCAACTGAACCAGATTAAGTTCTGCCTTGATGAAGTATATCTATTTTCTGTTCTATACCCAAGATGAAACTCTTTGGTGTTTTGTAATCTTTAATGTGTTATTTTGCGGTAATTAAATTATCTTCCCATCAATAAAACTAAATTCCTTTCTTAGGGGACTAATGTAACTTTCATGTATTAGACGCTAGATTTGTTTGCTCAACTGTGTCGTGAAAGGAGGTACCCGTATTTAAGGCTTGATGGAACCACATCAATCAGTAAAAGACAAAAGTTAGTCAACCGTTTTAATGATCTGTCAAAGGTATGCAGCCTTTATAAGATTCGATTTGGTTTTATTTTTCTATTCCTTTAGTGCAAACTGGACGTATAAATTGCTTCCTGCTTATTAGACTTTCAAGGAAGTCTATGTGGGGATAATATAGTGCTAAAGCACCGTTTTATCAATACTTCGCAGGATGAGTTTGTTTTTCTATTGAGCAGCAAGGCTGGTGGATGTGGTCTGAATTTGATTGGTGGAAATCGTTTAGTTCTGTTTGATCCTGACTGGAACCCTGCAAATGATAAGCAAGTAAACCTACCGCTATGTGGAACCCCTGGTTTGGACTCATTGAATTCTAGAATATGGATATGCTGTCTGCCTTCTGATGTTTTCCTTGTTTTCATCTGTCTTACCATACGTGAATAGGCTGCTGCAAGAGTGTGGAGGGACGGACAAAAGAAGAGAGTATTCATCTACAGATTTTTAAGTACCGGAACAATTGAAGAAAAGGTTTGAACTCATTGTAAATAAGGCTAAAATAATCACCCTATCACGTTCATGTTTTTATTATATATATATATATGTTGTCAATATAGTTAGAATTCTTTTCTCATATATCCTAGTGTTATATAGGTGTACCAGCGACAAATGTCAAAAGAAGGGTTACAAAAAGTTATTCAGCAGGAGTCAACAAATAACCTTACGACCCAGGTTTAAAATTGCTTACTTTTCGATATTGATTTGGAAATACTTAGCAACATTAAATCAAATTTGGAATCTAGAAAGGTTATTTGAAGGTCCCTTTTCTCCCTTCTTTTTTCAGGTGAACTTCCTTTCGTCTGAGGATTTACGCGATTTATTCTCATTTCATGTTAACGTCAGGTAAACACTTGCTATGATTTATTTGCTCAAGATGTGTGACATTATCTTACAATTTTTTTAAAAAAAATCAGAATAGTATATTAAGCATTTTACATAGGAAGCCTGTATTTCGTGGCGAATCGTCTAACCTATTTCACTAGGATAGAGTGGAGGAAGTTAATGCATATAAATACAGAGTACAAGAAATAAAATTTTTAGGCCATTTGATAATAATTTCCTTTTTAGTTATGTTCTTGAAAATTAGGTGGTCTTCTTCTCAACATTTTTTCAATAGTTTTCATCTCTAGAAAGAAACATTTGGATTATTAGCCACACTTCAAAAATTTGAACAAAAATTTAAAAGTTAAGCTTATAATCACTCTCACATGTAAATTTGTTTTTAATAACCATCCTGAGTTGACGTAGTGGTAAATAAAGAAAACATAGTCTCAATAACTAAGAAGTCGTGGATTTAATTCATACTGGCCACCTACATATGTATTAATTTCTTTTGAGTTATGTTGACACCTAAATGTTGTAGGGTCAGACAGGAGACAGACGGGTGGCCGTGATACTCACGAATATAAAATATATATTGTTATTGTCTTTTGTCTTTTATTTTTAAAAATTAAGCCTACAAACAATTATTTTATCTATAACTTTCTTGCTTTATTACTACTTTTAAAAATTGTTTTAGAAAACCAAATTAAATTTTAGAAACTAAAAAAAGTAGTTTAAACTTGACTTTGTTCTTGAAGTGTTAGAATTTAAATGTGTTTTCAAGGAGTGTGAAAAACTTAACTAACAAATGATGAGAACACAATCATAAATTTCAAAAACAAAAACTAAAAACAACAATAGTGATCAAAGGTAGCTTTGTTTTTCAAAAACTTAATTTTGTTTTTAGAATTTGATTATGAACTCAAACCTTTAAAAAAGAGAAAAATCATAATAACAGAATTGGAAAAACAATTTCAAAAATAGAAAACTAAAAGCAAAATAGCTATTGAAGTCTACCTTTTAAGTTTTTACTTGACTTGGATTTTGAAAGAACTATTAAAAAGTTGGAAAAGAAATCATCTATCGTACGCTGATTTTGAAAAACCAAATACTTGGACCTAATTAATGAGGTGCAAGCATACTTTTTTTTCTATAGTTAAGTAGCCACCAGTCTCTGACCGTTGATCAAACAGCTTGTCCTGTGATCTAAAAAAGGGTTCGTTTTGGTTTCCTATGCCTGACAGTTTTTTTCTTTCGCTACTTATTTATTTATATATTTATAATTTTTTTTAAGTGTTGGGTATATTTTCTCAATTTAACTGTAAGTTAACAAATCCAATGTTGTTTTCCTTTACCTGAGACATCAACAAACTAAGATTTTTATTTAACAAACCCTAATGCACGAATTAGAAATTCATCACCCACAAAAACAAACAAATCAAAGGACATAATTTTTTGCAAACATAACCGGGATTTACAAATATAACAGCATGAAGAAGTTTGTCATTTTGAATACACAGGTCTGAAATCCATGAAAAGATGAATTGCAGTCGGTGCCAAAATTGTTATGGTAGGCCCGAGGACATGGACGAAGACCTGTCTACAAACGGACTTTGTCAGTCTGACCAAGTAACTTCTGACATTGGCGGATTTGCACAACTTGCTGGATGCTTAGACAAGTTAAAGAAATCAGAGCAACAGGTTGGTCACTTCTACAATTAACGGGAGGATAGAATTTCTTCTAGTCGCCTTATTTATCCACACATGCTCTTCAAAATTTTCAGGTGGGGTCTCCTCTAGAAGAAGATTTAGGCAACTGGGGGCATCATTTTGACTCTACTACCGTACCTGATACCATTTTACAAGCTTCTGCTGGTGATGAGGTTTGATCTTTAATTCTTTAATATATTGTTAAATGACTAAATTATAGAAAATGCCTTTAAACTTTGTATTTTGGGTAATACCCTAAATTTTCAAAGTCTCCACAGCACCCTTTGATTTAAAAAAAAAAAAAAATCTTGTATTTTGTTTCAAAAATACGTCGGTATTTAAACGACAATCTTTTTGACACAATACAAAATTTTAATTTTTTGTTTTGCTTTAAAAAGAATCCTTCAACTCTCAAAAATAACGAAAACTTATACATTTTTCATTTAAAAAATGTCCTTAAACTTTCACAAGCTGCATTATTAACAATTTATTTGAAGCTAACATGAGTTTGAAAACGATCCATTGTAAAACGATTTTTTTTCATTATAAGTACTCGCATTTTTTTCCATTTGTCCAATTTGTTCAGCAAAAATGTATGAACCAAAATTTTAAGTAGCATAAATTTCTATAAAATCTCGCAAATTCTAAAAATTAAAATTCTCCTTAAAACTCATCAAAACTATAAATACACAAATACAAAAAGGATAGTATTTGGTTATTAACACCCTCAACTACTAAAGTACAATCTTATTAAAACATTTAAGATTTACCGTTCCTGGGTGGTTTCATATATTTCTTCTAGTTATAATCTATATACTTTAATCGAATGGTTTATTTATTTTAAAAATAACAAAAGTGATTTTAACAACTTTAGAATCGAATCACTTTCTGTTATTTCATGATTTACTTATGTTTGTTTTTAGGTTACATTTGTTTTCTCAAATCAAGTTGATGGAAAGCTTGTACCGGTTGAATCGATGAGTAGCCCGAGGATGAAAGAAGCAGAGGGAAATGGGAACAACTCCAGATTGAATCAAAACTCAAGACAGAAACCATTTTTACTATCTCAACATAGAAAACCTTTACAATCCATTACTTCTAATGAAGATCCCAACAAAGGTACATTAAAATTTGCTTCCAATGTCTTTCAAAGGGAAACCATGAAGCCTGTTAGAACGTCAGTTGAAGGTTCAATGCATGTAACATTGAAGCACAAACACTCTCTTGGAAATTACTTACCACAGAAAAGAATGTCTGATGTTTCGGAATGTGACGATTTCGAGTAAAGTTTAAACATCAATTAATAGCTAATGGTAACTGTGGGAGGTTGGTTGGTTGATTTGATCTTGCATATTTCAATTACTTGAGATTTCTGATCTGATCTTTTGTTAGGCACATTGATGGTAAAATGAATATTATAAACTGAAATATTTTTTAAGATTATTGTAATGATAAAAAGAGTTGAGATTTGGACTTCATGGAGCCATTATAAGATGACCAATGACTTCAAGACAGCAAAAATTTGTTGTTGGCAAACATGTGACTCAAAATGCTCCAAACTCAGATCTCTTTTAGTTCACAAAATTAATGTAAACTCAAGTACTTTTAAAAGCTAAGAGCCCCTTTTTGTAGGAAATATGAAATTTTTTTTTAAAAGGGACTAAATGAAAACAATGGTATCATGTTTTCATATTTGTGTTTGGCTTCAAAAATTAGATTTTAATTTAAACTTGTTTAAAATGTGTTTGACACCAATTTTAGTTGCAGTTAACTCATTAAATATTAGCTGATAATAAATTAATTAATTAATTTATGAACCTTTTATTAAAACTTGTTTTGTTTGTATAAAAAGTCTTATCGATAGCAAAAAAAATTGATATCATTTACATGATATAGCAAAAAACTTAAATGAGTTATAGATTCTTTTGCTATATTTTGTAAACAATTTCAATTTTTTGCGATGTTTAAAAATGTCCTATAAATTTATGTAAATTATATAATTTATAATACATTACACAATAAATATTCTAATTTTAAAAGTAACATTCTAATTTTAAAAATATGAATTGAATATATATCGTGACACATTTATAATGTTTATCTTTGTGTAATATAATGATGTAATTTAAATTTTAAAACTCAAAATTTAGATACAACAAAAACATGAAACTGAAAAAGTTGTTTTCAAAATTTGCATTGTTTAGATCACGAAAACAGTCTTCAAAAATAGAGTTTGAATTGTCTGTTTGATATCGTTGTTGATCATATAGCAAATAAGAAAACATAAAATAGAAAATGGATTACCAACCAAACAAATTGTACTCACTTTTAGATATTAAACAGATTAATCTATAAATTTAGAACTTCTAATGTTTTTTTGTTTTTTATCATTAAAAATGTTTAATAAGTCCCTTAACTTTGAATTTTGAGTCTAATAGTTTTTTTTTTAAATTTTATTTTACAAATGTCTAATAGGTCTCTCTAACTCTCGATTCTATATCGAATAAATCTTGATATATCATATATTTTCAAAAAATAATTGATCTAGTATATATCTAGTTGAGTTTTATCTAATGAGACTTTGAAGATCCAATTTTATGTTTAGGAACTTTGTAAGTTTTAAAAAATGTTGAATATTTCAAAAACTTATTAGACTCAAAATTAAAATAAAAAGTTTAAAGATCTATTAGATGTTGTTAAAGTTTACGTATCAAATAGTCCCAAAACTTCAAGTAGCATAGCTATAACTAAACCTGTAATTTTAACCTTTCAAATATTGTGAAGCCAAGAAAAGAACTCCTTGCTGCTCAAGATTAATTGAAGTGTGAAAGCTAATCGAAGAACTTTATCATTTAAAAAGAGAAAAAAAAGGGTAAAAAGTGAGGTTGGTTATTGTTGACATCTTGTTTATATTTAGATTCTCAATGCATTAACCACGTAAACAAATGCCAACAATTTACAGAAAAAAAAAAAAAAAGAGTCAATCAATATCTTCCAAACGTATGAAATATTTGGTGGCAGCCAACAATAATTGATCTGCTCAATGAAATTTCACAAAGAAAATATAAATATATATGTTATTTTACGTAATTCTTTAAGTGTTTATTGGTTTGGCAGCATCCAAATCAAGAAACAAAGGCTTGATCTGACATAGTAAATTGAGCCTTCAACACAATTTTATTTTTGATTGTAAGAAAAGAGAAAAAAAAAAAAAGATATGCATATAAAGATTCTTTTATTTAGAGCAGAAAGAGACAAGTTATGTTCACAAGATGGGAGACCAAAAGGGGAGACATTGGCAATTAGACAAGTATTTAGGCCATGAGCTTAGCACTACTTAGATCATGTCTTAATTAAACAAATAAAAATGTCCAAACATTGCAAAAATTGGGCATCAATCCTTTGTCCATATTTGCAAAATTCAAAGGAATTGCCATTTACATTTTTGTGGATAAAACCATGTGAACATAACCAAGCAAAAGCATGTGACAGTCAAAAGTCCACATGAAAAGTTGAAATTCTTTCTTCATTTTTTTTTAAAGATTCTTGATTGATTATTGTTCACAAACCTTATGTAAAATGCCAAACTATCTTAAAGTTAATGTAAAGCTTTTTCAAGTTCAAACATCCATTTAATTATATCAATTATTCTCTATTGGTGCAAACTAAGTTGTTTTATCCTACCAATTAAATTTAGAGTTATCATGAATGGATCTATCGTGGTTTGAGTGTTGTGTAATATAAAAGATTTTTAGTACTACTATAGTAGTATCTACTACTCCCCTTCATTATTTGACCCAGTTATCAATGTTTTGAAAGATTGAGCTAACTTTTAAAAACTAAAAAAAGTATGTCTTTATTTTAAAAATTTAGCTAAAAATTCAAGTGTTTTTTTACTTAAGAAATATGAGAAGCGTGAGAAGAAATTGAGAGCAAATAAATTTAACGTACGAATTGATGGAATGAGACTTTATATTTTCAAACAATTCTGAAAAGGATCATACAAGCAAAACTAATGGTGCTTGTAACATTTAATAAAATCCCAAATAACCAACATTCAACCTGCATTTCATCAAAATAGTTTGCACAAAATTAAAAAGAAAAAGTAATACCATGAACTACCTTATAACTCTTTCAAATTCTAATTGAAGAACCAAATTTAGTTTCCCCAAAAAAGATAAAACAAAATACAAATGGTCCCATCATGGCATTGAAGAAGTGAAGTAGATAATATAGTCAAACACAAAATTGTGTATGATAGAAGAAAATGAAACAGAAACTGAAAAAAAGAATACGTAATTATTTAAGATTACAAATCAAAAAAAGGTTTTACCCACAAATTCTTTTAATAGACACTGACAAAGAAAGACAGTAACATGAAAGTGTCTAATGAAAAAACAAAAACCTTCCCCTTTGTATATAAATTAACCAAAGTCTATTAAAAGGTTGTATTGCCCTTTGGTTAATTAAGAGAATCATCATCCATTTCATTTCATTTCATAACCCTTTTGAGTTCTCCTCCAATGGATCCAAGAATCTCATTTTCAAATGATTTTGTTGAAACAAAACAGCCATTAAAGCTTGAAAATATATACAGAGAAGCTCCTGTTTCTTCTGATTTTGAGTTTAGTGTGAAGGATAGATGTATGATATCAGCAGATGAGATTTTTTTTCAAGGGAAGTTGTTGCCATTGAAGGACAGTTTAAGGAATCATGTGTTGGTTAAGACAACACTAAGAGATGAGTTGCAAGTGAATGAAGAAGAAGATGATACTTCATTTCCTAAGTTCACAAAAATTTCTTCAGGTAGCTGTTGGAAGGAGAAATTTGGTTTTAGGAAATCTCATTTTGTTGCAAAGAAACAGAGTAGAAATGAAGTGGTTTTGAAAACTGTTGAAGAAGAAGATAGAACTTCTGTTTTTCTTCATGAAGACCTCATTAATATTGCGAGAAAGAATGGGTAAGCTCAAAGATTCTTTCTTTCTATCTTTTTTATGAGTTTATAAACAAGTAGGGGCAGAGTCAAGATTTTCATCCAGGTTTTTCTACATCATTTTTTTCATTCTAGAAATTATATATATATTCTTTTAGTTTAATAAATGAAGAAGGGTACTGATGAAACTTTTATCTTTTTCTATAGTTAGGTGTTTCATCCATATGTTTGAACTAAAGTTTAAAATCTGGGATCTTGTTTGATAACCATTAGTTTTCAGGCTTCTAAATTCTACTATCCACGTATCTTGAGCTGATTCTTTGTCTTGTTATCTAGTTTCTTAATTCATTTTCAACAATTCAAGCTCAACTTTTTAAAAGCTTGTATTTAGTTGTCCTATTTGACCAAGAATTTAAATCTTTGAACAAAGAAATTGTAAGTAAACAAGTATAGTTTTCAAATGAAAATCGTTATCACATCAAGAGGAGACAAAAGGAAAAGATACAAAAAAATGTTTACTAATTGCAATTCTTTTCATAGACATGCTTTCAAACGTTTGCAAAAACTTTTTTCTCTAACCCCATTTTCTAAAGTCGTTTTCTCCGAAACGGACTATAGATTGTGAAATACATCGACAATCTAAATTTTAATTGACTCATGACTTGTATGTAGACAAGAACAAGTGTCCCACAATCACTTTGTGAACCTTTTGGAAGTGTTATGTTTGTGAGAGTCTGGTATGATTATTGAAACTAAAAAAAAATGTGGTTTTATATGTACAGGAAATGCTACTTGAAGAAAGCTAACTCACAAAGATGAAAGGAAATTAGAGAGATGGTAATAAACTAATGTAAAGCAGAAGGATATTACAAGATTATATCTTCAGAAAACAAAGCTTGTTTATGGGGTTTATGGTTAAAAAAGAAAGAAAAGCTTTTCCATCTATTTTGTTTAGCTACATGAACAAAAAAAAAAAAAAAAAAAAAAAAAAAAAAAAAAAAAAAAAAAAAAATCAACCAAAAACCCTTTGTGATATCAGGTTGGGAACTGTAACTTTATTATTATTATTATTTATTTTGTATAAATGTTTTTAGATTTTCATGAGCTGCCTACATTTTAATTTTATCATGTGCAATTCCTTCATGGGTTTTATTAATCAATACATTATAACTCTCTTATATAATCCTTTATTGAATAAACACATTTCATATTTATCGACTGCTGTAACAAAACTCAATGTAACAAATAACTTTATAATATGTATTAAAGAATATAGATTAGCAGAGTCCAAATTTAAAGTTAAAACCATTCAAATGTTTTAGTAAAATAAATCAAACAACAGTAAAGAATGCATTATTGTGTGTATATGAAAAATGAACAAATCAATTTCATATGGACAATTTAAAAAATTAATCTTGTTGAAATAAACTTGTAAAATCCCTAGAGCTTGAAATATTAAATGAAGATTTAAAAAGAAATTTGCCATGGACATGCTCTGAAGTGACTTGATTAGATTTAACTCATAATTGGTGAAAAGTAAGGCATAAACATTAAAAGTTAAGGAACTGTTCAACCATAAAAACTTACTACAAAGAGCAATCTATCGAGATCCAAGATCTACAATTTCATATAATAGGGTCAAAATATAACATGTGAATTATTACTAGATTTGTATATATATATATTGTCCATAAACTTTAGAAAATGTTCGAATAAGTTGTTGAGTTTTTACATATTTGAAAATGCTAAATTTAACTGTATCTAAGAGGTATGGTTGGAGAACAATATACATACCTATAAACAAGATAGTAACTTGTTTTTTTTAAAAAAAAGTTTTTAGAAAGCGATATACATAAATGCAAGCAACCAATTGAGGGCGGCATGCCCTCTAGACCGCATTCACATAAATATACCACTTGTTATGAAAAATGTTGAATATTTCAACCACAATAAAGTTTCTCTTCATCTCTATGAAATTTTGAGATTTTTTATCATCCAACGGAAGTTATTATCAATTTTATGATATGATTCATCAAAATTGAATTGATATAAATTTGGTTTCTTTTACCCTACAAAATTTTCATCATTTGAGAAATCACATATTCATTTTTAAATTCATTCAAACATTTTTATTGAAATTTTACATTATTTCTTCTCAAAACAATATTGATTGATGTGACTCATTTCTTTTACCCTCTTAGGTTTTCATTTTTCAAGAAACTAAAGTCGTAAAAAATTCAAATTACGGTGGCTTTGAAAACGGAATAATTATATTAATATGGTACTTTTTAAAACTATTTACAAAACTACCGTTGTTTCAAAACTAATGCGATTTTTCACATTTTCATTTTTATATCCCCTTTGGAAGACTCGCCCAACATTCTTTTTTTTAGTTTTTATATAAAATTTTCTTAACAAGTTTTTCACCTAATTGTTTATCCAATTCAATTTAACTTTTATTTTTTTCTTCAAAATTAAATTCTGCTTCTTCTATATATAGAGAGAGAGATTTTTTTTCTTTTTCAAATTTGATTTTTTTAAAAACTAAATTCAACTTTTTTTCTTTATTTTTCATATAAATTTTTTATCTTTATTCTATTTGAATTTTAATTTTCATTCCTGAAAACTAAATTGTATTTTTTTTATAAAAAAATTCATATAATCTTTTTATCTTTATGAATTTTAATTTTATTCTTAACAACTAAATTCTACTTTTTTTTTATAATTTTTTTTATCTTTATTCAATTTAAATTTTATTTTTAGTTTTTAAAAACTAAATTCTTAATTTTTAATTTAATACTAATCTATTTTTTCTCTCCAACGAAAAAAATTATTTTTTATGAAAATCAATTTGACTGCTATTGAAACTTATTAAAAATATGTATTCTTTGTATTTTTAAATAGATAGAAATTTCTTTCAACTTTTTTTTTTTTAATTTAAAATTTATGTTTTCATTAATTTTTAATTTATGGATATTTACTGTTGCAATCCATTTATTTTGTATTAATTGAAGACAGTAAATTTTTAGTAATTGCTTGTGATTGGATAAAGTTAACAGAACACTTGTCCATAACATGTAACATATCATAAATATCATAACATGACATGAATATCAATCAGAACGTCGTTATCATGTGATTAATATATCATTCGTCATAACATATCAGTCATCCATATCAATCACGTTATGCATCTTAGCTCAGTCGTCTTAGCTACATCTTCTTAATTAACTCAATCCAAAAAATTTGGTTAAAATCAAATAAACTTTTGGGGATAATTTGCACAGATGACTAATCCAAATAAAACCAATAAAACCAAAAGAAAATAATCCAACTTAAATCGATAATTTAAATTATTTAGGATAAAAAAAATAGATATTTGATGGGAGTACCAAAACTTAATCGAATACTCACCAAAATAGCAAAATAGCTCAAGATGGCTTGCCTTAACAAAAAGAAGGCAAAGTCACATACAAGTGCACCATTTAGGTTTTCACATAGAGGTTAATCATAAGGTCATTTTTAAACAATATAAATCACACATATTTGTTGTCATTTTCTATATAAAAAATGACAAACAATATATACATAATTAATTGGGAAATTTTTAAAAATAGCAAAATAAATTAAAATATTTACAAGCTATAGCAAAATTTTGGATTCTATCAATGATAGTTTTCTATCACTATAGCATATCAATGACTATTGGTGATAGAATGTGCTATAGGTTGTAAATATTTTGTCTAATTTGCTATTTTTGAAAATTTTTCTAATTAATTATTATAAAAAAACACTAGAATAAAATTTGAATTAATAAAAAAATCATATAAAAACAAAAATTAAATTAGATTGAATAAATAAAAAATAGTTAATTACATATATATATATATAACAAAACTAAAAAAAATTTACGGTCCGTGTAACAAAAAAAAAATAATAAAAGTCCATGAAGTCACTCAATATTTTTATAAATTCTAGATTTGCCTTTATTAGTTTTGAATTTCGAGTTAAACGCTTGCACATCTTTATATTATTAGTTATCCTAATCCTAATTCTTCTTCATATTCCCACATCTTCTTATTCATAATTTCTTCGTGAGTCTTCCATAATTTTTTTATTTTTTGTCATATCTCATCTTCGGCGCCATCTTCTTATTCTTTTTCCATTATTAGTATCATGTACTTTTTCTTTCACTATGAATATAAACAATCGTTTACCAAGATCATTTAAATTTGGTACATGATCGTGTAGATTTGTCCCCAATATCTATGCTCACCCCTTTACTACTCTCTACATGTTGCACACACATACATGTAACATGCATATGATATCAAATTTTGGTCAAAGGAACCGTACCACTCTCACTTTACATTAGTAATGTCTAAGTCCAGTAAGAAAATTGAATATTATAGAAGAAGTAAGCAATTATTAGATAACTCATATGAAACCATTATAGAAGATTTGAGTAGGATTTATTTTGATTCTACCAAAATTAGGATATGAATTTCTTAATTTATAGTAGGTTAGGATCAAATTTGATATTATATTTATTTTGTGGGTCTTACTCTCACAATTATATTAATATATTATTTTTTAATATTATTTTAAACAAATATATATGATAATTAAAAATTAAAAATTACATTTTTTTTTGTCAAAAATTAAACAATTAAACTTTTTAAAACACACACATATATATAATAGTTAAAAATTAAAATTTACATTTTTTTCGTAAAAATCAAATAAATAAATAAATAATATATATAATTTTAAATTAAAATATAGTTAAGAAAGTAATTAAAAAGAAGAAAAGAAATGAGATTGGTGAGTCAGTCTTACTAAATATATATTTTTTAAAATAATAAAGGACGAGTCTCTTTTCTTTAATTTCTTTTTAAAAATAAACATTAAATTAACTACATTTTCGTAATAAATTTTAAAATAATCTTATTCTTGTAATAAGTTTTTAAAAACACTATATTTTAGAAACAGACCCTTTATCTACCTAAAAAAGGGATCATTGACTAATAAGATTCATAGGGTCTATATATTGGTGAGTCATGACCTCAAGGCAATATTATAATTTCTATCGCACATTCTTAATTAGTGGTTTGGCATACATTTTATAATAAATAATTTACAATTTTATTATGCAAACATTTGATTTCTCATTGTAATTAAGTATCAATAATTAATATTATTTTATAATTATTTTGATATCTCATTTTTAAATTTATGTTCTCACAACATCCCAACAACATTTACACAAATATTTACTAGCCACCATAAACTCAGTTCAACATATTCAAATCCTCCACTCCAGATATTTAAAAAACTATATATATATTTACTACCAAACATTTGATAGTAGTTTAACTTTATAAAAATTATTAATACAATTATCAATTATAACCTAATAAAGTCACAATCGAAGTTTGATAAACTAATTATAACAATTTATGAAGATGTTGAACAACAAAACGGAAAATGAGACTCAACAATCGCACGAACTCAAATAAAGAGGAAAATGAAGCACATATTAGAAATTGAGAACTTTCCAAATCAAACTAATCAAGAGGCAATCATTATGGCTCAAGACTCAATGACAAAAGCTAGAGCTAAAAGACTTCAAGATAGATTAAATATTTGTTTACAAGCAAGATTTTTTGTCTTTAATAAAGAGTTGGAACTTCCAGAGTCGTTTGGACACTCATAGGTCACAATAAATCTAGAAATTTAAATTTATTCATATCTTTAATGCACTTTTAGATTCATTCACTATTCACTTTTTTAATATGTATTTATTTTAATTAATATATATAGAGTTGTAGTTTTCACACTTTAAACACAACCTAAATTTGAATAAAATATCTCCTAGAATATTATCTCTCAAACTTTATGCTTTCCTTTGTGAATTTTGTGAATTTATATTGAAATGCATGTTTAAACTTTCAATATAGTTTGATCAATTAAATTGTTAAAAACGATCAATCTTTCTAAGCCAAAATCTGTTTAGCTTTCTTAAAATTGTTTAACCAAATTGTTTAAGAGTTAATCTTATTATTGTTGTGAGTGGGAACTTCTCAAACATGATTGAGATAATTCCGTTTATGAATTTTCAGTCTCCAAAATTTTCATCATATATATTTTCATAAAATCAAAATCTCAATGTCAAATTTTGATTCCATACCATAATCTCTAAAAGAAGAAAATTAAAAGATTAGAGTAGAAATTACTCTGTTTCTACCTGGATTAACTAAACTATAACATCCCCCAAAACATATGAAAGATTTAAGAAAATTAAAGCTCTCAATGATTGATCCTTCAAATTGCATAGAATGGCTGAATTAAAGAAAAATGGTAAACAACTTGCTTCACTATGCACAAGCACACCTTGGAAAACAAATCATCAATTATTTACAATACTATGCACAAATGAGAAAACTATGATACATTTGCTCACGCTTCAAAGAATAACATTGGGTATAAATAACTATAAACTTAAATCATTATAATTACAAAGGGAGGGACCCCAGTATGAAAATTTTCTAACCAAAGTCCAATATTTAACTTTATTTACAAAATCTCCATCTTCTCGATCCAACGAGGAAAGAATGCCTACGAGAATCTCACTGTACATCTGCAACAAATGAATACCTGTTTATCACAAGTGTAGAGAACTAAAACAAAACAAATATTAAACTATCATGACTATTTAATTTTCTAAAAAATTAAGCTCATAAACACTTCTCACACTCATAAGTTTAATTTTGTTCCTTCGCTCCTTACTAAGCTTGTCAAAAACCAAGTCTGAAAAAACATCAATTTTATATGTTTGAGTTTTGACCAAGTCAAATGTTTCTAAACAAAAATGAAAATCATAGTAAGAAAATTGGGAGCAAACCAACATAAATTAAAAAAACGGAAAGCAAAAAACAAAATCGTTATTTGGAGCCTCAGGTTCTGTGCTTATATGGTAAAATAACATTGCAATGCACTTTACTAGAATATAGAACTTGTTTTATATCTATTTAGAGAATCATGGTCTTCAGACTTCACGATAGTTCGACAACATGTTGATATAAAAGCAACAATTTAGGGAACATATGTGTATGTATGTGTGTCTCGTCTGACTACCTATCTTGTTCATGATATTTTCTATGCTAAAGCATTGCTCATTGAAAGAACGGAAGGATTATAATCTATAACTGTAAATAATATGGGAGGATGGGAAAAGCACTCACATTTACACCCGGCTCCATCATCATTGTGAAAAGTCCTTGTCACGATCTCTTTTAAGGCGAGGCACAATGCAATAACTGCGACAGCAATCTTGATTTCATATGATATCAAGCTTAAATTGTATTCAGTTAGTCATTTTGTCTATAGCATCAATTCTGTTCCCAAGAGTCTGTAGGACCTAAATACTTTTCCATGGATTCTCTTTTGCGCTCAGGATCAAGGCTGCAACCATGAAAGAGAACCAACATCAACCAAGTTTCCAAAGATTCTCATATTATTGTGTATCCAACAATAACTAAACAAGCACCAAAAGAAACAAAAAAAAAAAACGAAAAAAGAAATGACCTATTTCTCAAGCCAAGAAAAGTGTAATGTATGGCACTTGCACATGCAGAGGCTGGAGCTATAGCTGCAGCTGGAATTGCTTGAACAGCAGTTGCAAAAGCAGACACTGTACTGTCTCCACGTTGATACTTTTTCAACGGAGTTCGAAAAAAGGCAGAGGCCGACTTCCCAAGTCCATCACTAAGGCTTTCATAGGCCTGTTAGAAATCAATTTAAATCAATTCCATGGGGGAAATAAAATAGAGAATTTGCATGTAATGAACAGGCCAAAATTACCTCATAGTTCCCCAGTATATAATAAAACAAGGAGAAAAAAAAAGTTAAAGGCAGAACGGTTGCAAGTGTATCAATGTCACATAGAGACGACATTCAATCTTTTTATAGGTTTACTAGAATATAACATGAAAAAATTTGTTAAACATGATACAAAGTAAACCAAACTGACGAAGTCAGATTCATCTCTGTGCCACATATGAAGGTAACAAAAATTTGAAAATATGAACAAAACGATCTTCTTATAGAACATGTTTCAAATAGATTTTCAACTAAAGACCAATTCACGTGTTGATGTGAGAATCTTGTTTAAAATTGGAAAAAGAAAATAATGGCAAAGATTGAGAGTAGCAAGAAATTCTAAAATTCCATCTGGCTTCAAGATGTGGATCATCAAACAGTAAAGGTAACATAATTACTGATTTTTTTTATAAGAAAGGGGGATATACATAATTACTGACTGTATTCCTATTCCATGCAAAGTCGTCTCATCCTCTATCCTTTCCATATCGGGAATGACTGCTCACATTCCATAAAATAAAGAAATGCAAAATATTTGTAAAAGCAGTATGCATAAAACACAGCTTTTTTTAGATATGAAATGTTATTGTCCCACGTATATATTTTTTTTGGAAGGAAACAAAACTATCGTTGAAAAAATGAAAACCAATTCCGCAGTATTTGAACCCATAATTTCAAAGGCAATTGGGTAACCATGGTAGTTTCATAGTTTGGAAGACCCATGGGCAATTTGACATGCAGGATATGAAATCATGACCAACAGTATCCTTCTAATCTCTTTTTGACACTCACAAACAGATTGCGAGTCATTTTCTGTGACTAAAACTGGAATATGATGCATGCAGACAAATATAGAAGATTCACCTTTTTCAGTCCCTCTTGAGCATCCTTAGGTTGATTGGATCTTACATTAGGCCTTGTCTTATGCCGTACTTTCACTGAAGGAGGAATACTAGTAAGAATATATTCAGCCTGGAGCAAAATGTCGTGAGCCCCTGCAGCCAAGTGTACCCCTAGTCCAACAGCTTCAAGGGAAATACTTCTGAGAAATGCAATAGTACCTAAAAAAGCGAAAGTGTTAGAGTTGCAGACTATCATGAAAGACAGAAAAGAATTATACATGGATCAAAATTACAGCATTTACAAAGGCACGGTTTTAACTGCATGGAGTTACATTTTGCTTTACGCCCCTCCCCCCCTTGATATAATGTCTACCTTCATGAATATAGGATTTTGGTTCTCATGTGACAACAAAGTAAAGGTTCAAAAGTAATTTTATATTGGAAATCCTTGAAAAGGTTTGCAAAAGTTTATTATGTGCTTTCCAAGTATACTTTGAACAAAGATTTGTCTCGAAACCAAACAACCTATATTTGCTATTGCCTATAAATTTTATCATCATAAATTCACATGGATGATCAAATTTAAAATTTATGTTAATAGCATTAGAAAAGACTACCACTCTTCTTTTAATTAAAGGTAAACTTTCAAGCCAAGCGGTTATTATATTTGACATTTGATATATTTATAACTTTTGTAATAAATTTAAAATACAATTCCAAAATAAAAGTCACCTCTTTGCATCCCTTTTAATATTCTTCGATCCTTTTTGTAGCTCTCAACCGGAGAAGACACAAGCTTTGAAGCACCAGAGCCAACAGCAACTAATGACCTGACTGCAGGAAGGCCCTCCAGTATTTTACGAATCTATATCAGGTTGTAACACGTTACGATTAATTACTATAATGTAAAGAACAACCAGCAAGCTTTCTAGCTTCGTGTTGATTACCTGATTATGGGAAATATCTTCCAACCATTCCCCAACAACTGTTTCACATACACTGCCCCAACCATAAACTCCAACAGCTTGAACATGCTTAAGGTGTAGCTCAACGCCCTGCACCAGTCAACTTAATTAGTGCTATAGGGACACAAGTTACACAACAACCCACCTTGACATTTGAACAAGCCTCACTTACAGGAAAATTAGACTTTGATGAATAATGTAGTTTGTCGGGCCAGAAAAGATGAGACTAAAGCAACTCAATTGGAGATGTTACTCAGTCTCTCAGATAAAGTAACACCTCTCTTGACATACTTAGAATATATATGTAGGCAATCAAGCAACATATTCAATTATTGACATATAAGTTCTTTTATGTAACTCAGCAATTTAAACAGGAGACCATAAGAAAAACGGCAAATATTATACATAATGCCTACAATGTTTTAAAAGGCTAAAGGCAGCCTTGAGCCTTTTCCTCTTCAAAGGCGACTTGTAAAATAGTTGACAAAACCTAAATTGGTATGATCAAGTATGCCTAAACATGACAATTATATAAAAGTGTAAAAAGAAACTTCACGCCCACAATTTTCACTTGATAAATTTTTTTAAAAGATCTTCATCATCATTACTACTACTATTATCAGTAATAGGATTGATTTATGCTATATATGTTTGCTTTCAACATTCTTAAGTTCACAACAGTAGAAATAGTCCCAGTTCCCATTGTCACAACTCAAATCTTAAGATTTTTGAAGAATTAGGCAAATCACAATGAATTTTCTAATCACTAGGTGAGCCACCAGAGATTTTAAGCCTTGGTGCGTTTTCACAAAGGCGCAAGCCTCATTTGTGAGAGGTGTAAGCCTCTTAGGCAACAAAGGAGTAAGTCTTGAGGCTAAAACCTAGAGACTTCCCTTGAGGCAAGCCTCAAGATGTAAACCTCAATAGCTTCTTAAAATATTGAACGCATACAATTACCAATAAAGCATTTCCAAAGGCAGCATAGTGCAATTGGACAGACCATGGAACAAAAGAACTACGATAATACATATCATCAAAAACAAACTACCTATACATATAATTTGGCACCCAGAGAGGAAAAAAGAAACAGATCATCAATGTGTGTGCATGCGTGTTGGGTGCGTGGTGGTGTTACCTTCCATGGAACCAGATTTACAAGTTCGACGTACTTTCCACCTCTTAATGCAGCCAAATCAACACGACTAGGACTGTAATCAACACGGACTATAATTGGTTGTATGTCAAATTTCTGAAAAAAAAATACAGGAATGCATTTAGTTCACTATCTTTAACCATTGACTATCTGAGGTCAACCAAAAATAGAAGTGTTCAAAAATTGGGAGGGGGAGTTCGATATTATCAAAGTAAGAAGTCCTATGTTCAAGCTCTTTTAACGTCACCTCTCCAATTAATATTGATTTCCACATATTGGGCTCTCTATAAATTTTGAAGTCCACAACTGGGACAAGTAAAAAGGAAGAATTTGCATAATTCATTTTTTCGGTGTTCCTACTTAAGTCAAATTTGGTGGAGGTTTTCGCATACTTCAATTTTCATTGGGTTTTTGGGCCTCCTTTAAAAGAAAGTACCTTCGGCTTCTTCTTGGTCCTTCATGAGAAAAGAGATCTCAATTATCTTAGTTCAATGCTACCGAAGCTATTCTCTCTAAAATATGGTTTGAAAGGAATTACCATACTTTCCGAGATAATCACTTCCTTAGATGGATAATTTGAATTTTTCTCGACTTAGAATGTCGTCCTGCTGCACAATATCAAGATATTTGAATGCTTATATTCTCTTTGTACTATTTTTTGCAGTATGTTGGTTCTCTTTGGTATTTTGTACTAGTTATTCGTACTTATATTTCTTGTACTTTGAGCATTACCTCTTTCCATTATTTCAATGAGAGTTTTTTCTTTTAGGAAAAAGGCACCAGCATGTATCAGGGCAACACAAAAGTAGGCACAACTATGAGTGAGTGTGTTCTGGAAGTTTGTCACAAACATGCATAACCAATAAATATTCGCTGTAACTTACCTGAAAATAAGGAAGCAATGCCTCCTCTGCCAAAGTAAGCCCATCATGACTTTTCGTTGTAGATATAGTTTTTGAACCATCTAAATCAAGTGGTTGACCTGATGACCGGTTTCTTGACGAACTTCTTTCCCCAAAAAAATTAACAAGAAAATCAAGCTGGCATTGATGAAGATGTAATAGCATAGGCAGAATACCAATACACAACCTGAAAGGAGAACAGGTAACACGCCCATAATAAGTACGCATGAAAGATAATGTTGTTACATAATCACTGACATTTATCATGAATATCTTATAATAATATCAACTTATTTGGAGGAGAGAAATAAGAAAAGGAAACAACATTCTTAATAAGGACAATGAATGCTTCATCCGTCGATATGGTAGAAAGGAAGGACAATTCCTTCCAACCAAACAAAAGAAATGGTCTGTCATTCCTTTTTCTCTTCCACCATAATAGGTCATATCAAACAAACATTTAGAAAAACTTTATTGGAAGAATTCATGACCTTGTTGGACAAAAAATAATAAATGTCCAACTTCCATATTATGCAAGAGATGCAATCACTAACCACATCTAACATAGAAAATGGAAAACTAAAATTGGCTTACCGGTATTCCTCAAGAGGGATTGAAGGATCTGGTCTAATAGCTTCTAAGTCGAGCTTGAATGCTTTGGAGGAAGACTTGCGAGGATGATTCTTTGAATTGTAATACCCCAGTACCTTACCACAACCATCAGAAAAAGGAGGGGGGAAAATCAGTCTGTAAAAAGCATAAATGTAAAAACAGTTTTGTCAAGTAAAAGAGATTACCAGCTTCCAAGGTGCATCTACACTGCTGTCATAAAGATGAAAATCCTGAATAGAAAGTGAAAGTCGGGATATACACATTCCACCAACTGGAAAAATATCATATTGAACTTGCATGGAAGACAAAGTAAGCTCTAGACATGTGTGTTGATCTCTTTTAACCATACCCATTGGTGGATCACCATTCTCTCTAGAAACTTGCCAATCAGAACCGGCGTACATTCTCCATTTCACGTCAATATTATTAAGAAGTACACGTCCACTTGCCTCTTCAACCTCATCAAGTCTTTTGCTCTCAGTAGAACAAAGATCATTAGTTACCGAGTGTTCAACTTTACTTACATCTGATACGTGGTTTTCAAGAATTTTTATAGGCAAGTCCCCATACCAACCACTTCTTCCTCCAGTAGCTATACTGCCAGAATTCCTACCATTACAAATATCAGGTTGTAATTCACGGCCCATCGTCAGATCTGGTAAAGAGCGAAGATTCGACAAGCAATACCCTTCTATTATTTCAGGAAACTGACGGTATTGTACGAAAGATGTTTGACCATCAGGATCTGATCCCATGAAGGAATGAGCAGGAGAAGAAGTTTCACAAACCTCAGAATTCGAACTGCATACCTCATCATGAAGAACTTCATTGGGTGAAAAACTACATTTTGACTTGCTATAATCACATTCTCTGCTATGGTTTTTATTCAATAAAAATGCATCCTCACATATTTCATCCATCAACCCAACTTCACTTTGGTTAACTGATAAATTGTGGCATGGAGGAGAAGATGATTCAGCGTCAATCTCTTTTCTCTCCTGACCCTGTTGGGCATTATTCCATCTCGTTTGCAAATGAACAATTGATTCCTCGAGATCAGGGGCAAATAGCTGCTGAAGTTGAGCAGCCAAACGTGCCAGACCAGAGGCAGTGTCATGGCATGTTTCCACAGAAATGTGGGCTTTGCCACATTCTAACTCCCACTTAAGGCCATTATTACAATTAGTTCTCAAAATAGCTTCAATAAATGTCTCCCGGGCAACCTTAACATAACCTACTTTGCGGAGATCCTCAACACTGTAAGCATCAAACACATGCTCATAATCAGAGACACTACATAGAAGAAGCCCAAAATCTTGTACTGTGATTCTGTAATTATCTTCAACGACATCGGCCACACTAGAACTTGAAAGTGTCACTGAAGATGCAGCTAGCAAGCAAGCAACATAATCATCATCCAACTCTTGTTTGAAAGTTGAACTGGATTCTGATTGAGAAAGCCCGCTCTTGATAAGCAAATTCTTCAAGTATGGATGATAGTTCAACCCAACGTCAACGAAGTTAAGAAAAAAACAAGACCCTGAAGATTTTTTTGGGTTCTCTCTGGTCATAATATTGTCACCTTCTGGCTCAAATGCAGGAGAGGACAAAAAGAAAAAGGAGTAGATGACATCTAACCAATCCAAGCGACCACCTATAGCGAGAATTGTCGCACATCTTATAGTTACTGAAGAAAAACCCTGTAAACTCTGAGGATCCCACAAATGCACAATATCACAACCAGCTAACCTTGAAGATAAAGCATTTGAACCTTCCCCATCCCCACGCTTCATGTTAGAGTTGCTACATGAGATCAAAAGGAACTCCTGATCAGGATCTTCAGATATAAAACCCAGCAATTTTCCTTCTCCATGAGCCAACCAAAAGAAATTGGCACCCTTAATGCCTCCAAGGTCGGATACTGAGATTAATTCAAAGTTTTGAATTTCTAATCTCAGATGATACCATGATCCAGGAAGTTCTCTCTGCAAAGAGCACTTTGTACTCTCATTTAAGTCTGGCCTAATGACAATTTCTAGAGAATTACAATCAACTACAATACATGTTTGACATGCAACTCCTTTCGTAACGTCAACTACATCACAAGTTTCCCTTGACAGTCCTTTAATCAACTGATCTAAAAGACAATGGAAGGCTTTATATTGAACGGTACCAACATTGATTCTCACAAGAGGGAAAGATACATGCAACACTGAAGTGGAGCTCAAAATCATTTCTTGTCGAGTCTGCAAGTTTGACTCCTCCATATCTTTCATATTAGCAACGGAAGCAAACTCATAATCTTTTCCAATGAACTTACAACTGCTTTTGGATTCCTCTAGACAAGCTAAGGACTTGGCCTTCTTTGCAATCCATGGACCTGTGACATGACCCTCCTGCCAAAACAAAGTTAAAGGAGAACCATTTGTTCTGTTGGAGGCAGACAAAATGTTATGAGCTGAAAATTTCTTCCTTCGCAAGGTGCAAGTGCTATCTTCTTCAAAAGTAACCAAGAAAACACCAACACTACCAAATCTAAAATGCAAAGCATTTTTTTGTGACAGATAACTTTTCTGCAGAGCCAAGTTACCCCTGTGCGTTGTTTCCTCCTTTGTTATTGGAGGGGAAAAAAAATCAAGGGCAATAAATCGATCCCAGGAAGAATAGCCCATAAAGTCCTTGTCACTTTCAAGTGGGAAACAGAATATTACCCTAGCATTGCTGATTATTACATTGCCTTGCATGCTTGAGAATGACAAGGCCGTAACTTGATTAGGGCTGCTTTTGGCATCCTCATGATCTGATGTATAGTTCTCCTTAAAGCACATGTGATTGTTATCACCAGGCATACAGTTTGCGACATCCTTCAGTAAATCCAGTAGCATGTTGACTAAAGTATAGTTCACCCAGAAAACAAAGGGTGGTAAATTCAATGAAAATGATTTTGACATAGTAGAATTATCATTAGAACTAGACGTCGTATTCAATTGGGAAGAGGTGATGCCATATGTTTCCAGCAACGTAATTTTTGCAACATTGTCTTTGTTTTCACATGGCAAATCCATATTGAACGAACTATTTGATTCCACAAGATCAGAATCTTCGGCTGAAAAATCAAATGGAGGCAAAGCACCAAGGACATCCACTTGCAAACGCTTCATCAGAATTGTCTGGAAGTCACCGTTACTATTGCAGAAGTCAGTCTTTGAGGCATAACTATTGCAGTTCAAATAATCAGCAATCTCAACATGCTTGATAGTGCCATGAAACCTTGTTCTTTGAGTAGATACCTGCTAAACAAAATGTGTTAAAGTGAACAGAACTAATAGAAAAAAATCCCCTACACAAAAAATGTTGAAAAGAAAATCCTCCATGCCAGTTGAGGAGAGGGAGGGAGGTAAGCACACAGGTACCTATAGAGTAATACACAAGAAAGATAAATATTACTAAAGCACAATTTTACCTGCATGAGAAGATGGACATCACTGAATTTAGCAGCCACAAAATGAACCTCCGAATCTGCTTTGATCTGTACTTTCTCGGTATCAGTGAAATGATACTTATTGTCATCGTGGAAGGAAATAACAATGGACATTCCAGAGATAGTTGCCCTAAGGTTTGTTTCAACAGGCTGCAATTCTGTATCTAGTAATTAGTGTATGAAAGAAAGAGTATATTGAACGGTGAACATCGAAAATTAAATAATCTATTGAGGTCATTGGAAAAATGAAAGAAAGCTTATCACAAGACCACAACTCATGACACATTAAGAACATTTTGTCCATTTCATGTGTCTAGCAAACAATAACAGCTAGTAATATCAGGATGGAAAAAATCAATTGACAATTAACAACCTTTGAGTCCACATAATCTACAGTAAGATTGCCACAATATTTTTATTCCTTACCCAGAAAGAAATATATATATCCATAAAGATAGATTACACAATTATTTTCACCATTCTGTTAGACCATTATGGATTGTTAACTGATTACCGATCTCTCATTCCCTTCCCTTTCCAAAATGATCGCCACATTCATCTTATATGAGAAAGCTCAATGTTTTCCCCCTCCTTTTACCAAGAAATAAACATTTATGAAAAAATGAAGAAAAAGGCTCGACATTCTTTCACAAAAATAAATAAAAGGATTGATTAACACAATGCCAAAGGAAAACATATTAATACGTCTTACAGGATGAACATTCCCAAGAAACGTCCAACTCATATCAACTTGAAAAAGAAACCTATGCATACAGTAAAACTATTGTTGCAGGATCATGAATTGAAGTAATATACTGTTTGAAAAAGATGATAAGTGAAATCAGCTAAAATGTGGTATTATGCAGGTCAATAAGCATAAGTTCATAACAATATCTTAACTCTTAAGTTTGAAAGTATGAGCATGACTAACACAACTGGATGGAGTAAGTGCATACACACCAGAAGGAACGTGTAAAGAACCAGAAGCAAGGCTGGACGCAGCAGTGATTGCACTAAAAACTGAGTTCCACATCCCACTGCTGCCTAAAGCAGACTGGGTACTTCTTATTTCATCTAAGCATTCAAAAAACTGGTCCACACTGCAAAATAGACAAAAGAGAAATCGCTCTTTTTTATTTCATTGTTAAACCAAATGACTCAGAAGAATAAAAGATTGTGAAGAAAACAAAAGTAATGAAGTATCATGATTATCAAATCAAATTCGAGTCTCAGGATATGCCATACTTACACCCACAAATACTTTTATGCACGTAAAACATTGTGCAAACTTGACAAACATCCAACAAGCATCCACATCCAGACTTTAAATTAAGAACCTAGGTGCCCCATAGAGAGATTTTCTAATCACTATTGGTAGAATTGAAACTATAATTTAAAGTGACAAGAAACTACAGCGGAAGATACATTTAGAACACGATGGTAAACATCTGAAACTATAATTTGCAGAATTGAAGTAGATTAAAGGATTAAATCAAATTACAAGAATATTGATAGCATAAGCAGCGGGAATTTCCATACTTCTAAAAAAACTTTAAAAAAAATCGATAAGAACATCCCATACGTATGATTAAAATAACAGAAATAATAAATTATACTTCAACTGATGATCACATAATCCTAGTACTAAATGCATACTTTTAAACTAAAACGTGACAAATTTTAAAAATTTGAATACCAATGTCAGTCAAACACTTGTTCTTACAGAGGAAGTGGGCAATACCAACCTTGCTCCAAAATCAAATTCTTCAACTTTTTCTTTTTCTCTACTTTTGACAGATAATGGCACCCAATTTGATATAAGATGAGAGCCAGGCAGCATCCCACCACAATGAGGTGAGGTTTCATCGGGAGTCATTTCAGCAGAAGCTAGATCGGATGAATGGCTATGAAACGCTCGCTCAAAGTAATCAGATTCATTCACCTTATTATTTATGCATCCATCACTATTCTTGTCTGAATTCCAGTAAGCTTCAGACAAAGTTAAAAGGCATTTGATTGTTCTAGGTTGAAGTTTTAATTGTACAGGATCAAAAGAAAGATCCCCATCCACTCTGTAAATGTCCAAGGAACCATCCCTCAAAGGTATGCATAATTTCAGGTTACCTGAAAATCCACCTACTACACCTGTCAGAAATGGAGTTGCAACATTTGATGGAACATGGTCTAACACCATTTGAGATGTTGCTGCAGACATGCATGAAAAAGTTTTTGCCTTGTCACAATCATCCATGTGAAGAAACTCAACCATTGCTCCTTGAAACTTTACAAAGTTATTCAGCTGACTAATACCAAGAAAGCTTTCAACTGCATCCATACCCACTTTACCATCTTCTGTAACACAGGTTCCACATTCTACATCTGCAATCCGAAGAACAAGTGTGGTATCGAATTCTGTTCTGTTTTTGTTTTCATCATAAAAAGAATCAAATGCAACTATCAAGTTTATTATCTTCAAGTGAAAGCTAGCAAGCAGCCCTTTCACCATCTTCGCAACTGTCTTAACACCTTCATGGATATCCCCATAGGTAGATTTTGCAGCATTTTTCACCACATCATGCTCTGACTTTCTCGATTCATGATGGTTTTTACTATGACCACCACTAAAAGCTCCACAACAATTCATATGAACATTCTTCAAGCATGGTGAAAGCACAAGTTCCAATCCATTGATTTCTACCTCACAGCCTCTACTCGTCCATGGCATTCTAATTAACAATGACCCAATAGATCCTTCTTTAAAAATAACTGAGGCTGCTGTACCAACCTATAAAATAGAGAACATAATTGAAATATGATTCTGAATGAAGAGAAATTTGGAAGTGCAAAATGGATGCATTTTGTAAGGCCTTTTTAAGGAAAGGCAACTTTTCATTGATAAAATGAAAAGAGAATAATGCCAAAATTATAAAGAAACAATGGAATAAAAATAATAATAATAAAAAGTAAATACAACCAAAAATAGCACTTGAAAAGGATTAGAAATTTTTGATATCAACTAAAAAGAATGCTACAAGAACAAAAGAAACCACTTTCTTAGGCAATTTGGTTAGTAATAATAAACAGTCGTACTTTTCAGTTATCTAACACGTGCTGCATTTTTACCTTTTTTACTAGTTAAAAATGGATAAATATTCTGACCACAATGTTCTCTAGACAAGTAACCATCAAGAATTGGTCTAGTGGTAACCAGGAAGCGTGGTCTCAACTAAGAGGTCAACGGTTCAATTCATGGTGACCACTTACCTAGAAATTAAATTCCTTGACACCCAAATGTTGTAGGGTAAGGTGGGTTATCCCAAGAGATTAGTCGAGGGGCACGTAAGCTGGTCCAGACACACACGGATATCAAAAAACATTATCTAGACAAGTAAAATTGTATTAGTTGCGCTATTCTTAAGTTAAGGATTCCTTTGTCCCCATCAATACTTGCATATACTTTTCTGTGAATGTGATGATATAGCTATTGTTATCGACTGAACGGTTGATTTGAAGACTGCGGCTCTTTCTGGTACTGGTATATACAAAATTATAAATATATAATTTTTAAAAAAATTTAAAAAAAATGCAGTCCATGGCAAAAAGATTAAAAAATCAATAACAAAGGCAAATTAGAACTCAAATATAAAAGAACACTAGTGGATTCAGATGAGAGTGATTGCACATGCATTGCTAACTGTTCACGCAAAATAAGCATTATAATAAGTAATAACTTACATTCTTTCCTTGTAATAATAAACATGGAATGAACGTTATACAGAATAGAAATGTAAGGTATGCTTCCTACTTCTAAGTTAAACAAGATCAGCAACAGTGCAATCAAACCACCACGCCTTTGTATCTGCCCTGCTTTTCTTTTGTGCATGTAAGTGTAATTAAGATAAAACAAAATAATAACGGAGGGGCCTCCAAGAAGAAAAACAGAATGGCACAGGGGCACCCAAAAAAAGGTAAAATTATAATAGACGCTCCACTTACTCAGAACAGGAGAAAATAAAGTGTAATCACCCAAAAAAAAAAAAAAAGACGTATAGAACACCAAAAAAAACGGCAACAAAACAAAAAGACTAACCTAAAAAGCACCAAAACCATGGCCAAAAAGCCAAAAAACCAAAGATAACCAAGAGACTGCTTTTAAGGACGCCATTGGAGATTTCTTCGTTCTGAGTGAAGCTTTGAGGCAGTGTAACGAAAATTAAGCCAAAAAACCAAAGAGAAGTAACAAAATAATGAACCAAAACAAAGGAGCCAAAGCCAACCAGACAAACAATAATCCATCCACTTCAAAAGCTTCCAGCAGACCAGAAAGAAGAAGAGGGCTGCCCCACAATTGAACAGACGTAGAACCAAAAATGCCGAGGAAAAGTCTAGCAAAAAAAAAGGAAATCCAACCACAATGAACATTAACTCAACTAGCCTCCAGATAAAGCCATGGAATACTAGATCTTAATCTCGTAAACCTCAAAGAAGGTTCCCTTCTGATGTAGTGGCAATTGGTTATTTTCTTTAAGTATTACTTTTCTTTTAGTTCTTTCAGTTATTGAGTGTGAGTTCTTTAGTAAAAAATTCAGCTGTAATCTTTAGTTTGTTACCATGTAGTAACTTTGATACTCATTTGGACAATGATATTTGGAACTTGGAACTGTTCCTCTACTTTTCAAAGGAAGCTACCGAGGCAAATGCCGCCTTCTATTCATCCTCTTTGTAAGGCAAATGTTGAAGATCTACCGCACATATTTTTCAATTGCAATTTTTCCAGATCATTTTGGAATCGATTACCATCCATTTTTAAAATCACGTGGGTCTTTTGTAAGGTGTTCAAAGACAATATAGTCCAGAATTTGGTTGGCCCATTTTTGAAGTCAAAGTCTCAGTTGTTATGGTTCAATGCAATCAACGCAATCTTTGCTGAAATTTGGTTCTAAAGGAATCAATCTTCTAAGATAAATCACTTTCATGGATGGATCATTTTGAAAATGCAAGCATTAATGTTTCTACCTGGCGCTATCTATCCATGTTTTATGTATAATTTTCAATTCAAGATTAATGCTTAAATTAGAATGTCTCTGTCTTTCCAGCTTAGTTCTTATATTATGTTGTTGCTTCTGTATTTCTCCTCTATTTTTGTTTAGTTTCATTGTTTTTTTAAAATAAATAACTTTGTTTAAGTATTGGGTTGTTATCTTTGGATCAGTATATAAGCTGAATTCTTTTGATGAATAAAGCATCTCAAGTATGATTCGAGTTTTTCAAATGCTCCCAACTTGTTTACACCATCTTCGCAACTTAGCTAGGACCTAGTTACGAACTCTCAAGTCTGAGAACACTCCACATTTTTGGAATGAAACGTGCTTCATCTCAAAAGGAGGTAGGAATACCCTTATACTAACGACTCTTGCTAATATGCCTACATATTACCCCTCCTTGTTTCAATTACCATAGTGAGTGATCAAATCATTGAATAAACTTATAAGAGACTCCTTTTGGGAAGGTTCTACTGGCATGGAAATTTATAAGATTAATTGGGTGAAGACTCAACGTTTTGGAAGGCCCCCTCTCTAAGTTGCAGAGGTGGGCCTTGGTATCCATTAATTGGGTGCACTATTTTTGGTATTAACTCAGATCATGCTAAGTTACAGAAGTAGGCGGAGATGTTTGATTGTGAGGTTCGCTTGTTCCCTTCTTATTATCTCGGGTTCCATTTGAGGGTAACTCGAGAGTCGTCTCCTTTCGGGATCCTATTTGTGAGAACATCCTTAAGAGACTGGTGGTGTGGAAGAAAGGGCTCTTCTCAACAGCTAGTAGATTAACTCTGATTAAATCTATGCTAAGTGGAATCTCGGTGTATTACCTTTCCATGTTCAGGGCCCTTAGCTCGGTATGCAAGAGTATTGAAAAGTACATGAGAGACTTTCTGTGGGAAGATGTGGATGAAGGCCACAGTTCCCATCTACTAAGTTGGGAGGTCAGGGGCGCCCTGAGAGTTGGGAGGTTAAAGATCGCTAATATTAGAATTTGCAACAGAGCTTTATTGGCAAAGTAGCTCTGACACTTTCCTCTCGAACCTGATTCTTTATGGCATAGGATTATTGAGAGCAAGTATGGCTCCCATCCCTTTGATTGGACAACGAAGGGGGTTAAAGGCACTTTCCGAAATCCTTGGAGGATATTTCTTTCGAGCTCCCTACTTTCTCTCGCTTTACTTGTTGTTTAGCGGGAAATGGCAAGGATACTTACTTTTGGGAGGATCAGTGGGTGGGGGAGAATTCCCTTTGTTCTTTATTTCCACATCTTTATCATTTATCCTCTTCCAAAAATTGTATGATTTCATATTTTTTGGTTAGTTCTGAGATTTCTGTGTCTTTTTCTTTCGGGTTCCATTGTAATTTGATCGATAGGGAAACGACGGAGGTGGCCTCCCTTCTTTTCTTGCTTGAGGGGTGCTTTTCTAAGGAGGGGAGAAGGGATGTTCGTGTTTGGAACCTTAATCCTAGTTGGGGTGTTACTTGTAAGTCCTTGTTTAGTCGGTTGTTGGAACCCGCCCCCCTAAGGAGTCGGTTTTTTATGTGGTCTAGAGGACTAAGGTTCCTAAGAAAGTTAGGTTTCTTTATCTGGCAAGTCTTGATTGGTCGGGTTAATATCGTTGATAGGCTTGTTAATAGAATTTCGCTTGTTGGGCCTTTTTGTTGCATGCTTTGTCAAAAGGCGGAGGCAGATCTTGATCATCTTTTTTAGGATTGCCAGTATGCCCGTGTTGTGTGGAGCTCTTTCCTTCAGGAGTTCCATGTTAGCTTTGATGGTATGGAGAGTGTCAGAGTGACAATCAGGGAGTTCCTCCTCCATTCGCCCTTTAGAGACAAAGGTGTTTTTTTATGGCTTTCCGGGGTGTGCACAAATTTGTGACATTTGGAGTGAGAGGAACAATTGGGTGTTTTGGGGTAGGGAGAGGGAGCATAATGAGATTTGGTCTTTGGTTAGATTTCACATGACTCTTTGGCTTCGATTTCAAAGAGCTTTTGTAATTATTCCATACGAAACATTTTACTTAGTTGGTCCCCTTTCGTTTAACATGGGTGATTTGTTGGGCGGGTTTTTTGTATGCCCTTATATTCTTTCTTTTTTTTTTCTCAATGAAAGGTTTGTTTTCATAAAATAGACCCCTCTAGCCAAGTGGATTTGGAGATCCTTACATGCAAATAATTCTCTTTTGTGTAAACTCATGACTTGTCATCGCTCAATCTTACCCATGGATTCTTGTAGATTTTGGTTGAGGCCTATTTCCAGAACTCATAGACACAATTGTACAACCTAAGTACAACTTATAGAACATACCCTTCTTTCATTCTTTCTCAGTGAAAGTGGTTGTTTTCATCAAAAACTTATAAAATAGACCCTGTTCAATTAAGGTCGTAGTTAAGGCCTATTTTTAGTAATGATTATAATATCGATCTCAATATCCATGTTGAGATCTCAAGTTAATTTTTTTTATAAGAACAACTTTCATTGAGGAAAAAAAAGGAAAGAACACAAGAGCATATAACGAGCCCAAAAAAAACAAGGGACCCCCACACAAGAAGGGAATCCATCAGTACAAAACCAAGTCTAAAGAATAATTACAAAAAGTTTTCGAAATTGAAGCCCAATGAGAAACATGAAAACAAACAACATACCAAATTTCACTGCTCTCCCCCTCAACTCCTTTTAAAACCCACTTAATGCTCTCACGTTAAATGATATATCAATGAATATTATTGACAAGGACAAACATTGCAATAAGTCAAAAAAGTATAAAATTATTTAAATAAACAAGTTATTTTTACTCCTAAACTATGTTATAGACATTGGGTTTTTTTTAACCATGAGTGTTTGGGTCAACTTACGCAGACCTCGAGTAATCTCACGGAACAACCCGTCTAACACTACAACATTTGGGTGTTAAGGAAACTCGTAGAAAATTAACTCCTAGGCATATGGTCACCATGGATTGAACCATGACCTCTTATTTAGTTGTTGAGATTATGTCTCCATTTTTACCACTAGACCAACCCATGATGTTAAGTCATTGATTGACCCAAAAGCTTAAGCTTTAGGTGTGAAGGCAAATTTAACATTATATTATCTAACAGCACATTTAACCAATATTATGCCCATCCCACTGTTCGCTGACCGGTAACCCCAAATGTCTCAATTAATCCTGTCCTATTTCCACCGACAACAACTATTTTTGCTCTACACCCTCTGTTTTTACCACTCCTCAACCTCGGGTTGGCATGTATCAACCACCCTCCTTTGCCCCCATTCCTAACAGATTTTGGTAATCCCTTAAATGATACCAAATGTCTCTCAATCCTTATCTACCAAACTAAACAGTTCAACCATCTATCATGGAGAAACAAAGGCTTAATCTTTTTTTTTTTCAAAAACAGTAAACAAAATTTTTAATCAAATTTCTGGAATTCTTGGTTCGCAATGGCTCAATCAGCAGGAGCGTTGGGGTAATTGCTCATTGCTCACAAACTTCTGGTCGAGGTAAAACTCAATGTCAGCTTCGTTGGTCATTATGCCCTTTGTTTGCCACCTTGCTCAAACCTTCAGTTAATCACACCTTTCAATCCCATAAATTTCCTTTCACACAAAGCCATCTCTATCATTTTTCCCCATTTAACTTCACCGAACACTTTTCCTCCACGCTCATATTGGAGCAACACTCTCCAATGCCTCCGTTAAAAAAATAAAAAGTGGGGAAAAAAAAGTAAAAAACAAACAAACAAACCTTCTCATTGAGAAAATCAACGTTGAGCGCAAGGTCGCTGAGCTGAATTGTGCCATCGGCAAGCTGCACGTCTAGCTGGTCGATATCAATTTCTCCCAACAAAAACTGTCCCAATTTCTTTTTGAGTAGAAATTTGCACAGCCTTTTAACGGCGAATTTTGAGAACATCGCCTCCGCCGTCTTTGCGATGTTCCATGGAAACATGGCTGGTTGTGCCGGCGGTTAGGCGTCGGAATGACAGGAAAACCCCAAAAATAAAAAGAATTTAGACGGAAACAGGGGTTAGTGAAAACAATTAGGGTTTTGAAATTGGGCGTCGCTGGTGATGGGAACGGAATCACCTGTGCCCATCTAGAGCGGAACGATGAGAATTAAAAGATGATAGACAAATTTCGGTTTGATCTTGCGTAATTTTGGTTTGATCTTGTGTATGAAACTCATGCAACAATGAATTTTCCGAGTCCTTGGAAATTGAAAATATTCGTTTTACTTGACGATTACGTGAAATAATGATCAGCTTTGTCCGGGAAATTTTTAAGTTTGCGTTTAATTATACAAACAGAAATTCTTGTATCTACAAAATAAATACGCAAAAATATTTCTTCCCTATTTTTAGTTCTAGGTTTTCTTACTTCTTTTCATTTTTCTCTCGGTATTTATTTTATTGCAAACTTAGCTCGTTTGATCCTGGTTTAAACACCTCATATCACACACCATCTATTTTTAAAATAAAAGTTTAAGGTTAAAATGTAAGTATTGAATTTTCAAATTAAATTGAAACAAAATTCAAATGTAAAAAAAATAACATTTTTCCAAATAAATAAAAACAATTTCAAACCGCTAAAAACCTACTTTATAATATATAGTTAGAAACTAACTGTCATTTTTAGATTAATAAGTTAAGCCAATAATTTTTATATTTTTTTTCTTTTAAAGAAATCAACAGCGTTTTGATTTTAAATCTATGAGATATTTTTAAAAATAACAAAATTAATTAAAATATTTACAAGCTATAGCAAAATTTTAAATTCTATCAATGATGGTCTATCTATCAATGTCATAGAAGCATATCACTGACTATCAATGTCTATTATTGATAAAATCTGAAAATTTTGTTATATGCTGTAAATATTTTGTTAAGTTTGCTATTTTTGACAATTTTCTTATATATAATCAAATGTTGGATCTCTCCTCGTGCAATTGTTATATTGAAGAAGTGTCAACAATAATAATAATAAATTTAATTATAAATTTAGATTTTGTTTGTGCTTGTAATTAGCTAGTTATATACCTATAAATTTCTAATAGGTCATTAGAATGTTAAAGAGTGTGGTAGCATTTATTATTTTTGTACTTTTTTAAACTTTATGATTATAATATAATAAGTCAAATATTGGCTATGACATTTAGTAGAAAAATATTGGCTACGAGACATTAAAAATAAAAGATTTAATAACATTTTGACACGAGTTTATTAAGTTTGTGTTTTTCTTTGAAAACAAATTTTATGAATTGTTCGACAAAACCAGCCTCTTCAGCAGAGGAGAACAAACCAAAAATTTTAAAAATCCCTACAAGCATCTTCAAGAAAAGAAGACAGATAGATAGTAAAAAAAAAATCTATGACTACCACTTGTTACCACAACACCCATAAGATAATGGGCAACAACACCATTCGTTGAGCGTAGGCACCAAACAAAATAATCAACCTACACAGAAAAAACAAGGGTCTGGATATTCATGGCCAAACAAAACAATTCAAACAAATTGACACTCAAACAATTAACAACATTAACAAGTTCAACACAATTAAACTCAACAATAAAGGTAGGGAGAAGGGTCATCACCAAACCTAGAAATAAAGTTATAAAGACCCTTGATCAAAGCAAGGGCTTCTAGGTTTCAATACAGCTTACTCACATTTAATAAGAATAAGAAACCTAACGAAATCATAAACCACCCAATTAGTACCACCAGACTGACATGATCGACCTGTAACGACCCAACTTTTCTATACAAATTGAAGTCATTACTTTTATGTGAGTCTCATTCTTAAAGCATAAAAGTTTATAAATCTTATTAAAAAAACAACATCAAAGAGTATTTATTCGGGCCCTATTTCAAACAAATTTAAAGATTTAAAACTATCGTTTATATAAAAAAAATTCAAGAAATAACAGTCATCAAAGTCATGAAATCCAGTTCAGTCTCAAATACTATGGAAAACAAACCTGACCTGACGAACGACAATGACGCTCATGTGGTGATAGGGTTATGTATCATCATCAACACACTTTAGTGTCACAACTAGCATGCCTTGGTATTTATCCTCTTAACATTGTTAAATTCTCCAATGTGGGACAAAAGGTTTGTCTTATTCTTATAGGTTTTGTCCTTTACTTATGGGCCTGAGCCCACAAGTCATTTCTAACAATCCCCCACAAATAATTGTTGAGCAAAGTTAACAAGTAATAACAAATGAAAACAAAGTTTTAATAATTCTATTATGAGTTAAGATAGGATATCAAACTTAAGCATCAATATCTAATGATTTGAATTGATGCGTAGTGAAGCAGGGCAATAACCTTGTTAGATAGAGTGAGTTACCTCTTGAACTTTCAACAACACTGGTTGAGACCCCCACAACAAGCTTTGCTTCTGGTCTTTTGTTTGATATGCAATATAGGTTGTGCTTATAATGGCTATGCACGTAAACCTCGAGTCACGGTGAAAGCTTTAGAAAGAGTCCTTTAAAATCTTTCATAAAAGGTGGCCACACCTTCACAATCACATTACATGCTTCATCAAATTTGTTACAACAAACCACTCAAACTAAGCTCTGAAGACTGCACCATCATCCATCGAGTCCATAATAGGACCACCCACATGAAAGGTTATGGATCATTCAAAAGATTTTAGAACCATCCATCAAGTTCATCTAAGGACTACTCACACAATGGGCTACGAACCATCAAGTCTATCGCAATAGACCACAAAAAAGGGGTTATGGATCACTATAAGACTTCAGCTCCACATGCTCACTAATGAGTTTATAACTATTTTCCTAGTTAGTCCTTTAATTAAAGGATCAACTAAGTTCTCCTCAGACCTAACATATTTCTAAGGAAATGACTTCTCCTTTTAACAATGATTTCACAACTCCATGTCAAATACGTATATGTCTCTTTTTACCATTATAACTATTCTGCAATATCTATGGCAACCTGTGAATCACAATGTACAGAGACTAGTACAGATGTCCCCCACAATGATACATATCTCCCAGTAGACATTTAACCCACTTAGCCTCTTGTCCTATCAATTATAAAACTATAAATTCAAATTCCCTAGGGATCTAGCTATGCAAGTTTGTTCTATCTAACTTTTAAAGAAAAATAACACATAAATAATTCATGAGTTCGATAAATTCAAATAAAAACACTAAAGATCAAAATACTGTAAACATAAAGTGGAAACATCAAAATTCCCCTATGGCAAGTCACGAATTCTTTTTGTCATTCACCAGCTTTCCTCTACCTCTACCTTTGCCTGAAAAATTAAACATTGAAAGAGTGAGTATAAACATATACTCAGTAAGGGACCCACTACTAGCTGTCTGTTAACTTCCCATTAGGGTCCCGTAAAGAGGTACCCAAAACTATCATGCTCCTGAACACACGTAATCTAGTGATCCTGTAGGAACACATTTGGTATGTTGGTGAAGCCGAAGGAACACCTAAGACATCGGGCTGTAAGTGACCTCGTCAGATCACTCATAACATATGACATGACAGATTGATAGTCCTATCGAACTCACATAGTCATAAATCTGTGAAAGGTGGTGATCCCGGGGGACACCCATATTGCCTAATAGTCAAAGTTAACAGAACACAACAATCCATAGCATGTAACATATCATAAATATCGTCACATGACATGAAGATTAATCATATAGTCCTTAATCATGTGATCAATATATCATGCTTCATAACATATCAGTCATCAATATCAATCATCCATATTAATCATCAACATTAACACATTATGCATCTTAGCTACATCAATGCATAACGAAAAATACATGCAAGCTCTTAATTTTATTTTCTAGGTCTAGTAGTAGAATTTCTTACCTTGAGATTAGCTAAAACAATGATTTCTTGGTTGATAGTCAATCCCCAATCACTCAGTCTTAAACATAGAAAAAATTCAATTAATAATTTTGTCAACCAATCTCATCCAAATATTTAATTAGGGTTTCCAAACTTACCAACAAATGAGGTTGAAACCAATTCAATCTTTGAGACAAAATTTCCTAGATAACTACTCCAAAATTCAGCCAAAAGATCTTTCAAGAAAATAATCAAACTTTAAAAAAGTAATCCAACTTAATCCAAAATCAATATTATTTTAACTTCAATTTAGATCCGACAATAATTTATTTAGAGTCCAAAAATTAACCTTTGATGGCAGATTAATTGTTCCAACAATTGTCCCAATAGTCTCCAATTTAATTTATTCCCTTAAAAAAAACCCAAAAGCTCCAAGATTAATATTATTTGAACTCAAAGGTATTTAAGGAAAACCACATAAAAAAACCCAACGATCCCAACTCACAAAATTCGGTGACTGGTGGCGGCTGGGAGTGACGGTCGAATGAAAACTGGTGCAGCGCGACAGAGAACAGGACATTGGGGGGGGGGGGGGGGGTTGTGTCATGCCCTAGTTGAACGGAGGAGGCGTTCGATCTTGCACGGAACAAATGGCAGACGAACGAGAGGCGAAGGCTTGCAAAAAAATGATGGGTGGTCGACTGGCTTCGAATGGACAGATAGAGATGGAGACGAACTGAGAGGTGAAGGGCGATCGGACGTCGTTGGAGAAGGGGTCACAACAGCGGTGACTAGGGTTTGCAAGGAAGAAGATGATGAATAGTGGAGATGGGAATGGTGTACACTAAATAATAATAATAATAATAATAGGTAAATTTTCATATATATAACAAAATTGGAAAATATTTACGAGCCCGTATAACAATTTAAGAAAAGCCCATTAAGGCTGATTATTTTTTCAAAATTACATATTTACCCTTACTGGTTTATAACAATTTTTCAATTTTGATTCTTCTTCTTCCCAATTTTTTCCCTATAATAATAAACAATTTGTCATTGATGTCATCTTTTATATATTTTTTCATCTGGATCATTATTTCTCTTATTCATCATCTTCGATAGTATTCTTTCTCTTGAATATTCTTTCTATTCTTCATCATCTATGGCATCAACTTTGACAATCAAGATTGTTTATATTACTCTGTCAATATTGTTGCAGTGATCTTATTTTTAGTGAGAATTCTAAATATCTTTTTTTCTAAACCGTTTTGTTTTTGTTTGTGGTAAGAATTGTAAATTTTGTTTTTATTTCAAATGTTTAGAAGATTTAAGTATTAGTGTATGATATTTTGTATTTCATTATGAAGATCATTAGTTTGAAGTTTTTCCCGATTGTTTACATCGAACTAAGAATTTTATAGTTCATTATGAAGATCGTTTTTGTTTTTTGTTGTTAGTAAGAATTCTAAAGTTTTTTTTTTTTCGTTTCAAATGTTTAGAAGTTTTAAGTATTACTATACCAATTATGTATTCCATTATGAGGATCAATAGTTTGAAATTTGTTACAACTCACCTTATCCTTCTTTACTTGGTCTCAATGCCTTGATAACCTGGGAAAGGAAAACTTCACACATAAGTTAAATACTTAGTGAGTGATATTTTGAAAAATCTTTTTGGAGAATACAATTCAATCAACAAATTCATTTTCATAAAATAGGCCCAACGCCTCACTCAAAATCATAAATCACAAAGTACACATTAGCTTCCACTTATTCCTTTCGCCAAGAACATGAACCATTCCTACACATAGGCTACTGGAATTCATTACACCAACATCCCTTGGAGAATTTTTCCTTACTTAGGCTACTAACTTAGTACACTCCTTTCAATGCATAGACCAGCTTTTTAGCACCACGTGGTCCTTGCACCCCATGGTTTGTCTTTACTCATTATGTACAAATAATAGCTAGCTCATTGATAGGAATAATAGCAAATGGTTTACTCAAATACATACATATTATCATCAAATAGAAAGATTAGTTTAGAAACTTCCTTTTCAATAATCAAATATAAACATCAACAACATTACAGTATGGTTCTTTTGGGATTTATGTCATAAAACTTGTAGATTGTAAATATAATCCATTGACCATTAATAAAGTGTTATTATTGTAATAATTGTTATTGATTAAATTATTAGTTTTGTCTTAATAACCCAAATCCAATAAACTAACACCCTAAGCTGTTTAATGAGTCTTGAACAGTATGTAGAGACATCAGAGATCAATGTTCAAGATCAGCTTAAAGGGTTTATAGTATAAGGATAAGGTTGGATACCTTATCCTGGTAACACTATTGATACGGTTCACTTTGTATTTGATACAAACGCAATGATCCAACGTGTTCGTGTAGTTGACATGCGAGTGAGGGTATCCTATGCAATGAGTTTGCATAAGATCGGACCGCGAAATAGTAACCACTAGATGTAACTCCGTTAACTAGTTAAGTTTCTATTTCACTAGGATGACCTAGGTAATTTAGTCTTAATCCTGAGTGTGTTATGAACTCCTGTTCGCGAGGGATTATCCTTTGATTTGTACGGGTGAGAGTGGCCAGATCGTCGACTCAATAAGCTTATCATTTTGGGGACAAGACTGAGTGGAGAGCTGGGAACATAATTACACAAGATGGAATTCACTCCTTCCCTACTTTAAGGTAAGTAGATGAGTGTTCCCTTAAATGGTGTCTCCAGGTCTTGAACAAAGGGCCCTACCCTCTCCATGGCACGAGAAGGGTTTCTGTTTATTGGTAGGACCATAAACAGGTTGTTCATTGGAGGAGCACTGATATTTAAGGATTAGAGGTAACCCATGGGTAAAACGGTAAATTGACCCAGTTGGTGTTACGAACACTCGTGAAGGACTAAATTACTGTTATTGGTCTATATCCGTGGACACAAAAATATATCTACAGTGAGAAGAGTTCAGTTGTGAGTCTTTAATGGAGTGTACACACAATTAACGAATATTGATTAATGTGGTTAATGAGTTTAGCCAATTAATCTCATATCGTTGTAGCTTCTGATCTGTAGGTCCATTAGGTCCCCCTCCTAGCTCGTAAAGGGTAATGAGATTTATTTATATTGGTTGTAATTTGAAATGTTCAAATCTACTTTGGGAATTAGTTTAGTGTATAGTGATACATTATAATATAAAGATTGTGAAACTTTATTATATAAATTTAATTAATATGATTCAAAATTAATTTATGAGAGATAAAACATTTGAATAAGTTCAAATATTAATTTAATGTGAATTGGATTCATATTAAAATTGTTGGTTATAAGATAAACTTATATTTGAGTATGATTCAAATTTAATTTATGTTAAATATAAGATATTTAATTTAACTATTAATTAATTAGAGAATTAATTAATAATTTAGTTTTATTTAAATAAGTTTGATTTAATTAAATTTATAAGATATTGTAAAGATATTCATTCAAATAAGATTTAAATGAAATATTAATTAAATATGATTTAATTAATTATATTAATATAAATATATAAGATATTGGAAAGATATTCATTCAAATAAGATTTGAATGAAATATTAATTAAATATGCTTTAATTAATTATTAATTAATTGATTAATTGTTAATTAATTAGTAGATTCGATAATAGAATTTCATGATTCTCTCCTACTCCTTTTCCTATTCCAAGAAGGAAAGAGAGTTATAAATATCTAGAAGAAAACAGTTTTCTTTAATAAAAAACAAGCCAATGCTCTTTCTCTCTACGAAAAGAAAAAAGTTTCTCTAAACATTTTTCCCATTTCAATTGGTTCCCTTAAACCAATCTCATCCCAGATGATAGGAAGGTCTCCGACGGATGGTGTCCCTAATTTAGTGATTTGTAGATTCAGATACGTCATCAAGAGTAAGTTCTCTGTATCTTTTAATTTAAAAGCATGCTTAGTGTTTATTTAGAATTTTGATTCTAAAATTTTGTCAATGTATTAGTATTTTAAGATTCTCAAATTAATTTGAGTAACGATTCTTTAAATTCTTACGCAGCTGCCATAGGGTTTTTATCCCTTCAGGTTCAGGATCTTCATTTTCAACAACTACATTAGTTTGGTTCCATTTGTTCTTGTCATAACATAGTTTATCGAATCTCATTATTATCCTCAGTTGTTTTATTTTCTTCGACATTTTTGTTAGAAGCTAAATTTTGAATTTCTTTTGAAACATCCATATCCTTATTTGAGTTATTGACTCGACTTCTTTTTTTAGGATTTTTGTTTTTGGAACCTACTGGTCTACCACACTTTTAGAGTATTTCAAATTCATTAATGACTACTTGTTGTACTGGGATATCATTTTTTTATGGGATGTACATTTGCAGCTACTTTATGTGATTTAGTTACTTTCGTTGCATCTTCAAATGCATTTGGTAACTGATTTGCTATATTTTGTAAATGACTTGTTTTCTGAACTTGATAACTAAGCGATCGTGTAGATAGCCATGTGATTGGGTAGAAAGCTAAGTGATCGTTGAAGGTTAAAGACTGTGAAGGCCGCGTTTAGAATTTCTTATTTAAGTCCTGTATTAGGATCATGTTTCATGTACGAGTGTAGAATGTATATATAAACACAATATTAAAATTTCATTTTGTATATACACATGTAAAAGAGAAATATTATAGTTTATAAAAGAATATTGATTTTATTGATTTGTTGGTGTAAAAAAAAATATTTATCTACACAGGCCTATAATATTTGTTTTTAACTATTTGACATCATAAAAAATGGACAATAATGCAACAATTTAATAAAAATAAATTTGTAAAAACGGACCCAGAAGACAAAGTTTTAATGTCGGTTTTATACTGACATTATTGATGATCTATGATGTCGATTTTAAACGACATTAAAGATGTTCAATAACACTATTAGAGATGTCTGTTTTAACTATAGTCAACTGTCTGGCAGTCAACACCATCGTTCACGTGAAAGCTGACACATGTCATTCATGCAGTGAAATCGTGTATTCATGCAGTGAAGTCGTGTACGAGGTACACGACATCATCTCATTAAAAACCCTAGTTTCTAACCATTCTGCCTTCATTGAAACTTAAAAACTTTCTTCTGCCTCTCTCGTTCTCCCTTATTTTCTTCGCCATTCTGCCTCCTAGTTTTCAAGATCTATCTACACACTTCCATCCTACACCAAAAATCAGCCACTCCTTCCATTCTTCACACCAAAAAAGTGTTCTTCCCCTCTATTTTTCCTTTCGATTTCTTCGTTCATTCCCTATATTTTTCCTTCCGATTTCTTCGTTCTTCCCCTCCATTTTTTCTTTTGGTTTTTTCATTCTTCTCCTCCATTTTTCTTTTCGGTTTTTTGTCACAAGGTATATTTATTTAACTAAATCGTAGTCCAGGTATACGATTTTGTTATTAAAATATTTTAATTCATGTTTGTTATTTGATTTTATTATTATGTTGATAAAATAATTTAATTTATGTTGCAGTTGGCTTTCTTCAAATCCTCCATTTTTTCTTTCGATTTTTTCATCACAAGGTATGCTTATTCAACTAAATCGTAGACTGGGTATAGGATTTTATTGTAAAAATAATTTAATTTCGGTTTGTTATTTGATTTTATTATTTTGTTGTAAAAATTATTTGAATTTAGTTATATTGTTTGAATTTAGATTTATTATTTGGATTTAGGATATGTAAATGATATGTAAACTAGGAAAAGGGAAAGAGAAGAGTGAACGAGGGAGTGTGGGAGTGTGTGTTTTGATTTGTTCAAACAAGAAAAGAAAAAGAAGACTGTTGTGTTCGCCAAATGGTTTTTTTGTCCTCAAGAACTTCAACTCCGAAAGAAAAGGTAATTGAATAGTTCCCAATAGATAACAATAACAGGATTCATATCTCCACCTAATATCTACTCTTCTTTTATGGACACATACCTCTCTCTTTTTTATATCGTTAATGCTATTTTTTACCTACAACCCAATGTTAAATAAAAGTTAGGGGCAACTAATTAATAGAGAAGAACAAAAGAAATGCTGATAATTATAGTTTTAGTTTTTGAAATTGATCTTTTTTTTCCTCTTAAATTTCATACTATAGTCAAGACTTGTTTGAAAAAAGATTATTAAACACAAGAAACAATCTTTTTTTATAAAAAATAAAAACAATTTCCTTTTTAAGTTTGAAAATTATTAGAAGTTGGTTGTTAAAACAAAGGGGAAAAGTCAAAAATAAAAGAAAAATATTTTAAGATTAGTGCTTGCAAGATTTAGTTTCTAAAACAAATAATTAAGTAACAAACTAGATTTAATTGAGTAACAAACTAGTTTTAAATACAAATTTTAACGGGCTCAATTAAGAGTTTGTTTGTTTTATTATTCATCGATCTAAATTAATTTTCAAGGCTTCAAAATTTAAAAGTTGAGAAAATTTATTAGATATATATAAAAAAGTTTTGTAGTAGTAAATATGTATTTGTGTAGAATTGTTGGTGGAGGTATCGTCATCATAAGGCTATATTTGTTGTTATGGGGCAAACAAGATGATCAAACACTTCAAAATAAGTCACAATTGGAGTTTGATTTTGTCCATCAAACTTCCAACCAACCTGATTTCCAAATTAGTCTCTAATTAGCTATCAACTCCCATTTATAATTGAGCTGTAATTTCCAATCAAAAGTTTCAGAATGTTGAAGTTCTTTTATTAATGAAAAGTAATTAACAAGATTTTGACGTGATAATTGATATATAATATATGTTGTTATTCTTGCAAAATAAAAACATTGTTTAAATAATAGTCTTGTTTTTATGGTTTTAATTTTGTATTCTTCAACTTTATTTCATTTTAATTCGTTTACTTGTAAAAATTGTCATTTTTCTTTCATTCTTATGTTATTTTATTTTTAAAGGGTGAGATTTGACACTTTTGGTATCCCAATCAAAATAAATAAAGTTAAAAGTTAAAAAAATGAACAAAAATAGATTGGGAATATTTAAACCTTTTTGAAAACACAATATAAAAAAATGACATAGATTTTAAAGTAATATTCAAACCTAAAATTACATGTAAATATATTGAACATCATTGTAGATCTATTGAACATCATTGGTCATTGTCGCATATAGCTACAAATAAACATCTCTATTGGGTACACTACATTACTAATATAATAAATAGACACATTAAACAAATGGTCATATATTTCCTCTTGCACTTGCTATTGTGGAAGGGGAAAATGCGTCCAGTTGGTCATGGTTCCTTCATGCACTGCGTCAATACGTTATTGATCGAGATGGTTTTTGCTTAATCTCAGACAGGCATAGAGACATTCTTTCTGCCATTGACAATGAAGAGGTAGGTTGGAGTGAACCTCGAGCAGTCCATCAATATTGTCTTCGTCATGTTGCTAGCAACTTCAATCAGAAATACAAATCAAAACAACTAAAAGATTTGGTGTTTAAGGCAGGTAATCTACACCAAAGGAGCAAATTTATAAAGAGCATGAAAGAACTACAACAATTGAATCTAGAGTGTCTTGAGTTTCTTGAAGATATTGACGTGGAAAAATGGACTCAGTCGCACGATAATGGGTCTCAATATGGGTGGATGACAAGCAACACAACTGAATGTATGAATGATGTATTTAGAAGAGCTCAAATGTTACCTATTGCTTCTTTGGTTAGACTAACATTTTATCGCACAATTATGTATTTCAAACGTCGACGAGCTGAGATAAGTGAAGCACTCGACCGTGGAAATGTTTATACGAAATATGCGAAAAGAAAACTTAAGAAGTGGGAAAATGAGCTTCTGCACATTCAGTGACATATATTGATAGAGAAACCCAAACGTTTGAGGTTTACACGAGTATGAGTATGATTTCTCCATACAAAGGCCATCACACATGTAGTGAGTTTGATGGAAGAGACATGTTCTTGCAACAATGGCAGTCGTTTAAGATTCCATGTTCACATGTAATTGTAGTTTGTAATTACATGCACTTGACTTGCGTACCATACGTTGATGAATGCTACTTCTTGTCTATATTCAAACATTGTTATAACGGTCGTTTCCATCCAATCCAACACCTAGATTATTTGCTAGAGTTATCATTCACTAAAGTTCACCCAAATACGGACTTACTTAAAGGACCCGATCGACCAAGAACTACAAGGATCCATAATGAAATGGATTGGAAAGAGTCTAGTGAATCACTTAGATGCATGATCTGTAAAATAGAAGGACATAACAGATGTATTTGTCCTCAACGTGCTTCTTCTTCTTCAAGACACCAATGTGTATATTTTAGGGTTTTGTAATTATTAATGCACGACTTATATGTAATTGTTAGATTTCATTGTTTGATGTGTATCTTAGGGTTTGATGAATACTTTAATTATAATTGATTGATATGTAAACTTTACAACTTAAATTCATACTATTGTAATCATGTAATTATATAATTTTATACATTTGAAATTTTGTTTTATAAATTGGATATGTAATATTTTTAATCCTTTAATTTTATGTAGTTGGATTTTTCCTTTTGATGTTGTTACTGCAATACATGTGTGTTATTAATGAAGTATTTTTTAGGTTATTTGCATAATGGAACCTGGACCAATTGATCCTATGCAGCTATATCTACAACAGTTCCATCACTCACAGTCTGTATGGGAGACCTCCTCTATAGTTGTTTTGAGTTGTTGACGAAGAGAGGCAGCGTCCAGCGTACGATCCTCTTTGATCAGCATATTGTGCCATATTTATAGGTTGTTAGATTTCTAAGGGTTTCCCATATAAGATTCATGCAGTTGGATTGTCACTTGATTATTGCTTTAGTCCAGTGTTGGAGACCAGAGACCCACTTCGTACATATGTCTTGTGGGGAATGCACAATCACACTATAGGATGTTACGGTCCAGTTAGGGTTACCAGTGGATGGTGAGCTTGTGGTAGGATCGTTGTTATTTGACTGGAAGGTACTATGTGAGGATTACTTGGGAGTCCTTCTGTCTGACATGAAAGGCCAATGGTTGAGTCTTCCATGGTTAGCATATTACTTTTCAGAATTGCCACAAGATGCTAATCCAGTGAGCGTTCAAAGATACAATCATACATATATTATGCAGCTGATTGGAGACTTTCTATTTGCTGACAAATCAAATACATTGGTCCACTGTATGTTTCTTCCGCTTTTAATTAATTTCAACCAAGCTGGTAGGTATGCTTGGGGTGCTGCATGCCTCGCATGGTTGTACAGGAAATTGTGTCGAGCAAGTAATGCATGATCTTTAGAGATTGTTGGCCCATTAATGTTGCTGCAAGTATGGGCTTATGACAGGTTCCCTATTGTGGCACCATACGTACCACTACATATGTCAATTGGTCGACCTTTGTGTTTCAGGTATTATTTTATGTATATATTATTTTTTTTAAAATAAAATTTGCATTATCTATAACTCATTAATGATTTCCTTTTCACATTAGATGGAGCAGTGTTCTACCTTCATAAGAAATGTCAATAAATATGTTGCTGACCTATCGAATGATATTTGATCGGCTGATCAACTCTCGGGTAGTAAAATATTATGCGAACGTTGTCTAGGTATGTTTTTTGTTGCTTACTTATATTTATTTTTTTTAACATATTAATTAGACACCATACACGCCACATTATGACATTGCTTCTTCATCGATGTCATAATGGTCAAGTGGTGTGGACATATGTGGGTCCTATGATTTGCTTTCATCTCGTTGAGAAGCATAAGCCAAATCGTGTGTTGTGACAGTTCGATATGTTGCAAATGGCACCAGAGTGTTGCTCCACAGATTGAGGCCTAACACCAAATTGATTTAAGAGGCAAGCACGATCAAGATTGGAATAAGATTCATGCGGATCATATAGGAATGTGGCATTCACGAAATAATTTTTGCGTAGAAGTAGTAGCAATTACCTACTTTTCCTAATACTCATCAATTACCAGACATTCATCAAACCCAACGGTGCTTACTGTTATCGCATGGTAATAATTTTAATATGATTTATTTTATAAATTTAATACAAGCATGCATATTTTTTAATTATATTATTTATAATCGTTCAAAATATTTAGATTTAATAAATTTGTGATAGTAAATAAAATAAGATCAATAATTATCTTAAGATTCTTCCAAAAAGCCTATTAATTAAACTCTTTAATATGTAAAACTACAAAAAAAATAAAAGAGAATGGAGACATTAATAGTGCAATTAATACACCCATATTTTTTGAGATTGTTGTAGTGACAAGACCAAACATCATTAAATAAACAATTCATTGCGCAATAGATAATTAAAAACTTGAAGTGAAAAAAACTATCACTAGTTTAAAGTGATGTTATTTCTAAAACGTACACAATATATTTTTTTTTGAAAATGTTTATTTTTATTCTTCTTTTATCACTATTATAAGGCGTGAGAATAAATAAAACCTCAAGTTAATCTTGAAGGTCATAATATGAATTTTGTGCTACATACGTTAAACGATCGATCTTCTTTTTTAAAGACAATTCCAAAAGCTATCTATTTACAATTTAGTAATAAAGTTAATAAAAAAATATATACATGTTTTAGTGATTCCATAGGAGAATTGCATGCATAAAAAAATGGAAAATTTCACGACAATAGGCTACTAAAACAAATGATATTTGCCTACAATATGATCATATGATAAAGAAAAAATAATCTTTAAAAGGGTCTAGGAAGAATCATTACTCAATCGAACAACCAACCAACATTTCTTTTTTCTTTTAAAAACAAACAAAAAAATATGTAAATTAGAAACGTTTTTTTAATAAAATGTTTTTAAAAACAAATAACAAAAATGGAGTAAAAAATTAGAGGGTTTTTTAAAAATTATTTATTTAATTTTTATGTCTAAAAATTGTTGGTGGTATTTTCATTTGAGAAAGAAAGTACACAAGGGAAATTAAAAGGAATAGGTGAGACACAACACAGTCCCAATAAACTTTTTCTTTTTCTTTTCTCTAAATATTATCTTCCTCTCACTACAAGAAAAAAATAGTAATAATATCAATATTAAAAAAAAAGGAGGAGATTAAAACACAATTCTTATAAAAAAACTTCGACTTTATTTTCATCAATTTTTTTATAAACTTCTCTTATGTATTTGCCGTTATGTTTTCTAAATATAGGGTAGCTTTTTAAACCCTAATAATCATAATAAAGATTTTTTAAACCCTAGTAATCATAATAAAGATTTGATGTTAAGTTTTTTATTTTTTTTTAAGGAAGTTTTTTAAAAAATACCTATTTTTGACAATAGTTTACCAAACTACCTATTCTTATCATTTTTTTCTCAAACAACCATATTTTTGTCATTATTTTCAAAAAACACATTTTTTTAAAATACTCCGTTGGATGAATATTTAATTGATTAGATGATTCAAATTTGTGGTGTTTGTTGGGAATTTGATTTAATTGATTGGATTTGACGAGATTTAAATAAGAAAGAGAATATTTGATTTTTTGGAAAAGATAATTATTTTAGAAAGATAAAATTTAATTTGATAGAAGATTTAATTGAGGAAAGAAAATGTGAATTTTATTTAGTTGAAAAAGTAAAGTTAATTATATGATGAAATATAATTGTTGAAAAATAAGATAATTAATGAGAAGAAAGATAGTTGATTTGATTGGACGAGAAATGATGATGAGTTTAATTAAGAGATAATAATAATTTAAATAAGTATATATATATTATTATATATTTTGATGAGAGAGTAATATAATAATAAAGAAGTATTATTATTTATGATTATAAATGCCTAAGATTTTGTGCATTAAATGAATTTATCCAAGAAAGATAATGAGAATAAAAATATATGTATATATTGGTATTATATATATCCTAGAAGGTAAAGAAATAATAATGATAAATATTATTATTTGGGTCTATAAATAGCATTGAAATGCTTAAATTGAAAAGAAAAGGAAAAAGAAAAAGTTCTTCATAATATTCACTAAGATAATCGAAAGTCCCTTTTAGCAAACCTTGAAGATTTAAATGACAAATGTTTTCCATCAAGGTTGAATTAATTTCAACCTGAGTTTTGGATAAGTTAATTTGAGATAATTTTTGGATGAAAACCAATTGTTAATTTTATTAATTAAGATATTTGATGTTTTCTTACTGTTTAGGATCTACTTTAATTGGGAATTGACCGTCATGAAATGATTACATTTTTTTAGCTAATCTCGAGGTGAGAGATTCTACTACTAGACATTCAAACACGAATTTAAGAGCTTGCATGTACTTTTCATTATCCATTGATGTAGCTAAGATGCATAATGTGTTGATGTTGATGACTGATATGTTTGTGATACAAAAAATATTAATCACATGATAAGGACGTTATAATTGATATTCATGTCATGTTATGGTGTTATGATGTTTATGATATGTTACATGCTATGAATGTGTGTTCTCTTAACTTTGTCTATTAGGGTCGTACCCATGTGGATGTCCCTTGGGATCACCACTTTTTATGACTGGTGTGAGTTCAACAGGACTACTAGCCTGTCATGTTATATTTCTTTTTATGACTGATGTGAGTTCGACGGTATCATTTACAGTTCAGTTCTCTTAGGTGTTTTCTTCAGATTCACCGATAGCCCAAATGTGTCCCTACAAGATACTGGATAACGTGTGTTCAGGAGTATGATAGTTTTGGGTATTTTCTTACCAAACCCTAATGGTTAACACACACTTAGCAGTACTAGTAGTGAGTCCCTTGTTGAGTATATGTTTATACTCATCATTTTCTATGTCTAATATTTCAGACAAAGGTAAAGATAGAGGAAAGCCGACGAACGACAAGAAGGATATGTGACATGCCATGTGTGGACATAGTTATGCTTCCACTTTTCATCGTTAGTTTTAAGTGTTTTGATCTTAAACATTTTTATTTATTTATTTTTATTATCTTTAAACTTGTAGAACTAGCTGTGCAACATGTTTTCATGATATTTTTAATGAAAATTTAGTTTTCTTCTTTTCAAGAAATTGTCAAAATTGTTATTGATCTTTAAGGTAATGATCTTAGTTTAGTATAAAAAGTTGAGTTATTACAATCTATTAGTGATAGTGATATAATATCTATCAATTGATATTAGTGATAACTTTCAATTTTGGAAAACTGGAAAAAAATATTCATAATGGTGACAAGTTATCACTAATAGTAGTTATTAGTAATAAAAACCGACAACAACTATTAGTGATACTGACTAATTGTAGCTATTAGCGATAACTTTCAATGTGAAAAAATCAAGGAAAAGTGTGTGAAATAATCATTTCTTAAATTGAAAACTATCAGTGATAGCTATCACTAATAGCAATTATCAATTGTAGATGCCATCGGTGATAACTGTTATCATTGATAGATGCCATCAGTGATAGTTTTTAAATTAAGAAATTCAACAAGAAACATCCAAAATAGTGGATGGACATGGCTGTTTTAGTCTTTTACGATTTTTTATGCTATATATGCAATTATTTTAGTGTTTTTTTTTTTTTTTTTTTTGCCATTTATGCACCTAATAGTTAAAAAGTGGAGTGTAGAGTAAAACTTGGATTATTTTTCAAAACAGTAATAACCATCAATAAAAACGATGAAACTGATTATTTATATTATAAATAGCAATAGAAATAAAAGAAGTTACACCTTAAATAACATACATTAGTTGTAGTTCACACGAGAACAAACTGCAGTTCAAACGTAAAGCACAAAAACTAAAATAATCTAATAACAGAGTTTATTGTAGTGGACAGTGCGCCAGCGCCCAAACGCCCCTCTCTATCTCTGTGTTCCCAAACTCCCCGGATTTCGAATTTAGGGGAATTAGAAATCAAATTAGGGAGATTTAATTTGATTTGGAACGATGAGCATTGCCGCGAATCAAAGAGGGTCCCGATCATGGGCCACCGCCGAGGAGTTGCCGGTGTCCATTGGGGCTCCGATACCACCCAAGAAAAAATGGTCAAATGCGATGCCTCTGTTCATCGCTCTCGTCGTCGTAGCAGAGATTATCTTTCTTGGTCGCCTCGATGTGGCTAAAAATGTAGCTATGGTCGATTCATGGGCTGATTTGTTCTATCGTTCGCCGCCTTCCCTTGCACTGATCGACGAAGGTGATGACTTGAATTCCCGGTTCATTGACGGCGATCGGATTTCGGAATTGGGGATTTGTGAGGAGTGGTTGGAGAAAGAAGACGCTGTGACGTATTCTAGGGATTTCCAAAAGGAGCCGATTTTGGTTTCTGGGTCTAATGAGGTTTCTTTCTCTGTTCCCCTTCTGCACCATGCTTCATTTGTCGATTGCATATAAAATATACCCTATGTACTCGTGTATTATTATGATGTACTGCATCAATATGTTATTTAATGTGCTGTTAAGACTTTGTTCTGCATCGACGTAGAAATCCATGCAATGCTACACGCAACATCTATCGATATCATTTCATATGCAAACTTTCCGTTCCATATGCAATTTTCAGTGCACATCTTTTTGCATGCGTAGAGCGAGTTCGTACATTGATTTTGTATATTAGGAACTGAGATGTTTGTACCAAGATAGTGCGTGTCCTGACGCTTGGTAGGAATTGAACTTGAATGTCCAAGCCTGAAGTATGAGACTATGAGTTGTGCTAAAAGGAGGTTGTGGCTCGGATTGGGAAAATGAATGTTTTTTAAAGGTTATATTCTTCTTTAGTTCATGGCTCTGAATGAAATAAAAACTAATAATAATCCAAAAACTAGATCCTTTCACGTTCGTGTTAGTTGCAACTTGCAAGGACAGGCAAACCCATATCTTAATTCATCCTCTCTTATACTATAAGCTTTTGTCTCATTATTATTATATTAATAAAGAGGCCGTCTCCTTTTCAAAAAAAAAAATTCATTGCCATTTCGCTTATTTGGGATGGAATCATTCATAAACATTGTTGGTCTAATATGATGTTTTCCTATAGACATTGCTGAGGACCTCATTCTGATCCAACTTCTTGAATGCTCCTACTTCTCGAGGATGCTTACAAATCCTCTTTAGCAAATGTGATAGTCAAGAAACATTGAATTTTCAATGAAAAGAATGAGGATGCTTTGAAATGACTTTCGTCAATATTTTAAATCTCAAAAAAGTCATGTTTGAAGGCCCCATGAAAAAGGGAGGAGAATTTATCTATACCATGCACAACATTTTTCCTTCATTAATTCATGTATGAGGATCAGGGAGACTATCTTACTTTATTCATGCTGGGATTATCATGTGGGAATTAAAGCTCCAAAAATCCTAATTTCTATGTTTTTGCACAAAATTCTAAATCCTTTTAGGTATTTGTTTTCTATAGGGGAGGAAATCTTGTGCCGTAGAATGTGAATTTCAGGCCAGTCCAAGTAAGGATCCAGATGCTGCTTTTGGTTTAAATCACCAGGGTGGAATGCCTTCAATTATTCGATCCATGGAATCATCTCTATATTATGCAGATATCAATATCGCCCGGGCACGACGGTGGGTAAGCACAATGTCTTATCTTACCATTATGCAGTTTGGAGTACAAAACTTCCCCTTTCTTAGTAAAAACATCCTTAATATTTATTTCTAGCGATTATATTTTCTGTTTACTTTTTATGAATAACTTTTTATTTAAAACCAGGAAATAAAACATTTAGGCATTACTGTCACGTATGATTACAAAAACCATGCACGGTTTGTTTGTTTGTTTTGTTTTTTCTTTTCAGTCCATCTGAATGAAATGCCCGAAAATCTTATCTAGGAGAGGAAGGCTACCAATTTGATTTGCCTATGTAGGAAACAAAAAAAGGTGTCATGATGTTGCGGAAGTGTGCGGTAAGCAATATGCTTAGGTTGCCTATGTGGCATCAAGGCTTTACTTGACCAGCCTTATTGATGGACCATCAATTTTTCCTCATAAGATATGGTTACAACACCATGATCCCTAGAATGGGATGAACCACCCACACTAACAAAGAGATTGAGAGGGAGAGTGTTAATTGTGGAAATAACTTTCTTTATTGAATAGCTTTGAAAACCACAAATGTGCACTTATACAAGATCATTCTCTAGAGAGAATGTACCTGGAGAGTTACTCACTACATTTGTGAATGAATAACGCCCCTTGACAAGTCCAAGGTTCCACTATTTATAATGTGGGAGGAGGAGATTATTTAGCCTAAGGATAAAGAGGGAGTGGCCTTAGTGGGTGCTTAATCATCCCACAAATTACTTTCGGGCACTCCCCTCAAGGTCCATAACTTGGCCACCTTCCTAGTCTTTATGAAGAAGTTGATGGATGTGGCCCTTGTGCCTAAAGTTTCTCCCCATGTTTGGACCTCCATTTTGTGCCTAAGGTCACGTCCTTCAGCACCTTGTGGGAAAGTTGATTTACTTGTCACATAGACGGGATATCTCATATGCTGTGAGTATCGTTAGCCATTTCATGCAGGATCCCTATGAGGAACACATGGAGGCAATTAACAGAATCCTGAGGTACTTAAAGACAACTCTTGGTAAAGGGTTGATGTTTAGGAAGATCGACAGGAGAGCTATTGAGGCCTATACTGATTCTGACTGGGTAGGGTCCGTTGTTGACAGGAAATCCACCTCCGGCTACTGTACCTTTGTATGGGGCAATCTCGTAACCTGGAAGAGTAAGAAGCAAGGGGTTGTGGTCAGAAGTAGTGCTGAAGTTGAGTACAGGTCCATGAGTTTGGAGATATGTGAGGAAATTTGGCTTCATAAAGTTTTATCTGACTTTCATCAGGACTGTGAGATGTTGATGAAATTTTTCTCTGATAATAAGGTAGCTGTTAGCATTGCCAACAATTCAGTTTAACATGATAGAACTAAACATGTGGAGATTGATCGACACTTCATCAAAGAAAGACTGGACAATGGGCATATGCATTCCTTACATTCCCTCAAGCCAACAGGTTGGTGATGTTCTCACCAAGGGGCTTCTCAGACAAAGCTTTGACTCGTGTTAGCAAGTTGGGTCTCATTGATATCTTCATCCCAACTTGAGGGGAAGTGTTGGAATTAGTAGGCTTGGTCCAAGAAAGGATTTACCCTAATTTCCTCTCCCGTTTTATTATAAACTTGTTGTCTATTTATTTTTCTCTTTGTATCTTTTGTTAACATGAGAAATTAATAGGAAAGTAAGATCATGGTTTTTTTTTTGGTACTCGAGTTTCCATGTAATTCGGTGTCTATTTTAACATAGAGTGATACAAAAGTTATCCATAACGACCAAAAGAGTTATTTGACATGAAATCTTCCGTGATTTTTGATGGACCATTGTGTTGCCTCTTTTTGTTTCCAATTGGCTCAGAGTGTCATTTTGCGACCACCTACTCAAAGCCAGAAAAGTTGTTTGGTCTAGTATCAATTGTGCCGTGATATCACAGACATATCCAAGTCCACAAATGAAATGCTTGATTTATCCATTTTCAATGCTTTATCTTTTGTGTAAAAATTTACTTCCTCTGTTATCTTTTCTCGTTACAAGTTGGGAACACCTTTTGTATTCCCTTAATGGAGCCATTTTTTATCCTCTTGGATTATTTTATTCACCACTGAAATCGTTTCTTAACCAGAAAAAGTTATCTATGATGGAGAGAAAGAACAAGAACCTCGAAGAGATGGAAGAGTTGGTTTCAGTGCACAAGTTATAAGAAAACTATAATGGAAGAAGTCTATATAGCCTCAAATTCAAGGGTTGAACTAGTGTTATGCAAGAGTTTGCCCATGAGGAGAAGAGTTTAATGGAAGTAAGAGAGGTCAAGGTGTGGTCGGGAATCCATATTTTGTAGGTTTTTTTATCTAATCTATCAAGAACGTGGCAAGTTAATTGCTTTGAGGAGGCTAGGAAGCTTTCTAGGCTTAGTCAATTTTAGGGGGAAATATTGGCATGTTTTCTATGACTTAATTGATGGAGAACTGTCAAAAGAGGCTGAATTTAAGAATAACAATACAATTTGACTGTCATAGACCATCTAATCTTGAGGCTCTTATTTAATGGCTAGGCCAAGAATTGCACGATGCCTCATGTGAGTCCTTTGATGATATATGGATTGCTACCCTGAATTTCACTTCCAGGTTAAGGTGTAGATTCAACGAGGCAATTGATATAGCTAATCGACTAGTCTGATGACCTATGTAGGAAGAAAAGAGCTAAAAGGGTTCGACGTTCTCTACACCACAAGATAATTAGAAAACTAATGTAATGGTTGGCCTGGCTGTTTACGATAATTGGAAAACAGATGTCATGGTTGGCCCGGCTGTTGTGGCATTATAGTAAGTTTATTGTTATAGGAATGTGGCGGTTAGTTGTGGTAAGCATTCATTATAGGAAGGGATGGGAGTCCAAATGAAAAGGAGAGTTCAAGCCTTCTTGTAAGCTTGGGAATAAAAGAACCATTCTTGATTTTTATTGTCCTCATAATTCTCTAGCGTAGAGTCCAATCCATGGAGCAAGGCATCCACAAAGAGTCCTTGGAGCTATATATCCCTAAGCACAATGATATTATCTGCAACAATGATAGAACACTGATGTAGTGTTTCTATTATATTGATAATCCAAACACAACTTACAATATTAAACAAATCCTGAACCTCAGAGAATGAGTCACGTTATAGTTAATTCACAGTCAACAAGCAAAGTAAACCTCCTAATCCAAAATACGAAATAAACAACGCACAAAACAAAATACTAAAAACCAAACCAGAACACAGAACACCAACCTTCTGCTTCCCCTGTCTTTCAAGGAGTACTGCAGACCTCTTTTACTTCAAAAGCTCCCCCCTTCTCCTTTCCCCTTCCCATCGATTTAACTCCCTCTTCCCAGTAAATGTCACCCGTTCTTTCCTCTCTTAACTTCCTCTTCTAATTTTTAATTAACTGTTGGTACCTCATGTGATTTATTTTTCTTTCTTCTATTATAAGTAAACAATAGTGGTGGTCTAACACTACTCTCCTCCTCCAAATCCACCTTGTCCTCAAGGTGGAAGTCAGGGAATTGCTGTTGAAAATCAGTGCATAGTTCCCATGTAGCTTCGTGTAGCGGCAACCCCCTTCCATCCAATTAAGACTTCCCAATCCTTCGTATTTTGATTCTTCCGATAACCATATACTTCTTTCGGTAATGTCATCCATTTGTGATTTTCATTTAAGTAAGGCACTATTTGATGCACCTGCATGTGATCACCTACAACCTTCTTCAATTGTGACACATGAAATACCGGGTGAATTGAAGTAGTGGATGGAAGTTTGAGTTTATATGCTATTGCTCCAATTTTCTCAATAATTTTGTATGGCTCGAAATATTTAGGAGATAACTTCTCATTCCTTTTCTTTCTTAAAGAAGTTTGTCTGTATGGTCTAAGTTTGAGGAAAACCAGATCTCCCACTCCAAACTCTACATCCCTTCTCTTCAAATCGGCATACCGTTTCATCTGTTCTTGCGCAATGCTGAGATGTTCCTTCAAGACTCCCAAAACAATATCTCTATCCTTTAGCTGCTGATCTAAAGTGGAATTAGGCGTTTCCATATCACCATAATATATTAATCGTGGTGGTAGTCGTCCATACATTGCTTGGAAAGGAGTCATACCAAGTGAGCTGTGATATGTTGTGTTATACCAAAATTCTGCCCAATGCAGCCAATTGGTCCACTCTTTCGGTCTTTCTCCACAAAAACAGCGAAGATATGCTTCCACCCCTCTATTAACAACTTCAGTCTGTCCATCTGTTTGTGGATGATAAGCTGAACTTCTGTGGAGTTTAGTACCAGCCAGTCGAAACAACTCGTTCCAGAAATTGCTGATAAGACCCTATCCCGATCAGACACAATAGATCGTGGATATTCATGTAATTTTACCACCTCTTTGACAAAAACTGCAGCCACTGTTTTAGCTGTATAAGGATGTTTGATGGCCATAAAGTGAGCATATTTACTTAGTCTATCCACCACCACAAAGATAACTTTATGTCCAGCAGCCTTAGGTAACCCATCTATAAAATCCATAGAAATATCACTCCATTATAGTATCAGGAATTTCTAATGGCATCAGTAACCCTGCTGGTGAAAGAGCCAATGTTTTATTTCTTTGACAAATTAAACATTCCGCACAATATTTTTTTGTCACTCTTCATTTCATCCCAATATAATTCTCCCGTGATTTTCTTATATGTTCTCAAAAATCCAAAATGTTCTCCAAACACCGAATCATGGTATGTATAGTGGGTAATAGAGATGAAGTTTTAGAAATAACTAACCTTCCCTTGAATTGCAACACACCTGGACGTATCGAAAAATTTGGAATATCAGATTCGTGCTTCTCCATAGTGCTTTTGATCTCTTTCAACTTCGGATCACTGTACATCTCTTCTTGAATAATTGTTAAATCAATCAAAGCTGGTGTTGATATATGATTAAGATGAACCATTGGAGGTACTCTAGAAAGAGCATCAGCCGTCTTATTCTCCAAACCCGGTTTATACATCACTTCAAATGAATATCCCAATAATTTTGCTATCCACTTCTGGTATTGCGGTTGTATCACTCTTTGCTGAAGCAGAAATTTCAATGACCTCTGATATGTTTTTACTAAAAATTTCCTGCCCAACAAATATGGCCACCACCTTTGAACTGCAAACACCACAACAATCAACTCTTGTTCAGAAACTGGCCTCGATCTATCTCTCATACTCAGAGTTCGACTGAAGTAAGCAATAGGTTTCTTAGCTTGTGTTAAGAGTGCCTCAATTCCATACCCCGAAGCATTCGTTTCGATTTCGAATGGCAAACTAAAATCAGGCATAGCCAACACTGGCAAAGTCATCATTGCCCTCTTCAATTTTTCAAAGGAAATTTCAGCTTCGGCACTCCATTTATAGGCACCCGCTTTTAGTAACTGAATTAATGGTCTGGCAATATTACCATAATTTTGGACAAATCTTCTATAATAACCAGTCAAGCCTAGAAATCCCCGCACCTCTCGTACATTAGTTGGAATTGGCCATTCCCTAATGCGTATTTCTCAGGATCAACTTCCACGCCCTTCTCTAAAATAATGTGCCCCAAATACCCTATCCATGCCTTGGCAAAACTGGATTTTCCAAGATTGACATAAAGTTCATTTGCTCGAAGAATGTCCAACACCACTTCTAAATGCTGGCAGTGTTCTTCCAATCCTCTGCTGTACACTAATATGTCATCAAAGAAAACCAACACAAACCTCCTCATATACGGCTTGAAGATGGAATTCATTAATGCTTGAAAAGTTGAAGGGGCATTAGTGAGCCCAAATGGCATAACTAAGAACTCATAATGCCCTTCATGAGTTCTAAAAGCTGTCTTCTCCACATCTTCTTGATTCATCCGAATTTGATGATATCCGGCTTTGAGATCAATCTTTGAAAACATATTCGCTCCATTAAGTTCATCAAAGAGCTCTTCAATAACTGGAATAGGAAATTTATCAAGAATTGTGCATTGTTCAGTGCTCTATAATCAACACAAAAACGCCAACTCCCATCTTTCTTTCTTACCAACAACACGGGACTGGAATATGGACTGTTACTTGGCCGAATAATTCCCGAAGCCAACATCTCATCCACCAAATGTTCCATTTCCTCTTTATGTTGGTGTGCATATCTATATGGCCGCACGTTTTGCGGTGGTAGTGTCTCGGGCCAGCTGAACACATCATTGAACTTAGTTAACAAAGGGGGTAGTAAGTTTTCGATTGTGGGTTTCATCTCCTCATCATACAACTCTTGTACAGTTAAACTACTGTGTAAGGCTCAACACTCTATTAAATATCCCTGATCTTCATTATCCCAAGTCTTCATCATATGCTTCAGACTAATCCTTGTCTTCGTTAAACTACGATCACCTTTGATTGTAATCCTCTTCCTATCATGCTGAAAAGTCATAATTAACTTCCTCTAATCCACTTTGGTAACACCTAAAGAATGCAACCATTGCATTCCAAGAATCACATCCACCCCTCCCAATTCCAAGGGCAAGAAACTGTCAATAATCTTCCAATCACCAATCAAAACTTCCACTTTGCCGCACATGCCTTTTCCTTTCATAGCCGTCCTTGACCCAAGAATCATCCCATAATTTGTAGTTGTTTTCAAAGGAAGATTTAATGCAGTCACCAATTTCTCAGAGATGAAACTGTGGGTAGCCCCACCATCAATTAACACTACGACATCCTCATTCTTCACTTTTCCCTTCACTTTCATGGTTCCAGGGTTGTTTAATCCCACCACTGAGTTGATAGATAACTCAATGTTGAGATTTTCAACAGCTCCTACCTCCATTGGTTTATCCTCCAATTCCTCATTATATGGATCATCTTCAACGATTTCTAATTCTTCTCCATTGCGTACACAATCAGCATTCTCAATTCCTTATGTTCTTTCGCTTTACAACGATGCCCAACATAGTCTTTCTCTTCACATCTAAAGCATAATCCTTTCTCTCTCCGAGATTGAAATTCAGCATCAGACAATCGTTTTGTTGGCCCTTCCCTTCGATTCTCTCCCGGCGTAACCCCTTTCAACGTTACCGTTCTAATAGGTGTATTTCCCCCAGGTTGTATATTTGTATTGTTGTTGTTGGAAATTTCCTTGATTTTAGAAAAATTATACTGAATCTTATTCCCATATATGCTAACCAACCCAACCTCTTTGTGAACCATCTCTTTGTGTTCTATTTTTAATGCCAATTTCATCATTGCAGCCAAACCCTTAGGTTCTTCCAAAATAGACACTTCCGTTTTCAGCCATGGGTAAAGCCTATTCATAAAAGTTTCTTCTAATACAATTTGGGTAAAGCCCATTCATAAAAGTTTCTTCTAATAAAATTGTCTGTAAAAAGGTCACAAGAGCTAAAAATTTATCAAATCGATTGCGATATTCTTCCACTGTGGATTCTTGTTTAATAGTAAAAAATCGGCCCACCAAAGATCCATCTCTTATCGTTCAAAAATGAGTTAACATCTTCGGTTTTAGATCAGCCCAATCCTTAAAAGCCTCATGTTCCTCCTGAGAACGATACCAATCTAAAGCCGGTCCATCGAAACTGATAATTGCCACAGACAACTTCTTTGAATCAGTCAAGCTATGTATTTTGAAGAATCGAACGCGGAATAACCAAGAATCCAGATCCGTGCCATTGAATACCGGTATTTCAACTTTCTTAAACTTACTCCGATCGGTCAATTTTTCATCGTCGCTCTTAGGGTGCAACTTCAATTCATCGCTGAATTCATCTAATATATTTTTGTTTTTCTTCTCTCTACTCACAGACCCTTCGTCTTCCTTCGATGTCAAAGCCTTCTCTCGAATAATACCTTCAAGATATTTCACAACCATCTGCTGCTGTTGTTGCTTTGCTATCGTCACATTCAAATTCTCAATGTTCTTCGAAATCAGAGTTAAATTTTCCTCCATCTTAGGTATTTTTTTGAACTCTGTTCGCATTTCCATAAATTCCTGCTCAAGAAGTTCTAGACGTTCTTCTCCTTTTTTCGCCATCTTTTCCGAATGCCCAGGCTTTGATACCAATTGATAGAACACTGATGTAGTGTTTCTATTATATTGATAATTCAAACACAACAACAATATTAAGCAAATCGTGAGTCTCAAAGAACGAGTCACGTTACAGTTAATTCACAGTCAACAAGCAAAGTAAACCTCCTAATCCAAAATACGAAATAAACAACACACAAAACAAAATACTAAAAACCAAACTAAAACACAGAACACCAGCCTTTTGCTTCCCCTGTCTTTCAAAGAGTATTGCAGACCTCTTTTACTTCAAAATCTCCCCCCTTCTCCATTCCCCTTCCCCTTCCCATCGATTTAACTCCCTCTTCCCAGTAACTGTCTTCCAAGTAACTGTCACCCCTTCTTTCCTCTCTTAACTTCCTCTTCTAATTTTTAATTACTTGTTGGTACCTCACATGATTTACTTTTCTTTCTTCTATTATAAGTAAATAACAGTGGTGGTTTAACAAACAACCTCACAGGAAAGTTGGTGATGGCAGGACAACTGTTAGGAGTGATAGTTGAAGTGTTTACAAGGCTGGGGTTCAGTATAATTTCCCCCCATTATTTGGTACTGCTGAACGAAAGCATGCTTCCATAGCTGGAAGTTGGGACACAACAAATAACTGCTAGATTTTGAACTTTTGTGGAAACCCTGAAAGAAGATGAAATCACAGGATTGGCCTATCTTTTCCCAGCTCGTTCCTTTTTGCCATCCAATGACCCCCAAGACCTATTGGTTTTGAAATTCGATTACAGTGACCATTTTTCTTCAAAATTTATGGTTTCAACTTTCATGCCCTTTCGCAGGAAATTTCACTCAAACCAAGGAGGTTGAAGATATGGAAGGATCCCTGCCCTAAAAAGTTGAAGTTCCTTTCATGCGACTCAACCTAAACACCTATGACAGGTTGTTGTTAGGTACTTAGATAAGAATATTAGTCTGTTAGTATTAAGGGTTATAATGGTCGTTAGATGGAAAGTTAGTTACTGGATGTTGTATAAATAGCAAGAGGATGAGTGAGTGAAGGGAGGCTATTTTGTGGAGTGATTTGGACTTAGGTGAGAGCACTCATGAGGGAGGTTCCAACTTCATTTATACATGGATTATCTTGTATTCTCTCATAGATATAATTCAATATATTGAGATCTTGTTCCTGTTAGGAAAAGTCCTAACAAATTGGTATCAGAGTTGTTCAATTATGTGAATATTGTTTTCTTTTAAGCAATGGAAGAGGAAGTAGGTTGATTAAAAACATAAATTGGTGGAATGAGGAGAAACGCCATGGACATGGGAGCAAGTGCTAAAGTGGATCGCAGATAATAACAAGTGCAAAATGCCGGAAGAAGAAGACCGGGAGGAGAAAGTGCAACAGAATCCGAAAGAACAGCAAAAACAAGAAGAGTATGTTGATCTTGTGAGCAAAATCAAAACCAACAGTTGTTTGAAGATTGCCGATGACTCAGTTTCGAAGAAGTCGTTGGTACAGGGTAGTGGTTCAATTGAAGGAAAGAAGAATGATGAAGAAACAGGAGAAACTCCAATATTGGTCGAAAAAGTGCCGGAAACATAGATAGATACTGTTGGACACGATCGAGGCAAGTTTCTGAAGGTAGATCAAAATAAGAGAAAGAAAGCAGATGAAATCGGAGAGGAATCAAGGAAAGAGAAAAATAACTTCAAGGAAGAGCAGAAGCAATCTGAAAGAAATCTGAACCTACTCAAAATTGAAGGGAAGAAAGAGATGATTGTGTTCGCACAATGAGAAACAAACGTGAGCGGAGGAAGAAAGTTAGAAAGAAATACATGATTCCAACGGACAAAGACAATGCAAAAGAAGAGAGAAATCAATGACAACCACACTACGAAGAGCAGTTCCATCATATCTAGTGGAAGGAGATGAAATTTACTTGCGGATCGCGAAGACACAGACGAACGAAATTACAAAAATTGCTAAAACTAATGTGGTTGGATATGAAACCTCAAGGAAAATGCGGTTGCAAGTTCCATAGTCGACAACAATGGCATGGATGGCCTACATTCGAGAAGGCAGGCGGCAAGCGAAAGGAAGAAAATCTTTCGACGAAACCGCGGGTGAAGAAAGGGAAAGAACGGGAAAAATAAGAAAATAAGAGGAAACTGATCACCGGAGGCCATGATCGGCAGCAAGTGGAGGCTCAAATGGAGATAGAATTAAGGGGAGGAAACACACGCCGTTTTCGTGAAGGAGTCATGGGAAGGAAAGCTGCTACACATGTGCATGGTTGGAGAAAAGAAAATTTTGGAAACAAGTTGGTTACATTTGGGTTGGGCCTTGTTAGGTTATTTTATAATGGACCAATTTTAAACAGCTTGGGTGAGGTCCATTCTCCTACAATAGTAAAAAATGTGATAGTTTTAAAAGATGGGTTTTGGTCAGGTTGTATTTGACCCAAGACCCGACCTAACATGGAATTATGGAAACCATGGGAAAAACTTAACCCTATTGGCTCTAGATTAAGGGTTTTCGGTGCAATCATCTTCCTTTGACATGCCGATGCTGTTGACAAACAGTATCGTCTACCACTGCTTGTGCTCCCAATCCTCACTATCATTTGCCTTCTACAACTGATGGAGCAACCGTTTTCAGTTTTTGTTGGGATGAATATTAAGTTTTGTGTTAAAAAAGAAATGCAGAGGAAGATGGTATGGGCGATGGATGAAGATGAAACATTGGAGAAGGTGCTGCTTTTCCTTTTCCATGATATAGTTGGAAGTGGAACTGGTAGGTACTTAAGCACTCACACCTTAAAAGCCAACTATTGGGGTGGGAGAGCCAAGTCACTTAACAACCTTGGTTCCTTACAATACCCCATCCTGACAGCTACTCCAACAGTACTTTGCTAGGTCACACTTGATCAAAACCCTCCGTCGGTTTCACTCTAAAACGTCGACAACCGACTTTGATACCATTGTTATGTACTTAAGCATCTTGGAGAACCACACCCCAAAAGCTAGCTATTGGGTGTGAGAGTCAAGTCACTTAAGTACCACATTGGTCATCCCATTCTAACCAACATGGGACAAAGACATCCCATAACTACCTTCGTTCCTATCAGGAACACAACTGTAAGAAAATTCCCTCAAGCTTATCTTTCTCCAAACTGTTGCTGTCTATGCAAGGAAACATGGAAGTCAAAAAGTCACAGTTTTACTCATTGTCCCTCACGAAGAAAGTATGGGCTGAAGTGTATAAAGCTTTCCGATGGAGTATTGTAGCACCAGCGAAATCCCAAGACTGGCTTCATTTGCTGCTGATAGACCATCCTTTCAAATCTGGGAAGGGAACCTTGTGGTTCTTCATTGTGAGGGCATCTTGCTGGAAGATTGGCAATGAAAGAAACTTGAGGATTTCCTAAACCAGAGAGAGTTCCCCGCTGGAAGTTTTAGAAGCTTCTTTTTTTACTGCTATGCATTGGAGTAAATTTGGCTCCTTTTAATAGTGACAACTTACATTCTTCAATAACAAATTGGATAAATTTTTTGTAACTTCTTTGAATGGGTTTTACCTCCCCCCAACCAAAAAAAAAAAAAAAAAAAAAAAAAAAAACCCTCTAACAGTCTTTGATGCTTTTTTAGGAATGGCTATAGTATAGTAATGACCACCAGTCTCTCATCAGATGTACCTGTTGGATACTTCTCCTGGGCCGAGTATGATATCATGGCTCCAGTGCAGGCAAAGAGTGAGAGAGCCCTTGCAGCTGCTTTCATTTCAAATTGTGGTGCGCGTAACTTCCGCCTGGAAGCTCTTGAGGCTCTTGAAAAGCTGAACGTCACAATAGATTCCTATGGTTCTTGTCACAGAAATCGTGATGGAAGCACAGGTGCATTTTAAAATTTTCCTGTGACCTCAAATATAATATAATGTTTTATTCATCTCTTAAATCACTGGGTTTTTGTTTTCTTGTTTGTACTCTGCTTTTGGTTCTAAGTCACATAATTTCCAGAGTCTGCTATGAGTAGTTCTCATGAACATTGTTTGTTAGTATTAAGAAAGAGGACATTTATCTTAATTTTTTGGGTCTAGTTTGATTCTAGTGTTGTATTTGATGGTTTTTCCTTATCAGTCATTGTTGCTGTCACTTGCTTCTGCTTATAATGATGAGTGTGTGCTAGTCTTTCTATCTTTTAAATCCTGAATTTGCTTGACCTAGGAAGCATGAACGCACTCTACTTATTTGTGTGAGGCATGAATGCACTATATTGAAGTGGATGATATTCTATTTTGGATATATTTGAAACACGTGGAGGGTGCACATCGTGACACACTCGAGTCATATAGGATGGATGTTTAGTAGAAGGAATTAAAAGACATGATAATTTTTCACTTCAAACTAAAGTTGTTTACATCAAGTAACTGCAATACAAATTCTCATCTAATAAAACCTAATCAGCCTCCATCCTTTGTTTGAAGATAAAGCTCTCATCCGTTCATCAACAGGAAACTTGGAAGATTTGATTGAGACCCCTGGGAAATGGAAACTTTTTGGGCCATTTTACCTACGAATCGAAAAATGGAACAAGTTCAAGCATGGTAGGCTGGAGTTTATTAGAGGCCAGTAGGTGGATCTCCATAAAAAGTCTCCTGCTTGATTACTGGAAAAAGGTGTCTTTGCTAAAATTGGAAATTATTTTGGTGGCCTTGAAAATATTTCTTTAGATGCTCTGAATATGACCAATGTGCTGGGAGCTAAAATCAAAGTAAGAGCCAACATGAGCTCAGCCCAATACTTGTAGACAAGAGGTTCTGGGTTCAAATCTCTCCACCCCGTTTATTGTAATACCTTTTCAAAAAAAAAAAAATCAAAGTAAGACAGAATCTTAGTGGTGTTTTATCGGCAACTATCGAACTGAAGGATGAAGTTCATGGCAATTTTTTTCTTAATTTTGGTGACATTAAAGCTATTGAAGAGCCTACAGCCATTCAGAACGCTCTTTTTATCAAGAATTTTTTACAAATGTGATTGACTTAGCCAGAATAGACCAAGCTTTAAAGGATGAAGGAGTACATTTGAAAGTTTTGAAACCGGAATGGGCATTTCTTAATTTGTCACAATCAAAGCCAAAATTTCCAAGGAATCCCCTCAAAGAGAGTCAAGTTCTCAAGTCAGTTCAAACTTACTTGAACAGGATCTGTTCTATAGGTTGTACATCTGTGTGTTCTCTAGGAAATTCAAATTTGGAGGGAATACTCAAGCAGAAATTAAAGAGGTGCCGATAAGGAGGAGAGATTGTTTCGGCTGTGCCACCTGTTGTGGTGAATGGAAAATCAAGAACCACCCACCTGCTTGCTTAATATGAAAGTAATTTTGGCTAATAAACCACCGAAAGAAGGTCAAATGGCAACCATTTACTCCTCAGACTTCCAAATTCTCCAGAGAAACGACTGTTGTCTCATGCCCAAACAGAGCAGTTAATTTCTTCCTCTCAACTGCCGCTTCAGTACCCACCAAATTTCTACCTGGTAAAGTTCCATCCACCAACTCATCTACAGCTTCTCTTTCCTCATCTCTCTCTTCCTTGGCAAGATCGAAGTTCAGAGTAAAAAATAAAAACAAGTCAAAATCAAGAAAATTCCCACATTCTTTAAACCATTCCCGAAACATTTTGTTAGAAGAAAGAGATTGAAGAAGGTAACAAAGATTAAGGTCTTTAAAGGCCAAATTAGTTTCAGAACATAACCCTGATCTGTTGGAGGAAAAATGTGCCCATACCCATTCTTCATCCCTCTCTAACAGGTTAGAATCTCAAATTTCCACTTTTCATCAATTTACCCACTCTGTTTTTTCCTTCCCTAACTCTAAGATTAAATTCTTGAGAGGTACTCTGACCAACCCCCACCCGAAACAAAAGATGATAAAGACGTACAATCTCCTTTTAGTGTGAGTAGCGAGGAAGACGATCAGCTAGGGAGGTCAGATGAAAAAGAGACTCACACTCGAAGGAACCCCTGGACACTGATCTCAATGCTCTGTTTCAAACTGAGGAGGATATGTTCATTGAAACACATTCTTCAGAACCACCATCACAGGATCAACCTCGTGATATTCCAGCACACTTGAAATCTATTGTTGGAAAAAGCAAATTGTTCTTGGTCTGAGTGTAACAAGAAGCAATTTTTTAGTTACCTTGGCTGTGGAACAATGAAAATTATATCATGGAATACGAGAGGATTGAAGAATGTAAACAAGAGATTGTCACTAAAGAGATTCTTGGAAATTCACAACCTAGAAATGGTACTTATACAAGAATCTAAGAAAGACGAATTTGATGCACTTTTCATAAAATCACTTTGGAGTTCAAAGGACATTGGATGAAAATTTGTTGTATTAATTTGAACTTTGGGAGGAAGATAATAATATGGGACACAAGCAAATTAACAGTCACTGAAACACTAAAAGGCAGATACTCTTTGACTGTAAAACGTACCACTCTCTGTTGAACAACTGGAGAACCAATGTGTATGGTCCAAACGATTGTGGAGAAAGGAGATTTGTATGGCCTGAGCTTCTCATTCTCTCATAAATTTGTTTGGAAACTTGGTGTATTGGAGGGGATTTCACATCACAAGATGAGCACACGAGAGATTCCTTTCTGGAAGAACAACCAAAGGTATGCGGCTGTTTAATAATTTTATCGATAAAGCTAGCTGGAAGTTCCCCTTTGTAATGGCAGGCACACTTGGTCTCGAGAAGGGGCTACCATCGCAAGATCATTCTGGGACATATTTTTCATAAATAAAGCATGGGATGATGAATTCGAAAACACAAGAGCCAATAGGAAAGCTCGTCTATTTTCTGACCACTTTCTTATTTCACCCAAGGCTGGCTCCATCAGCTGGGGACCCTCCCCTTTCAGATTTTGCAATAGCTGGTTACTTGACAAAGATTGCGGTTTAGTCATTGAAAGAGGATGGAACAGCAGTAGCTCAGAAGGTTGGGCTGGTTTTGTCCTTAATTCTAAACTGAGGATGGTTAAAAATGCAGTAAAAGCTTGGCTGGTCTACTTCCAGAAAAATAAGAAAAGAAGGGAAGAAGACCTGATTAAAGAAATAGAAAGTTTGGATGCTTTTGCCAATTTAACAAGTCTCTCAGATTCTGAATTAGCTTCCAGATCTTCAATGAAGGCAGAACTGATGTCCTTATACAGATTTAAGGAGATTAATTTAATTCAGAAAAGCAAGTTGAACTGGATGAGGTTGGGGGACGAAAATACTAGTTTTTTCCACAGATTCCTTGCAGCTAAGAAAAGGAAGAATTTGATTACAGAGCTGGTTAATGAATTCGGGGTGCCTGCCAAATCTTTTAGAGAAATTGAAAGTCTGATTCTTGAATTTATACTGAACTCTTCTCTAAAAGTCTGGGCCTGAGAAATATTCCTATAAATTTTGATTGGCCTTGTATAACTCCTCAAAATGTAATGCTTACAGTAAGGTTTTCTGAGTTTGAAATAAAAGCTGCTGTCAAGTCCTTGGAAAATGCAAAGCGCCTGGACTAAATGGCTTTATCACCTGAATTCCTTATAAAATATTGGAATTTAATTAAGCCAAACTTTCTCTCTATTTTTGAGGAATTTCATCGAAACGGTAGATTAAACACTTCTGTGCAAGAGAATTTCATTTGCTTGATCCAGAAAAAAGAAAATGTGGTGGCTGTCAACGACCTCCAGCCAACTAGTCTCACAACCTTGACTTACAAGGTTATTGCCGAGAGACTTAAAAAGGTAATGTCTTATATCATTGCTCCTTCGCAAAGCGCATTTATAGAAAGAAGTCAAGTATTAGATCCCATCCTTGTTGCTAATGAAGTTGTTGAGGACTATCTGGCCAAGAAGAAGCAAGGATAGATCCTTAAGCTTGATATGGAAAAAGCCTTTGATCGAGTTGAATGGTATGGGACATCCTTGAGAAAATTTTGAAAAGCAAAAAGTTTGATCACAAGTGAATTGAGTGGATAATTGTCTGCGTTAAGAAACCAAGATACTCTGTTTTTTATCAATGATAGGTCGGGAGGAAAGGTGGTGGCTTCAAGGGAAATCAGGCAAGGAGAACTAAGATGCACCGACACTTCTAATATGGCGAAGTATTGGTGTTGGGCACATTTCCGACACCGACACGCCCCAACACGTCGCCGACATGCCAGCTGGCATGTCCATTTTTTTACTTTTTATTTTTCATTTTCGGACACGGTCAAAATACTGCACAAACACGGTCGGAACACATGGGATTAAAAAGAAATGGCCCAAGTCCATTATCTCATCCGGCCCACTCTTTTTTTTTTTTATTTTTATTTTTTTTTAATTTTAAATTTTAAAAATTTAAAAATTAGCTTTCTTACTTTAAGTTCATGCAAGTGGCAACCCTTCTCCCTTCATCTCTCCGAATTCCGATTCCTTTACCTTTTATGTTCACACTGCCATATTAAGTTTACGTTCACGCAAGCTGACCAGACCATGATTCATGAACATCTCTAATGACTGCCGTAAGGGAATTTTGCCGGTCGCCGTCATTGCTCCTCTGTCGCCGTTTGCCACCAACCTGCTTTAGCCGGTTACTTTATGCATTTTTTCTTTTCATGCACATCTTTACTGACTGCCATAAGGGAATTTTTCGGTCACCGTCGCCGCCTCTCTGTCGCCATTCACCGCCAGCCTGCATGTTGGTTACTTTTTGCCTACTTTTTTTTTCTTTTCTTGCTTTGTGGCCGGTTGTAGTGAAAAGTCTTATTTGGTTATTTTTTTGTTTTTATTTTAAATTTAGTATGGCAAAATCATCTTCAAGTCATAGCGAAAGTAATTCAAGAATAACTACCGAAGACGAACAAAACCGTTATGGCAATGTGACAAAACATGAAAGGTTGGATGGTGGAGGAGGGAATTTTGTTTGGCAATGTAAATTTTGCTAAGAAAGGAGGAAAGAGATTGTTACACACGAGTTAGGGCACACCTATTCTTCAGGTTTTCCTTTAAATTTGGCTAGAAATCCACAATATGTGAACGCCTTTGCTTTGGTTGCAAATAATTATTTGTCAGGTTAGTTACCTCCAGGGTATAATAATATGAGAACAAGTCTTCAAAGAGAAAAAGCAAATGTCGAGAGATTGTTGCAACCTATTAAAAGTACTTGGTCTACAAAGGGAGTAAGTATTATTAGCGATGGATGGAGTGATTCGCAGAGGAGGCCATTGATTAACTTTATGGCAATGACAGAAGGACGGCCAATGTTTCTTAAAGATGTGGATTGCTCAGTTGAGACAAAAGATAAAAATTTCATGGCAAATCTGATGAAAGAAGTCGTGAATGAGGTGGGACATGAGAATGTGATTCAAGTAATCACTGACAATGCTGGAAATTGTAAGGGTGCAGGACAAATATTGAATCACAGTTTCCCAACATAGTTTGGACACCATGTGTAGTTCATATCCTCAATCTTGCCTTGAAGAACATATGTGTTGCAAGAAACATTGATAGTAATCAACATGTATTTGCAGAGTGTAGTTGGATTTTTGAAATTTCTGATAGTGTTATGTTTATGAAACACTTTATCATGAAACATTCGATGAGACTAGCTATGTTCAATGAATTTATGTATTTGAAGTTGCTTGTAGTAGCAGAAACACGATTCACATCTACCATCATTATGCTTAAAAAATTTAAACTTATTCAGGGTGGTTTGCAAACAATGGTTATCAATGATAAGTGGGAATGCTATAGAGAAGATGATGTGGTGAAAGCAAGACGTGTAAAGGAGTTGGTGCTTGATGATATTTGGTGGGATAACAAATATAGCATCTAGATAGGAAAAGTGAGGCTCTCTTATTTATGATATGATTAGAGTTTGAGATACAGACAAACCTTGCCCTCATTTGGTATATGATATGTGGGACACCATGATAGAAAAAGTGAAATTGACAATCTATAAACATGAAGGAAAGTGCATTGAAGAATTTTCATCTTTTTATGATGTGCATCAAATTTTGATTGATCGATGGAATAAAAACACCCTTCTTCATTGTTTGGCACATTCTCTAAATCCAAGGTACTGATCTTAGATCTTTATTTTATTTTTTCAATTCCTAAATACACTGAAGTTTGGTCCATTTAAAAAAATTATTTAGGTATTATAGCCCACAATGGCGTCAAAAAGACAAGTCTCGAGTCCCATCACATCAAGACGTAGAAGTATCAAGAGAGGATGATGTGCATTAAGAAACATTTTAGTTCAGAGGATGAGCGTACAAAAGTGAATATTGAATTTGCCAATTTCTCTACAATGTCTAAACAGTTTGCTGACCATGAATCCATACATAATAGATAAGATATGCCTCTGAAGAGTTGGTGGGCCATCTATGGTGCCTTCACTCCAACTTTACCGTCACTAGCTATGAAGTTACTAGTTCAGCCTTCATCCTCCTCTTGTGAGAGAAATTGGAGTACATTTTCATTTGTGCACTCCATTAGAAGAAACAAGATGACACCGCAACGTGCAGAAGACTTGGTGGACACCCATAGCAATCTACGTCTTTTATCAAGAAGAACTTCTCAATATCTCAAAGCAGAGACAAAAATGTGGGACATTGTTGAGGATCCGTTTGATTCATTTGAAGATGCGAAAATGCTTGAGGTGGCTAGTTTATCTTTGGATGAACCAGGATTAGAAGTATTGAAAGCAATAAACACGAAACCAAGGCTTACATGGAAACCCGAGAATCGGGAGAAAAACCACAATGTTTTTAGTTTTATTATTTTTCTGATGATGATACATTAGATACAAAGAGGGAGAATAAATAGAATACAATAAAAGGAGTAAAAAAGGAAAAGATTTTGGAAATAGGAAAAATATTCCATATTCTTTCCAAAAATACTCTAAGAGCCAAGCCCACTATTTTTGCACTCCTCCTCAAGTTGGAACGTAAATATCAATGAGGCTTAACTTGCTAACACAAAAGTCGAAGTTTGGTCTAAGAAGCCCCTTGGTGAGAACATCAGCAACCTGTTGGCTCGAAGGAATGTACGGAATGCATATGCTCCCACTGTCAAGTCTTTGATGAAATGCCGATCAATCTCAACATGTTTAGTTTTATCATGTTGAACTGGGTTGTTAGCAATACTAATAGTGGCTATATTATCATAAAAAAGCTTCTATGGTGTCTCACATTCCTGATGAAGATCTGATAGGACTTTCTAGAGCCAAATTTCCTCACATATTTCCAAATTCATAGCTCTGTATTCGGCCTCAGCGCTGCTCCTAGCCACAACACTTTGCTTCTTACTCCTCTAAGTTATAATATTGTCCCAAACAAAGGTACAATAACCGGAGGTAGACTTTATGTCAACAACAGATCCCGCCCAATCCGAGTCTGTATATGCCCTCAATGGTCTTTCTGTCTGTTTTTTTCTAAACATCGACCCTTTACCAAGTGTTGTTTTCAAGTATCTCATAATTCCGTTGACAGCTTCAATGTGTTTCCCATAAGGAGCCTGCATAAACTGGTTGACAACACTCACAACAAAGTAAATATCAGGACGAGTATGGGATAAGTAAATCAATTTACCCTCGAGACACTGATATTGTTCTTTATCAATTGGAACTTGATCATCAGAGTTTCCAAGCTTACAATTGAATTCACTAGGAGTATCAGCAGGACGACATCCCAACATACTTGTCTTGGTTAGCAAATCAATGATGTATTTTCTCTTAGACACTGAGATACCTTCTTTAGATCTGGCCACCTCCATTCCAAGGAAATATTTCAGATTTCCCAAATCCTTGATTTCAAATTCATCACCCATTCTCTGCTTTAGTTGACTGATTTTTGCTTGATCATCTTCAGTCAAAACAATGTCATCCACATAAACTATTAGAACAATCTTCCTTGTCTTGTAAACTCTTGTAAATAAAGTGATCAGAGTGCCTCTGACTGGACCCTTGGGACTTGACAAAGGTAGTGAATCTGTCAAACCATGCTCTGGGAGACTGTTCAGACCATATAGGGATTTTGGAGTTTACACACCTGCTGACCAAACTAGGCCTCAAATCTAGGCGGGGGACTCATGTAGACTTCCTCCACAAGGTCTCCATTAAAAAAAGCATTCTTATCATCCAGCTGGTGTAGAGGCCAATCTTTGTTCACTACAACAGATAGTAGGATTCTAACAGTATTCAACTTAGCAACTGAAGAAAAAGTTTCTGAATTGTCAATACCATAGGTTTGAGTAAATCCCTTTGCAACTAACCTTGCCTTGTGACTGTCAAGAGTACCATCTACTTTGTATTTGAGAGAGAACACCCATTTGCATCCTACAGTTTTGTGTCCCTTGGGTAGAGCACAAATCTCCCAAGTTCTATTTTTTTCAAGAACCTTCATCTCTTCCATAACAACATTCTTCCATTTTGGACACTCTAAAATAGTTTAGATATTTTACGGTATTATGGTAGAGTCAAGACTTTCTGTAAATGCTCTGAATTGTGGAGAGAGATTATCATAGGAAACATAGTTGCAAGTAGGATGTTTAGTACAGGACATGGTACCTTTTCTCAGAGCAATGAGAATGGCAAGAGAGGGATCATACTCATCAAGTTTCCCTATATAACCTTGTTCAGCTTCATTATTACTGATTTCTGTTCTGACCTCAATCTCATCACCACTGTTCTTTTCTTACACATCATCACCATTGTATGACCAAGTTTCCTTTGTGTTTGTTGGCCTTAGATTTTCTCACTCATCGTATCATTAGTACAAGTTTCAGTAGGATTTTCCATACCTTGATCTCAAGGAGGTTTGAAATCTTGGACTGGAGCCGGCGACTGACTAGTAGGGGACTCAACTTCCTTTATGAGATTCCTTCTGTAATACGTTTTTCAGGGAACTTGGTTTGTGGGTAGGACTATAGGATGAGGATCGATGTCAGACACGGTGCTAGGAATAGGTTTGATAAATTCAAAGGTGCTGTTAGACTCTTCACTCACACTCTCCTCCTGAAGATGGCTAACAGGAAAGTATGGTCGGTCCTCACAGAAAGTAACATCCACAGTGACAGTATTTCTTGAACGACGGGTGAAAACATTTATAACCACGTTGGTGAAGGGGATGCCCAACAAACACACATGCCTAAGCCCGAGGGGTAAATTTGGTCTGATTAGGGCCAAAATTATGGACATAAGCGGTACACCCAAACACACGAAGAGGAACCTCAGAAACAAGACGAGTAGAGCGGTAGGACTCCTTAAGAAAATCTAAGGGAGTTTGAAGGTGGAGGATACGAGAAGGCATTCTATTGATTAAATGAGTTGCTATAAGAATAGCATCTTCCCACATGTATGAAGGAAAGGAAGTGAATAACATAAAGGAACGGGCTACTTTTAGAAGGTGATAGTTTTTTCGCTCGGTCACTCCATTTTGTTGAGGAGTGTAGGCGCACGAGTTTTGGTGAACAATCCCCTTAGAGGCTACAAATTCACTAAGGTTATGGCTTTGAAATTCCCGACCATTATCACTTCGAAGATTAGCAATTTTTTGATGGAATTGTGTTTCAATGGTGTGATAGAAGTTTTGAAAAATAGAGGAATTCTCAGATTTGTCGGTGATAAGATAGACCCAAGTAAGATGGGTATAATCATCAATGAAAGTTACAAACCACCGTTTCCCAGATGAGGTGGTGACCTTGGAGCAAACGTCACTGTGGATAAGGGTAAACGGTTGTGTGGGTTTATATGGTTGTGAGGGAAAAGAAACTCGATGTTGTTTTGTCCGAATGCACACATCACAAGATAATGAGGAGACATCGATTTTAGGAAAAAGATGGGGAAACAAATATTTCATATAAGTAAAGTTCGGGTGACCCAACCGAAAATGGCACAACATAAAGTCATGTTCAAAAAAGTGTTAAAATAGGAAGACAATAAACTAGTCCTAGGGTACTACTACTCGAGGTATCATCATGAAGGATGTAAAGTCTCTTGCTACACCGTGCAGTGCCAATCGTCCTCCCTGAACTCAAGTCCTGAAAACAAACAGATTCAGGTAAGAAAGTAGCTTTACAGTACAGCTCATGAGTGATCTTATTGATAGATAACAAATTGTAAGAAAGCTTAGGCACGTGCAAAACATTCCGAAGAGAAAAACTATCAAAGAGAATTATTTGTCATTTGCCAGCAATCGAGGCTAAAGAGCCGTCGGCTATCTTGATTTTCTCATTACCGGCACAGGGGTATAAGAGATAAAGTGTTCTGAAAAACCAGTCAAGTGATCTGTAGCCCCCAAGTCCAAAATCCAGGGATTCTTCCCATCAACACGAATAAGACCAAGGGACTGAGGCATACCTGATTGTTCTGAGTTCTGTTCCTTGTTGGAGGAACGTTCGTTACCTCTTGGAATCAAGCACTAAGGGCAGCAGAGTTAGTTATATAATTCGAAGGTACATTAGAGAGCGAAGTTACCAGGTTCTTTGAATACATCGGTAGATCGGTCGATTTAGACTGTGCCAGGGATGCACCAACTTAAAAAACAGCTATGCTGTAGGTTTGGTTGTATTAAACCACCAATTTACCCAAAAGCTTAAGCTAGTGGTTGAAGACAAATTTAATTATATATCACCAACACTCCCCCTCACTTGTGGGCTTGAAATATTTAAAAGGCCCAACAAGTGGAATCAATTTTATCTCACTTGAGGGCTTGAAATATTTGAAAGGCCCAACAAGTGGAAATCGATTTTAATTGGGGAGGAAACGACAATGAGGCTTGAACACAGGACCTTCCTGGACCACCTACTTTGATACCATATTAAACCACCAATTCACCTAGAAGCTTAAGCTAGTGGTTGAAGACAAATTTAATTATATATCACCAATAGGATGATCCTGGGATCACAAACATATGGCTACTCTGTAAAGGGTCAAATGACACAGGCGCGTGGAGAGAAGGATTTGATGGCTGTCCATAATCGGAGGGTGCCGGTGGCGCGTGGTGTCACAATCGCAACTCTTCAGACACGATATGAGCGATTGTGCGGCACTTGTTCGATCCTCTCAACAAGTCAGCCGATCAAAATCCGCAAGCCGCGGACAACTTTAACACACGATTTAGCCTCCACTCACGTTTTTGGGAAAATATTTTAGAAAACGTGAGAAAGGAATAAATTCATTAAAATCGTTGTTAAAACAAGCATTGAAGACTGTCAATTGCAATAAGAAAGCATAGATTGCAAAGAGTGCGACAAGGCTTGGGCGGGGATTCAACAGGTGTGCCTCCCCTATAGTACATTTTTAACTTTTTCAGCTCTGGCAGGCTTGCATATGAAAATGCCGAGGAGTCACACCCTAGCATATCGACTCGAAATTGAAAGCAACTAACTAAACTATGTATAAGACATAAAGACAAGATAAATTGGGAGTATTCGGAGCATACGGCCATAGGTAAACACACCTTGGACAAGTATGTCCGTTACATTCTCCCCCATCTAAACAGTTGACGTCCCTGTCGACTGGTGCAGCTTGAACTCCTCGATCTTCTGCGCTTCGGCTTCTAAGTCTTCGGCACGTTCCCAACTGGTTTCCTCCACAGGAAGGTTCTTCCACTTTACCAAGTACTCGTGGATCCTTCTTGTGGGTCTTCGGCCCTTCCTCACTCGCTCAGCAAGAATTTCTTCAATTTCTTTATTCTCTTTTTGACTGAGGTCGATGGTTGGTCGGACTATGACATTACGTTGCATGTCATCAGGATCTTGATGGTAGGGCTTCAAATTATTCACATGAATTACTGGGTGGATTTTCATCCACGCGGGCAACGCAACTCTGTAAGACGTGTTCCCTACCTTTTTCAGCACTTCTACTGGTCCCTCGTATTTTCTCACGAGGCGTTGGTCCTTGCGTCCACGGAACCGCATCTGTCCCGGTCTTAACTTAATGAGGACCTGATCTCCTGCCTGAAACTCTAGAGGGCGGCACCTCTTGTCTGCCCACTTCTTCATCCGCTTCGATGCCTTCTCCAGATAGGCTCGGGCGATGTCTGTGGTCTGTTTCCATTCCCTAGTAAAGTTGTGAGCTTGAGGGTTCTTCCCTGCGTAGGGATGATCAACAAGGTGTGGCAACACCGGCTGCCTTCCGCAAACAATCTCGAAGGGGCTCTTCCCAGTTGATGAGCTCGTCTGAGCATTGAAACAGAACTGGGCCACATCCAGCAACTGCGCCCAATTCTTTTGCCTTGCAGTGACAAAATGGCGCAAGTATTCTTCAAGCATACAGTTGAACCGCTCGGTCTGACCGTCTGTCTGAGGGTGGTAACTTGAGGATACATTCAGACTTGTCCCCAAGAAGGTGAATAACTCCGTCCAAAAGGTGCCAATGAACCGACCATCTCGATCACTCACAATGCTGGTCGGTACACCCCACAGCTTCACGACATGTTTAAAGAACAATTGAGCAGTCAACTCTGCCGAACACTGCTTCGTAGTGGGAACGAAAGTGGCATATTTCGAGAATCGATCTATGATGACTAAGATAGTCTCATAGTCGCCTACTTTGGGGAGATGGGTGATGAAGTCGATAGAAACACTCTCCCACGGTCTCGTTGGAACTGGCAGGGGTTCGAGAAGTCCAGCAACCTTTGCCTTCTCGACTTTGTCTTGTTGACAGACGAGACATGTCTTTGTGTATTGCATAACATCGTCTCTCATACTAGGCCAAAAGTAACCCTTCTTCAACAAGGCGTACGTTCTCTGCCATCCGGGGTGGCCGGCCCACAGAGTGTCGTGACACTCGTGTAGTAATTTCTTCCTCAGGTCGCCCCCTCTAGGGACATACAGCCGTCTTCCCTTGGTCACCAACAGGCCATCTTCGACCCAAAACTGTCTTGTCTTACCCGCCTCAGCTAAACTCATGACGCTTCGAGCGGCAGAATCTTTCTGCAAGAATTCCCTCAACACATCGCGCATAGGACCATCGATCTGACTCGCGTAAAGGTGTGCCAACATGCCTTGAACAGCGTGTTCACCTCTTCGACTAAGCGCATCAGCTGCCTGGTTGCTCACTCCCTTCTTATGCTCAAACTCAAAATCAAACTCGGCTAGGAATTCCTGCCATCTTGCTTGTTTTGAGGTCAACTTTGGTTGGGTGAAGAAGTGGCAAGTAGCACTGTTGTCTGTCTTCACAACAAAAGTTGACCCCAGTAAATACTGCCTCCAGGCCCTTAAACAGTGTACCACAGCGAGCATTTCTTTCTCCGATACAGTGTACCTCCTCTCCGCCACATTAAGCTTTCGACTCTCATAGGCGATGGGGTGTCCATTCTGTAGGAGAACACCACCCAACGCGTAGTCAGACGCATCGGTCTCAACTTCAAACGGTTGGGTCACATCGGCGATCCCCAAAACAGGCCCTTTGATCATCGCTTGCTTTAACTCGTCAAAAGCGGCCTGGCATTCAGGTGTCCAAGTCCATTTGTTGTCTTTTTTCAGCAAGTCAGTCAGCGGGCTTGCTCTTTTGGAGAATCCTTCCACGAACCGCCTATAATAATTGGCTAATCCGAGGAAGGAGCGCAAGTCAGTGACTGACCTTGGTACTTCCCAATCACGGATCGCGACAATCTTCCCCTCCTCCATACTGATTCGGCCACACTCAATCACATGGCCCAGAAAATTTATCCGCTCTTGCGCAAAGGAACACTTTTCCCTCTTGACATACAGCTGGTTCTCCTTCAATTTCTGAAAAACTCTTTGGAGGTGGTCCTTATGTTCTTCCATCGTGGAACTATAAACCACTATATCGTCAAGATAGACCACGACAAACTTGTCGAGGTATTCATGGAAGACCTGGTTCATTAGTGTGCAGAACGTCGCCGGCGCATTGGTAAGACCAAATGGCATGACCAGGAACTCAAACGCCCCATATCTGGTGACGCAAGTCGTTTTGGGCTCGTCTCCCTCGGCAATTCTTACTTGATAGTAACCTGACCGTAGGTCTAGCTTCGAGAAATACTTTGCTCCATGCAAACGGTCAAATAAGTCCGTGATTATAGGTAGCGGGTATCTGTTGCGGACCGTGATCTTGTTCAGGGCCCGGTAGTCAATGCACAACCGCAGACTTCCATCCTTCTTCTTCTGGAAAAGGACCGGGGCTCCATATGGAGCTTTTGCAGGTCTCACAAACCCCGCGCTCAGTAGTTCATCTAATTGTTTCCGAAGTTCAGCTAACTCCGGTGGTGCCATACGATACGCATTCTTCGCAGGCGGTTTTGCCCCTGGTAATAACTCAATCTCGTGATCGATCATTCTTCGTGGAGGCAACGACTTAGGCAGGCTGTCCGGCATCACATCCTTGTACTTCTCTAAGACACGCAGGATGTCTTTGGGGATGGTTTCCCCTGGGCTTTTCAATGATTCCAGCGGAATAGCCATGAATGTCGGTTCGTCACGGGCAAGGCCCTTCTTTAATTGCATAGCCGAAATCATTTTTATCCCATCAGGCTGACGGATCTCCGTTTGTACAACAGTGGGCGCTGCTCCAGTAATCACTAGGCATCTGGCTAGTGGCATTGGTATGACCTGATGTTCAAGTAGAAATTCCATACCTAATACTACATCGAAGTCATCCATCTTGGCAACCACCAAATCTATGAGACCGCTCCATTCTCCCAATCTTATTGTCGTTCGTTTTACTAACCCGACAATAGGTAAGGCGGCTGAGTTCACGGCCTTCATTTTTCCTGCGTCTTTCTCCCAGCGGAGGTTCAGCCGTCTGGCTTCTGCTTCTGCTATGAAATTGTGGGTGGCACCAGAATCCACCATAGTGCTCTTGGGCGACTTCTGGTTAACCCAACAGTCTACATACATTAGACCATTCTTCGCCTGCCCACTGGTCTCTCCCATCTTCTTCTGGAGTGACGACAGAAACTTCAGAGCCCCCATCCGGGGATTCTCGCCCTCTTCTACTGGTCCAGCTTCTCCTTCAGTTTGACTCAATCTATCATCTGAGTCTGAAGCCAGGGTGGCTTGAAAAGCATTGAAGGCGGTCCGATTGGGGCACTCTCTGGCCAGATGAGGCCCTTTACATATGAAACAACTTATGGAACGACCGGTTGTGTTCTGATTGTTTGGTCCCCGCCAGTTGTTTCCTGTATTTGCTTGAGAGTTCTTGCGGTCCCCACCTTGCCGTTTGTCCCCTCCTGCAGTTTTAGGGGAACTTGGGCGGTTGTTCCGGTTTCCCCCAGAGGAGGAAGCTTGTTGTCGTCTTACATCTTGAGATTCACTAGATAGATCGAACAACCGTTCAGCCACTGCGTATGCCGACGTGAGGTCTTGGACCCGTTGCTCATACAGCTTGGTTTTAGCCCACGGCTTCAAACCTTCGACAAAACAGAAAACTTTGTCTTTCTCCGACATATCGCGTATATCCAACATCACTCCAGCAAATTGTTTCACATAGTCCCTGATGTTTCCCGTGTGTTTCAATTCACGTAGCTTCCGCCGAGCCAGAATTTCGACGTTCTCAGGGAAGAATTGAGAACGAAGCTCTCCTTTTAGGGCGTCCCACGTGTCGATGGTGCAACGTCCCTCTTGGATGTCCATGTACCGAGATCTCCACCATAACTTCGCATCTTCAGATAGATGCATGGTTGCCAACGTCACCTTGGCCTCTTCGGTAACAGTGTTCGTGGCCTTGAAATACTGCTCAACATCAAAGATGAAGTTTTCCAACGCCTTTGCGTCCCTTACCCCAGAGAAGGGCTTGGGTTCAGGAATCTTGATTCTGCCAACAGGAATGACTCCTCCAGCTGGAGCCTGGTTTGCTAATGCCCGCATAGTAAGGTTCACCCTCGTGTTTACCTCTGCGAGTTCGTTTCGAACGACATCGAGGGTTGCTCGAAAATCCTCCGTCATGCCGTTTATCATCTCCATCATATTCTTTTGTGAGTTATCAAGCTCCATAACTCGTTCTTCCATCTGGGCGACAGAGCCCGACGAACTGTCACCACGCTCGTAGGTGACGTTTCCCGTTCTCACAACTCGGGATTCCAGAGTGTCAACTCTAGTTAGTATCTCTTGTATGGGTAATCCGTCAAGACGACCGGACACCGCTTCAATGCCATCAGCTTTCTTGGCAATATCTTCAATCCGCTTTTCTAGAAATCGGATGGAATCAGGAATTTCCACCAGGTAGAGCATCTGCTCCTCGATTTCCACAAGCCGTTCATTATGGTTTTTGTTAGACGGTCTCGCCACCGACATCTTGTCGTCTCAAACTGTCAACTTAGCCAATTAGGCTCTGATACCACTTGTCACAATCGCAACTCTTCAGACACGATATGAGCGATTGTGCGGCACTTGTTCGATCCTCTCAACAAGTCAGCCGATCAAAATCCGCAAGCCGCGGACAACTTTAACACACGATTTAGCCTCCACTCACGTTTTTGGGAAAATATTTTAGAAAACGTGAGAAAGGAATAAATTCATTAAAATCGTTGTTAAAACAAGCATTGAAGACTGTCAATTGCAATAAGAAAGCATAGATTGCAAAGAGTGCGACAAGGCTTGGGCGGGGATTCAACAGGTGTGCCTCCCCTATAGTACATTTTTAACTTTTTCAGCTCTGGCAGGCTTGCATATGAAAATGCCGAGGAGTCACACCCTAGCATATCGACTCGAAATTGAAAGCAACTAACTAAACTATGTATAAGACATAAAGACAAGATAAATTGGGAGTATTCGGAGCATACGGCCATAGGTAAACACACCTTGGACAAGTATGTCCGTTACACGTGGGGCTACGGATGATTGGAAGGGTGAGATGGTTAGATAGGCGACGACACATAGAAGCGGTTGGGATGGGCGGTGAGATGAACAAACGGCGGCGCAAACACGTCGAGAGTTGGCCCACTGTGTAGATCGTCGGCTTCTGAATTCGGTGGAGTAGTTTTTCCATGGTGGTGTCCACGGAGGTGGCGGAGGCAGCAACTTCTGTTTTGGTCTGGGTGTTTCCTAAATTGTTTTCTAGGGTTTCGTTGTTGCTTCGCTCTGATACCATATTTAAAGCAATAAACACAAACCAAGGCTTATGTGGAAACCCGAGAACTGGGAGAAAAACCACGATGTTTTTAGTTTTATTATTTTTCTTGTGAATGATACAATAGGTACAAAGAGGGAGAATAAATAGAATACAATAAGGAGTAAAAAAGGAAAAGATTTTTGAAATATGAAAATCTTCCATATTCTTTCCAAAAATACTCTAGGGCTAAGGCCTCTAATTCTAACAAGAAGCTATAGGTTTTACCGATGTTGGTGGTGAGTCTCAAGTTCAGGATTCTAAGAGATCATTGGAGAAGAATGAAGACATGTTCTTGTTTTTATTTTGTAGTTTTGTAATTTTTTGCCTTTTGGCTTTTATTGTGTTGAACAAACTACTCTACTAAAACTCGTTATGTTTTATGGCTCTAAACTTATTATTTTGATGTTTTTAATTCTAATCCTTGTTATGTAATATGTTTATATAATTATATGCATATCATATATTTAATTCTTTTAAATGAAAAATTGACATGTTCCCGGCGTGTTGTGTCCTACTTTTTTTTTAAAATGGAGAGTCGTCGTGTCGCGTGTCGATATATGTGCTCCCTTAAAGGCGACCCCTCTCACCTTTCCTTTTCTACTAGAAAGTGAAGTACTTGGTGCTCTAGTTGAAAATCTGCATCAAAATGGTCGCTGTGAAGGATTTGTTGTGGGCATGGACAAGACTTGTGCCTATTCTTCAGTTCGCGAATGATACTTTCCTTTTTTTGTAACTATGACAGCAAAATGATGGACAATTTGAGGCAGACACTAGAGCTTTTTGAATGGTGTTGCGGTCAAAAAATGAATTTGGATAAATCAGCTTTGAATTTGGATAAATCAGCTTTGAATTTGGATAAATCAGCTTTGTGTGGGGTCAACGTATATGAAAGTGAGCTGTTGTCCACGACGGCCATATTGAAGTGTAAGGTAGAACATCTCCCCATAACCTACCTCGGTTTAATGTTGGGAGGGTATCCTAAACAAATTTCTTTTTGACAACCAGTGATCTGTAGAATCCATGCAAAGTTAGATCAATGGAAAAGATTTAACCTATCAAGAGGGGGAAGAGCTACCTGATGTATAGAAATTTGGTTCTATTTGAATGGTGTTTGAAAAGATTTCATCTATCAGGGGGCGTTTGGCCTTCCGACTATGAAGGAGTGGAGTGGGTTATTTTAGCCCACTCCATGTTTGTCCTAGGGGTTATCATAATCCTAGGATTAGGATTAGATTATACTTTTTTCCCTTATTTCTCATCTGTCACTATTCCTCACTCCCCTCTTTCATTACCCTCCCATCTCTCCCCTTTCACTATTCCTCACTCCCCCTCTCACTATTTCTCACTTTCCTAAACATAGATTAGAATAATCCAGACTATAATTATCTGCACTCCAAACAGACTATAAGAACCCATTATAAGCCACAAACTATAATAACCACATATTATAATAACCCACTCTACGCCCCAAACGCCCCCTCAAGGATTTGTGGTGGGAAATTTGAATGTATCCTCAATTATGCAACATAAACGGCCTAACAGCTGTCTCTCCGTAGTGTTTACAGAGTAAAGAAAACTCCCAGCACTTATTCATCTTCTGTAAGTATTAGATCAAGTGTTGGGAACAATTGTTTAAAGAGTTTAATCTGTCTTGGGTTTTTGGAGCAGATTAAAGAAACTGTGAGGATTTTGTTAAGAGGTTTCAGCTTGAATAATGAAGCTACACTACTTTGGAATAATGCGGTGAAAGCTATCTTTGCAGAAATTTGGTTTTAAAGGAACCAAAGAGTTTTTCATTGGCAAATCAATGGGCTGCTTTGATGTAGCACATAAAAATGCTTCCACCTGGTGCAACCTATCAAATCTTTTCGAAAGCTACAACATTCAAGATCTCAACTCAAAAATTGGAGAGCTTTTATTTTTCCAACCTGAGTTTGTTGCTACTATTTTGTTTTTATCTTCTTTTTTCATTCTTATGGTTACTTTTCATTGTACTAAACTCTTTATTAGTCATGACCTAGTGATCTAGAAAAAGCCTTTGATGGGTGGATTGGAATTTTCGGAATTTTCTAGAAAAGATATTATCTCTTAAAAAATTCAGCTCCACATGGATTTCATGGATAATGGATTGCATAAGAAGTCCAAAATTTTCAGTTTTCATTAATGGCAAGCCAAGAGGCCGTATTACAGCATCTCGAGGTATCCGCCAAGGGACCCTCTCTCACCCTTCCTATTTCTCTTAGTAAGTGAGGTTCTAGGAGAAATAATAAGCAAGTTTCATAGCAGCGGTTAGTTTGAAGGCTTCCTGGTTGGCAAAGACATGATCCACCTCTCTTTGCTTCAATTTGCTGATGACACTCTTCTTTTTTGTAAGTATGGTTTGAAGATGCCTTTTAAGCTTTTTTAAGGAAGCCATGAATTTATTTGAATGGTGTTCGGGGCAGAAAGTACACTGGGAGAAATTTGCCCTTAGCGGTGTTAATGTGGGGAGGATGAATTGATTCAAACAACAAACCTTCTAGGGTGTAAGGCAGAAAAGTTACCGATCTTATATTTATGTCTCCCTTTGGGAGGCTATCCTCGACAAAAGGTCTTCTGGCAACCTGTCATTGATCGAATTCATAAGAAACTAGATAGGTGGAAAAGATACGTCTCTGGAAGTGGAAGACATACCTTGTGCAACCCAGTTCTGGTTAGTATTCCCACATCTTACCTATCTTTATTTTCAATACCTGAAAGTGTGGCTGCCTTTTTGGAGAAAATCATGCGGAACTTCTTTTGGGAAGGTTATGCCGGTGGTAAGATCAACCACCTTGTTAATTGGAACAAGGATTCATCTCCTATAAAGGATGGGGTCTCGGCCTAGGAGGATTTAAAATTCATAGCTTTGCTCACTAAATGGGGTTGGAGATACTCGAAAGAAGAGTCAGCTCTTTGGAGGAAAATAATTAGAAGCATCCACGGCAAGGAGGGTTTTGATTTGTTCACTCGAGAAATTTGGTAACAGTTTAAGAACCTGTAAGGATTCTGTTTGATTAACAGCAATATTTCCACCCTTACAATGGCTAAAACAGAGTCAGCACTCTGTAATCTTTATTTATATATAGCCAAAACAGTACAACAATCAAAAGGATTCAAAGTAGCACCCAGAAGAAACAATAAAAACAAACCCAGCTTCCTTTTTAGGGTAGCTGGATATTTCCCTGGCTAAGCAGCCGACAAGACTAATAAAAAATAGACCTACCTCCCTCAACCCTAAAAGACCTATTTATATAGCCCCTTCCCATAACTTTCTCTTTCCTGAACCTGGGCCCCACATGCCCACACGCACTCTTCCCATCATTCTTTCATCATTTTATTTGTTCATTTACTTTCCTACCCCTCCTTTTATATGTGTGAATGATTGGTGGTCTTACAATACCCGGGGTTCTAAGTTCACCTTGTCCTCAAGGTGAAAATTAGGGAACTGTTGGTTCAATAGATATACTGATTCCCATGTTGCCTCACTATCTGGTAAATCCTTCCATTTGATTAGCCATTTGTTTCCTCCCAGCTCCTTGTTCCACCGTATCCCCAGCACATTTTCCGGCCATAGTTGTAATTCAAAATCCTCGGTAAGTACCGGTTGTTGTTGCTGAACTACATGTCGTTTTCTCAGCTTTAGTTTCAATTGGGAAATGTGGAAAACGTTGTGGATGGCAGCTTCTGGAGGAAGTTTCAGACGATACGCGACCTCTTCTATCTGCTCAATAATCTCATATGGCCCATAGAATTTTGGGGATAGCTTTTCACACTTCTTTCTGGCTAATGATCTTTGTCTATAGGGTCGTAGTTTCAGATAAACTGCATCACCTATCTTGAATTGGAGTTCTCTACGACCCCGGTCTGCCATCTTTTTCATTCTGTTTTGGGCTGTACATAGGTTTTCCTTCAAGGCATTGATAGCTAAATCCCTCTCCTTCAACATGACTTCTACCTCATTGTTAGGAGACCTTCGCATCCCATACGATAACAAAGGAGGAGGTGTTCGCCCATAAACTGCCTGGTAAGGAGTTGTTTTGGTGGATGCATGGAAGGTTGTGTTATACCATAATTCAGCCCAAGGAATTAGTTTATCCCATTTTTTTGGTTGCTCATTGCAAAAGCATCTCAAATAAGTTTCAAGGCACCTGTTAACCCTCTCGGTTTGTCCATCAGTTTGGGGATGGAAGGCCGTGCTTCTTTTCAGAATTGTGCCCATGGTGGTGAATAATTCCTTCCAGAAATTGCTAAGAAAAATCTTGTCTCGATCCGTAATAATAGATTTGGGAATCCCATGTATGCTGACCACTTTTTCCAAAAAAATGGAAGCCACTTGCTTTGCTGTGTAGGGATGTTTAAGCGTCAAGAAGTAGGAATACTTACTTAAGCGATCCACCACTACCATAATTACATTGTATCCTCCTGCTAAAGGCAATCCTTCGATGAAGTCCATGGTCCAATCTTCCAATATCTTTTCGGGGATGGGAATAGGTTGTAGAACTCCAGCAGGATTGGTAGCTTCAAACTTGTTGCGTTGACATATGTCACATTCTTCCACATATCTCTTCACCTCTGCCTTCATTCCTTTCCAAAATAATTCTCCGCTCATCCTCTTGTATGTTCTCAAAAATCCAGAATGCCCTCCTAGTATGGAGTCGTGGAACGTGTGTAGTAGCCTCGGAATAAGGGATGAATGTCGCGACAACACTATCCTTCCTTTATATAACAGCTTGCCATTGTTCCACTGGTATTTCCCTTCTTTATCCACCCCTTTTTGTAGCTCGGCTATAATTTTCTGAAGTTTTGGATCATTCTCAACCTCCTCCTCTATAAGTTCCATGTCAACGATGCCCGTGGTCGTCATGGTGTTTAACTCCACTGTTTGATCCTTCCTTGAGAGCGCATCAGCCACTTTGTTTTGCAGTCCCGGTTGATACAAAATCTCAAAATCATACCCCAAAAGTTTCGTTAGCCATTTCTGGAATTGGGGTTGGACTTCTCTTTGTTCCAGCAAAAATTTCAGAGCCTTTTGATCTGAAATAATCGTGAATTTTCTTCCTAGGAGGTAGTGTCTCCATTTTTGCACTGACAGGACAACAGCCATCAATTCCCTCTCATAGATCGACTTACTTTGGCCTCTTGGGGACAGTTTCTGACTGAAGAAGGCTATAGGATGACCACCTTGTGATAGAACCGCGCCTAAACCCACTCCTGAAGCATCAGTTTCAACCATGAAGGGCTGTGACCAATCAGGCAATGCTAACACGGGAATGGTTGTCATTGCTAGTTTCAGTTTATCGAAAGCTGTTGTTGCTTCTTCGTCCCACTTAAATGCGTTCTTTTGCAGTAATTTAGTCAAGGGTGCGGCTATCTCCCCATAACTCTTCACAAACCTTCGATAATATCCGGTCAGTCCAAGGAAGCCCCTCAGTCCCGTTACATCCTTTGGTTGTGGCCAGTTGATCATACTTCGGATTTTGTCCTCATCAGCTTCCACTCCTCTGCTGGAAATTTTATGTCCCAAATATTGAACTTGGGAGTGAGCAATTACACATTTAGTTCTATTCGCAAACAGTTTATGATCCCTCAATGTGGCAAATACCATTCCTAAATGTTTCATATGCTCATCTATATTCACACTATAAACTAAAATGTCGTCAAAAAATACCAGAACACACCTCCTTAGAAATGGTTTGAAAACCTCGTTCATGAGCGATTGGAAAGTGGCTGGAGCATTCGTAAGACCGAAAGGCATCACTAAGAACTCATAGTGTCCTTCATGTGTGCGGAAAGCTGTCTTCTCCACATCTTCCTCCTTCATTCTGATCTGGTGGTATCCCGATTTCAGATCTAATTTGGAAAAAACTGTCGCCCCATGGAGTTCATCTAACAGTTCCTCAATCACTGGAATTGGGAATTTGTCTGCCACTGTGACCTGATTCAGCTTACGGTAGTCTACACAAAACCTCCAACTCCCATCCTTTTTTTTAACCAATAGTACCGGGCTAGAATATGGGCTGTGACTTGGTCGAATCACCCCTGCTTGCAGCATTTCTAACACCAATTTTTCAATTTCCTCTTTCTGTACATGTCCGTACTTATATGGTCAAACATTAACAGGTTTGTGATCGGATGTGGTTAATATACGATGGTCTATGGTTCTCCTGGGAGGTAAACCCGTTGGCAGTCTCTGTATATTGCTCGAGCAGTCGTTGAACCATGGGTAATCCTTCCTCTTCTCCCTTCACTTCGGTTTCCGATTCTGCTTCCTCTTCCCAATCTACCTCATAATTTTGAATTTCTAAAAGAAATCCTTGGTCCCCAGATTGCCACGTTTTCTCTATGGTTCTCAACGAACATTCTGACTTGGTCAGAGAAGGGTCCCCCTTTAGGATTATTCTTCTGCCCTTCTTCCAGAATGTCATGGTTAGGGAGGGCCAGTGCACCTTCATGGTTCCTGTAGAATCCAGCCATTGCATTCCCAACACTAAGTCCACCTTTCCTAACTCCACCGCCAGAAAGTCAGCTATGATTGTTAATTCCTTCAACTTCACCTTTACCCTCGTACATATTCCTCTTCCTTCACAACGGGTGCCATCCCCAATTGTAACTCCAAATTGAGTTCCAGGATCGATATTCAGTTGTAGTTCGTCTACCAAAACTTGACTGATGAAATTATTGGTAGCTCCACTGTCAATAAGGATTATCACCTCCCTTCCCTTCACTAGACCTTTCAATTTCATAGTTCCTTTGGAGGTAACACCCGTAATCAGCCTTAATTCAATAGGAGTATCCTCCTTCACTTCTAGTTGACTCAATTCTATTACTTCGCCGGTCTCATCCTCAACGGTTACTACCCCTTCCCCGTCCTCTTCCTCATTTAGTATAAGAAGCATCAACTCTCTTTTTTCTCTTATCTTACACCTATAGCCGGGCGAGTACTTTTCATTGCACCTGAAACAAAGACCTTTATCCAGTCTTGCTCTAAACTCACTGTCCGACAGTCTTTTAATTGGAGGATCTTTTTTCTGGTGGTCCTCTTTTAGTGGAACCGTTATCTGCTTCATTGCGAACTCTGTTTTTCTTGTTTCAACCTTCTCATTCTTCCCTTGAATTTGGCTAATGTTCCCAGTTCTTTTGGGTTCTGTCTTACTCATCTCTTCCACCGCCAGCTTCCAGTTGCGCTTCCTTCATACACTCCTCTAAAGTTTGCGGGTGTCTACTAATTACTTCAGCTTGCAATGTTGGTTCGAGACCCGTAAGAAATGCGTCCCGCAGTACACTTTCAGCCATATCAGGTAGGTGAGCTGAGTATGTAACGAACTTCTTAACATAATCATTGTATGAACCTTCTTGCTTGATGCGGATTAATCTTGCCCCCAGACTCTGCTGTCCCGTATCGTTAAAGAAATCAAACATTCTTTCTTTTAAATCCTCCCAAGATTCAACCCTCTTTCGATGATGACTCCACCTAAACCAATCGATTCCTCTTGCCCAAAACTAACGACCGCTACTTTAACTTTTTCAGCTTCTGGTAAGTTGTTAATCTCAAAGAAGTGTTCCGCTCGATAAGCCCAAGATTCAGGGTTCATCCCTGTAAACATTGGCATTTCTAGTTTTTTGTACTTACTTCGGTTGATGTTGCCTCCTCCATACTCCACAGACGTCTCAGTTTCTTCCATCTTCCCTTTCAGTTTCAGCATTGCTCCTTCAGCCGTTCCAGCCTCTTCTTTTCTTCTGAAACTGTGGTTTTCCCTCAGCTCTTCTGTCATTCGATCCATCGCTTTCCTCATCTCCAGCATCATCTCTTTGAGACTTAAAATTTCTTTTTCAGTCCCCTCTACCTGTTCTTCTATTTGTCTTTGCGCCATTCTTCGTGTGACCACCCCCAGTGTATTGGCTCTGATACCAAATGTAAGGATTCTGTTTGATTAACAGCAATATTTCCACCCTTACAATGGCTAAAACAGAGGCAGCACTCTGTAATCTTTATTTATATATAGCCAAAACAGTACAGCAATCATAAGGATTCAAAGTAACACCCAGAAAAAACAATAAAAACAAACCCAGCTTCCTTTTTAGGGTAGCTGGATATTTCCCTGGCTAAGCAGCCGACAAGACTAATAAAAAATAGACCTACCTCCCTCAACCCTAAAAGACCTATTTATATAGCCCCTTCCATAACTTTCTCTTTCCTGAACCTGGGCCCCACATGCCCACACGCACGATCTCTTCCCATCATTCTTTCATCATTTTATTTGTTCATTTACTTTCCTGCCCCTCCTTTTATATGTGTGAATGATTGGTGGTCTTACAGAACCTTGGGTCAGCATTGTGTTGGAACTCCAATTTCCAACTCAGATTCTATAGGTAAAGTAGACTTCTCTTATTATTTGAATCAAAGTAACGATTACAATGTAAAGATAAACTGAATTTGGAGAGATTCCAATTCAAAGAAACACAGAAAACTCCCCACTCTCTGTTATCTTATCTCTCAAAGATGAACAGGATACAAAACTCACCAAAACTGATCTCTCCTTCTTCCCTCCCCAACTTCCTATTTATAACTATCTAACTGCCTACATAACTAACTACCCTTAGCCCTATACTAATCTAGTTATCTATCACATTGCTAGAGTTTGGAGGTTAGTTGACTCTTTAGCCTCCTTTAATCTTGGTAGCGGTCTTAGAATTGGTTTTTGGTCAGATCCTTGGGTTGGTAATACCCCCTTCAAGGAGCAGTTCTCTAGACTCTTTAGAATTGCTCTTTTGCCCTCCGGTTCAGTAGCAGCACATTGGGACCATGATACTTCATCTTGGTCATTGGCCTTTAGAAGAAGCTTGAAAGATGAAGAAATCGTAGAATTTCAATCACTTCTATCCCTCCTCTCAACCGAAAAAGTGGTTAATTCCGATGACTTTAGATCATGGTCCATTGATCCCCACGGTCGGTTTTCCGTTAAGTCTCTTTCGACTCACCTAAAAACAGCCCTCCCCGATGGATAAACATCTTTTTTCAGCAATCTGGAAATCTAGCAGCGCTTGGAGAATTAACATTTTGATCTGGATTATGGTTGTCGGGTCCTTTAATAGTTCAAAAATTTTGCAAAAGAAATCCCCCAATAAATGTCTCCTCCTTCAATCTGTTCTCTTTGCTTGAAGGCTAGTGAGACCTTTTACCACATTTTCTTGTACTGATGTCTATTGACTTAGTGATAAAAAGAGAGTCTCAATAAATGGCTAAGAGGTCAAGGGTTCAATCCATGTTGGTCACCTCTTTAAAAATTAATTTACTAAGAGTTTTCTTGACAACCAAATGTTTAACGTCAGGTGGTTTGTCCAGTGAGATTAGTTTGAGGTTCGAGTTAGCCCGGACACTCACAGATATTCGTCACTTGACTCACACATGAGTTTTTTCTTGATTGGTTATTTGGCACATTTTGTTGTGAAATTTATACCCTTGAGAGATTATAATATACCTTGCAATATTCTGGTCAACTCATAAGATAAAAAAAATTGCGGGGTGGATATCCTATTAAACTTGCAGGGATCAGAAGTTTAGATATTTACCAGTTTTATTGCAGTGAAATGTTCTGTAATACACATTTCTAATTTGCTTTCTGCAGTAAACAAATTGGAGGCTCTAAAGCGCTACAAGTTCAGCTTGGCTTTTGAAAATTCCAACGAGGAAGATTATGTGACAGAAAAATTTTTCCAATCTCTAGTTGCTGGTAAGAAAATTGGATCTCTTCACTGACTCCTGAATATATCCTTTCTTCCCTCATACGCTTCATTCAATGAATGAGGTCTTACATGATCATATCTCTTTTATATACTTCCCTGTTAATTGAATTATAGTTTGCAAAAACAAAGAGTTGGATGAAAGTTATTCGCTTATGTTTTCAATTTTTTTGTTTCAAGTTGTCTTATGGGTACTGGATAAAGAATTACTCCACTTATCGTTCGATGTTTGAAAATCCAGTCCTTGTGTTTGAAAGTTGCGGCCTTTCTTTTTTTTGTCATTGTTGTAGGAGCTATTCCAGTCGTTATTGGAGCTCCAAATATTCAAGATTTTGCTCCATCACCTGCTTCAATTTTGCATATCGGGGAACTTTCAGATGTTAAGTCAGTTGCCAATTCTATGAAATACCTTGCAGCAAATCCTGAGGCATTCAACGATTCTCTGAGGTGAAATTAAATCCGTCTTGACAATTGGGACTTTTCAGGTCTATTTCTGATGTTTCATCTCAACTGTGTGCATTTGGTCTTTCCCATTTTAGGTGGAAATATGAGGGTCCATCTGATTCTTTCAAAGCACTATTGGATATGGGAGCAGTTCATTCGTCATGTCGCCTTTGTATTCACGTGGCAACTCGTATTCATGAGACCGAAGAAAAGGGTTTAGCATTCAAAAATCGACCATGTAAATGCACCAGAGGTTCTGAGACCGTTTATCACTTATATGTTAGAGAAAGAGGAAGGTTTAATTCTGAGTCCATTTTCTTAAGGTAATCCATATACTCTTTTCAAGATTACTGTATCAAGTGACTTGTCTATTTCTTTCTTCAGCAAAATGTGGGTTCGGATTGCCTGTTTGGAATGATTTTCCTTGTGGTTAAAAAAGAAAGTATTTACGAACAAACTTTTAAAACTGAGAAGTGTCTTACTAGCAAAAACTTTATTCCCTAGATTGTAATCTTAGTTCTAACAAATATGAGTTACAGGATTGAAACTATGTTTTTGTGTAATCTATGTTTCAAGGCATGATAAAGTACAGTAGTCTTCTTGGACTTAAGCGTAAGGTGCAAATAAAGGGTGAGCTTCTTTTTTGTTAGACACTATATATGAAAGTACTACCTATAGTAAGTAGGGAGCATAGTTGAAGTGGAAATATGAAAAGAAGACCTAAAAGATGAGAAGTTTTGCATTGAGGCTGAGGCATAGTAAATATGATTTTTTAGTTCATGACAAAGGAAATTCCTAATTATTGATGTTTTCTAAAAACAATGAAAAAGTCCCATGGCCAAGGCTTTAAGAAAACTGCCTCTCAAATGTAGGTTTGACTTTTCAACTCTAATTTATACGAACTTAAGTACAAGTAGTTTTCTGCCCCCTTCTCAGAATAGGATGTCTAAGACCTTAGTTTGCAGGTCGAGTAATCTGACGGTTGAAGGGCTGGCCTCAGCAGTGATTTCGAAGTTTACTTCTCTGAAGCACGAACCAATATGGAAGCAGGAGAGGCCTAAAAGCTTAAAAGGAGGTGATGAATTAAGGTTGTACAAAATATATCCAGTTGGGTTGACCCAGAGGCAAGCTTTATATACCTTCAGATTTAAAGGGGACTCTGATTTCCGAAGATACGTGGAAGATAACCCTTGTGCTAAACTTGAAGCCATTTTTGTATAGTTTGAAGGTTCTTTCATTTCTTCTTTTACTCTATTAGGCTACAAACAAACCCTTTGTAAATGTTCTGTTGAGATAATGGCCAACGCCCATTTTAGTTTAGATAGAAAATTCAACGTTCTATGATCTTTTCACGGGAGTGCATAATAATACTAAATTATCATTTGTTTGGGGTCTAAGACAATTTCAATTTTCTTTTCCTCTCTTTGTAGATTTGTTTCTTTCCTTTCAGTTACAGCCAGATGTCAACCGGAAGTGCAAGATTACGAATTTAATTTCTTAATTTTGATGATGGTTTATTGTGGATCTGTTTGGTATTGAATCCAAATTTTGTTTTATGTTTCAGATTCACTGAATTTAACAGATATGCGTTTGGTCAATATTCTGTTTTTGAAAACTGTTTTTGGATTCTGTGATCCAAACTATGCGAATTTCGAAAACAAGTTTTTAAAGTTTTTATTGTATCTAAAATTTGAAACAAGTTTTTAATGTTTTTATTGTATCTAAAATTTGAATTTTATATTTTAAAGAGCAGAATTATATTAAATACATATAAAGCATTTAGAAATACAATGTCATGTTACTAAATCTTAGTGGATAAATAAGATTAGTTTTATGATTTACAAATATATAATAGGAAGAATATTTAAACATTTTTTAAAACTATAATCCAATTTGTGAACCGTGTATTTGATAACATAAAATAAGTGTGTTTTCATTGAATTCCTTGTGTTCAAATTCTCTATCAATCAGGTCCTTAATTTTCTTTTTTTGTAGATTCGTTTGTTTTCCTTCAGGTCTTGGCCAATGTCGTCTACTGGAAGTGCAAGATTAAGATTGGGAATTTAACTTCCTAATTTCGATCATGGTTTATCTATCTTATATTTAAAAATAAAAAAAATTACATCAAATCTATAGCTCGAGTTATGATTGTATTTAGTTTATACTAAATGATGATGGGATTAGATATAGTAGATAAGTAAAGAATGATTTTGCTTTAATAGAATAGATGAAATGGAGGTTCATAATAACAAGTTGGATACAATTGTCATTTCAAAGGTTCAAATTTTATTTTTCTAATTAAGAAAAATATAACTTACCGTAGATAAGTAAATAACGTCAATTGCGTCGTCTGTTTGGTTGACACTAGGTGTAGCCTTTTAAGAAATGTGGTTTGGCATTAACCAAAAATGTGAATGAAGTTAGTTTCAAACTCCTTAACTGTTTTTTTTCTTCTAGGCGTAGCCATGGAAAGAATGAAAACAATCATGCTTACAAAACCAATACTTTTCCACTGTCAAACTTCTGTCAAACATGGCTCATACAGTTGTCAAGTCTAAAATAATTGGTCTGAGGCAGAATAAATATTGGGAGGAGACTGTGGTGAACCAGTTTCAAGTAAAAAGCTTCTACTACAATATGACCTAGATGTGCTTGATGAAGAAGCAAGATACCTTCCATCTCCACTATGGAAAATCACATCACTTCTATGCATTTTTCTCTTGCTCATGCTCTGTCTCCCTTCAGTCCCCCCATATTCTTCATCATCCACAGCCTCCATGAGCCCTTGGTGCATTGGATCTGAACTCTCGTACAATAGTCGAAGCACCTGCTTAATTGAAGGCCTTGCCCTGCCTTCTCCCTCGGTGCACCATCTCACAATTGACACGATCGTGTGAAGTTGGTCCAAGTTAAAACAACCCTTGATACTTGGATCTACTAATTCAGATATCCTTGAATCTGAAATCATGTACCCTAGGGACCATTCAACCAGATTCTTCCCGTCTTGTATAGCGCGTCTGCCAGTAACTATTTCCAGAAGTAGTACACCGTAGCTGTATATATCACTTTTCTCAGTAAGTTCTTGTGTGATGACATACTCAGGATCCATATAACCTGGAAATTAATTAGCAATGAGATGTTACTAACTTATGAAATGGTAATATCCATACACAAGTTGAACAACTTCTTGTCTTTCACACCTGGCGTTCCTCGGATATCTGTATTTACAGGTTCGAAGAAAACAGAACCGCCCTTTGAAGCATGTGCAAGGCCAAAATCGGCAACCTGGAATATAAGATAGAATTATAATAAGTTATAGCATTTGGATCTGCTGATTGTAACCAAAATTTATCTTCAGTTCAGTTGTAAATCTATTTTGGAATTTCTAATACAAATTTTTCATATGGCGACCCGCTTGGTCCAAACAAAAGAAAAGAGCAATATTTGTCATTACAAATGAATTTGCTCAGTTACCTTAGCGACAAAGTTCTCATCCAGTAAAATGTTGCTGGACTTGATGTCTCTGTGGCACAGTGGGGGATCACAATAATAGTGAAGATACTCCTGCATAGGAGAAGTTCAGATGAATGGTAAATGGTTTTTATTCAATAAAAGAGTTGCAGAAACCAGCTTTTGATGATGGTTGATCTATTAGTTTATTAGCTCTTCATGAGAATAAGAATATCGGTAGGCTACCAGAGCATTGGCAACATCGATGGCAATTTGGATTCTTGTCCGCCAACTTAGAGGGGTCCTGCCAGGAGCTGCACGAGCGTGAGAAAGAATTCATTTATACAAAATGCAAGGGAGGATGATAAAAAGAAGCTCATTCATTTAACCTACACACTTGAAAGGGTTTCTAAATACTTTTAGATTCTTCCGTTTCTTTCCAACCATATGGCAGAAAAAATGGTTCAAATGAAATTTCATCAGGAATTTTCTTTTTATTCGAAAAGGATGTGACCAGGGAGCATATGAGGAACAATAGGTTCTAAACCAAATTTTGTCGAAAGATCGTCAGAAAATTGTTTTCATAAATAATTTCCGGAAACTGCATTTTAGTTAATCTTGTTAAAATACTTTAGAATGAAACGTCATTCATATTTTGAGAAATACAAGGGGGAAAAAGGAAAGAACAACCGAGTCCGTTAAAGAAACTGACATACCATGAAGATGGTCCTTCAAGCTTCCATTAGCCATAAACTCGTACACAAGGAACCTGACAAGGAAAAAAAACGTATCATTTCATGTTGCCTGTCACACGATGTTAAATGCATCCACAAAAGTATTAACATTTAGTGAACTACCGTTCATGCTTTTCAACACAAAAGCCTCTTAAGGCAACAAGATGTCGGTGATGTAATCTTGCAAGCAGCTCGATTTCTCTGCTAAATTCATCTTCACCCTGCTCGGAGACTTTGTTCATCCTCTTCACAGCTACTACTACGTCATCAGTGAATTGAGCTTTATAAACAGTTCCATATCCTCCTTGACCAATTGTTGTACTAAAACTATCTGTTGCCTTCTTGATCTCCTTATAGCTGAACTTTTTAAACATGGAAGGTCCTGCATGAGATGCCGGAGACAACAGAGGGCATAAGACACAAAAGAAAAAGACAACTGAAAGATGTCTCGAACATGTATGTTCCTAAGGCTAAGCAAAGAACTCGAAAAACGACAGAAGTACAGATAATTCACCCAACCTTCCTGATACTTTTTGATGGGATGAGAGGGGAAAGATTTTGAAGAGATGGCATCCATCTTATCAGAATCCTTTAGCTCTCGGCTTTTCCTTCGAATCAACACAATCAAGACAGCCAGCATCATTACAGAAGCAACAGTCACCACGATGCCAATACCCGCCACTAGTGTTAGATGGTAGGAATGATGCTGGTGACTTTTATCACCGGCAACATCAAGCGTCAGTGACCCTGGGCTTTCAGCAGATGATGGACTTGGGGAAATTTTTGGTGTGGTCAAAGATGGGGGTGGAGCTGACAACAGCATGAAAATTTAAATCACACTATACTCTAAGTTAGAGAAGATGAGTTTGGGGAAAATAAAAAATAAATCATTACCTAAGATTAAGGAAACTTGTATCTGACCAACAACAAATCATGAGCAGAAAAATAATGCCCACTTCTGTCACCATCCCCTCACCTAATATCCTCTTTTATCAGAAAAGTATAATAGCCTATAAAGGGAGCGTGGATGGTGATCTAAGGTTTAAAACTAGAGTTTAGTCTACTCTAGTCTGTTTGTGTAAGCAAATACCTACCTTCATAGGTTGCTAAAAATTTATTCTTAAATAAACTTTACAACTGACGTACAATCATACCTACATAATGGCGTGTTAGGTACCTAAACACAAAATATATGAAAACACTAAAGACAATTGTATTGCAATATCAACGAAGAAGTTACAATATTAATAGCCTTTCGAGAGGGTTATGTCTCTCCCAAGGCCAATCCACTAAGAGTAACTTGCTAAAATGATCTTTCAATCTAAGATTCCCGACCTCTTTATTTATAACCAATTCACCACTAACTAATTACCACTACGTCTTTACTAGTTTCCTACTTATTCTCCAAAATAACCCTTACCAGTTAGTACTCTCACATGATGTTAACAACATTCTGCGAAACTAGGGACAGATGGCATTGAGCAACATACATTATGAAAATGATAGCTATTGAAATTGAAGTGTATGCAAAGAAAAGAATCAAGCCTATCTGGCTCTTACAAAAGAGGAACTACACAAATTTCATATTTGCTTATTTTATATTCATACCTGGAGGCTTGTTAAGGCCTTGAACTCCAAAGAAGCAGGTTGCAAGATCAATAACTGAAGCAGGATCAAGTTGGCTAGCAAGTGCAACAAACGTAGCATCACGACAAGTATTTAATGTTATATTATCTTCTCTTCCAATCAGATTTCGGAGATATAAAATTCCAGAATTAATACACTTCCTACAAGTACTCTCCTCTGCTATTGGCAACTTGCAATTTTCACTGACATTTGTAAATTTTGGAGATTCCAGCATCTGTGTGACGGTCTCTCGACCTCTACACGCATAGTTCACTGGAATTTTGGTTCCAACCCCACAGAAAACCATGGCATTTCTAGGAACTCCATACAGTCCCATGGTTTGAAGTATAAATTGCAAACAAATGTCAGATAAGTCTGAAGAAACTCCCAATTCACCTGTTGCATTTGCAAGATGAGCAACAGAAACTGCAACAAATGCATTGATATGGCGGCAGCACTTCCCTCTTTCATTGGGGTTAGAGCAAATAGAGGCAACTAAAGTAAAGTTTGATCCACTCAAGTCCAAGGGACAGTCTGTGAAATTTTTAGAACAAGAAGAAATTAAAAGTTAACCATTGAAATATAACGTCGACTCCTGCAAAATCAACCTGACACCTTTCTCATCTTAATCCAAAAACAACAAAACAACCAAAACCAAACTCAGCCAAACAAGACCTAGGCCCACAAAAGCAACCTCCAAGCTCCAACAAATAGAGGGTAAAAACAATACCAGAAGTCAATACGGATTCAAATTTCAAATTGACCTTCCAAAACAAAGAACCATTTAACCCTGAATCATTCCACCGATCTTTTTCCATCATTCACTCTGTTTTAAACGAGACTAGAAACCCATTTCAACAAACACCATTTCTTCTCAAAAGAACTGTTACTAGATCAGAGAAATCAACTCCAGAAAACAAATCAGAGTGAAAAACGAAGATCAAAAGAGAGAGAGATACAGAGATATAGTGACTGACCCGCCATTGTTTCAGGAAGCTGAAGTTGAAGAAATAGTAGAAACCCCATTAGAAACAAAGCTCTACTCAGTGCGGTGGCGGCCATGATCGAGACAAAGAGCCTTTAAAAGTTCCCGCCGCCGGTGGCGCTTAGAAACGGCGACCGCCACATTTTAAGAAGCATAAAAAAGGGAGAGTGAGGAATCGAGAAATGGTTAAAGCGTGTGAGAGCGAGTGTTTCAACTCTGTTTCTCCCGATTTGTTATACGATTTATGGTTACATCTCCCAGTAGGACCCAAAAACCCATGGCAGTGCCACTGACAATTATAAAAAAGGGTAAAAAAAAAAAAAGAAATTATAATTTGGGTATTGGAAGAAGAAGATTACAGAAGCAATGTTGACTAAAAAAGACAGACTCGAGAATCAAATTCATCGTTGTTTCTTTGTTACACATTGCAACTTGTGGGTTTTATTTTTAGCTTTAAAAGCTCCAACTTTTAAGAACAAATGACGTCAAAAATAGGTAACCAAACAATCTTCACGGTACATTTATCAGAAAAACATTAAGTTGTTGACAAAATACGACTTAGTATTTCTCATTAATTTATGACATTCTAAACAGAAATACAGACATTATTTGCTTTAATGTTCAATTATTATAGCTTTATACTTCATCAATGGCTTTAATAATCGCCATTAATGGTCTGCAACTGTAGTTTAAAATCCAGGTTTGGGTTGCTAAAAGCAAAAGAAAATGTCAATTTTAGAAAACAAGGGGCACAGTATCGTAAGGAAAATCTGAAATTCTTGAATCTTGGCTGAAGAATCTCTTAAGCCAACTCTTACTTTTCCTCAAAGGTTTCATTCCATAATCAACTCCATCATTATTAAAAATTATATCAAATTATTCATTTTTAACTTCATTTTGAAGTTAAAAACTCAAAACATAATTGACAAACAGACAGCAACACAAACAAATGGGTCAAAAACATTTTGATAGTAAAATAAAACAGAGAGAAAAAAACCAAAAACACCTCTCTCTGTAATTTGTAATTATAAAAGCGCACAGATAGAGAGAGATTATAAAAAATCTCTCTCTTTTCCCTCTCTCTCTCTTTCTGTGGCATTAGATTATACCAAAAAGACCCATATCAGAAAAATCCATTTTTATTCCCCCCCCAGCTCTCGCTCTCTCTCTCTCTCTCTCTCTCTCTCTCCAGCATCATAGTTGTATTTCAATAGGAGAGAGGAAAAGACCACTTTTTCAAAAGAAAGAATAAAAAAAAGACCCATAGAAACAAAGCCCCTTTATCTCAATCTCGTTAAGAAGTCGTGAGAAAAAAAGACTTTAAAGCAAAAATACCTTTTCTCCCCTCTCTCTATTTGTATTTAGTATTATACATAGTAAAGCAGAGCGAAAAAAACCTGTTTAAGTAAAACCCCTTTTTCTCACATAGACTGAATTGAGAAAGGAAAGGGCTCATATAAAGAAAATGCTAAATTGCAAAAGTAATCACCAATTCTTTTCCTTTTGAATATAGTTACTCCATACAAATATGGAAGTCCCAATTTTCCTTTTGAATCACCAACTCGTTGTAAGTAAAATGTTCGTGAGTCATTTGACTCATAACTAAATTTTAATAGTAAACTCTCTTGAAGTTTGAAGTTTGTAGTAACTTTATATTTGATTTTTTTCTCTTTTTACATTTATTGAAAAATTAACCACCTTTGCTACTCACATTTATTAAGTAAATCCGTTTTCTCTTCTTAATCTAATTAACCACCTTTGCTATTCTTAATCTACTTTTCATAGAGAAACTTATCTTAACACTTTAAATTCTAAACATAAATTTATTAACTCCACGCTCCTTTAAAGATAGTTTTGATTCACGGGAAGTTGGAGAGTGCTGAATGGAAATAATATCTTAAAACAAATGAGAAAGTTGTTGTTATTACTATCGTTGTAGTTGTTTTTTTAAAAAAAAAAACTAATAATAATAATTAGAAACTAATTTTCACTTTTTATTCTCTTTCTTTATTATAAAACCCCCCTTCGCCCAGTCTCTGTTTTGAACATATATTGCATTGTTTTTGTTTTTGGAATGAATTTCTTACATCATAAATATAGACTGTAAAAAATGGAGAAGAAATAATAATAATAAAGGTAAAACAAAACCATCCATGTCCTTGGAAGTGACACAACGAGCATGTGAAATTACATGGCAAGAAACAGAGTATTGAGTGGTGCCCACTGCTTCTGCTTTTGTGCTCTGTTTTTTTGTGTTTCGATACAGCCAAAACATATTCTCTCTCTCTTCAAATTTTTGTGTGTAAACAGACTGTCTTTTAGTTTCACGAACATCAAATAATGTTTTTTCTTTATATATACTCTGTCCAAGTGTTTCATGTCTTCTTTCTCTTTGTTATTATACTATCTCAAGTCTCAACCATAAAGTTTAATCACTTTATTTAATGTTTAATATTCAAATACCCCACTTCTACTTTCTTATAAACAAACATCACGGATTTGAACTTACGAATTTCTAAACTTTTTAGTCAAAAGTACTTCTTTAAATATCAAGGATTTATACAAAGATTAGAGTATCTTGCTTACATCATTTCTCATGAAATTACTAAAATCACCCTGATTCTTTCTTTCTCTCCTCACCACTTTCTTCTTCTGTTGCTCGGTCCGTTCTCTTGACTTGCAAATTTTCAAAAAAATCTCTCGATCTGCAACTTCTCCTTCTACTTTCATCTTCGGAAACCTCTCTGTCTGTCTTCTTATGTGAATTCTTCCTCCTCCCTCGCGTGAATTAGAGCGAGATTGAGAAGAGAGAGCAAGCTAAGAGGTGAGAGGAAGAATCTGAAGGGGAGTGTAAAACAGATTTGAAGAGGAAAAAATCCATAAAGCAAAATAAAAGGAGCGAGAAGCAAGGGTAAGAAACGAGTTCCACATACCCTATTTTGTTCATAGAGCATGTTCGTGGGTTAAATGGATATTTCACAGGAAGCTTGCAAAAGCATAAAGCAAATTTCATCTCATTTCAAATAGAGAGCCAAATTTTAACTGTGCCCAAAAATGGATCATCCGTAGATAAAAATTGTATCTTTAAGTTGCACCCAGAAAATTATTAGTTGCCTTGTGATAAATTGTTTTTTCATTAGAAAATATATTTTTCCTTTGTTATGGAGGGGAATCTATGGAGATGAGTGTATATTTCACATCAGTATGTTCATGTTGGCAAATACTTTACTGAAAGAAAAATGCTAAGTATATTTTAGGTTCCACTCATTATATATTGCATCTCAGTTGACCGATAGTTTGCCATATTTGGCAAGGCATTAGTCAAGAACCTTGTCCTAAGATTGGTTCCAATAGTCCTCCTACTGCTATGACACACATTCTTTTATCATTTTCCTCAAGTGAAAACCTCCTTTTTTTTTTACAATTTTTTAGTTGTTCTAAAACTCCTTACTCTTTCTCTCTTGTTGTCCAACTTTTCTTATCCTGACTTTCGTTGTCTCGTGATCTCTATTCTCAAACTTTTATCTGGAGATGTTGGTTTCTGCCATGAGTTAAACCTAATTGGATTGACAACCCATGATATAATTTGTTTTCCTTAAAGAAGAGTTGGTTCAAAGCTCAAACTCAAATCACTAGAGTTAGAGGTCTTTTATCTTAAACCAAGATTAAAATAGAATCGTCTCGAAAGTACACTCAGTTCAAGCTTATAAGCTTGAAAAAGTTGAAACTCTCAACTCTCTTTTCTTAATAACGTGACTTACCTGGAAAAGAAGTATATATAAGCTAGGAGTCTCCCTTTTATCGAACTTTTGAAGTTTGTTATGAACTAGGGAGTCTAAAAGGTGCATTTAGCTAGAGGGATTCTCGTCAAGATTTGGTTGTTTGTGTTGAGAGTATCACGTTGAAAATTTGTAAGGATACTCAAACTCGGATAAACGAGATAAAATAATCATATCCTTTCAAATATGATATCGAAGTCCACATAACCTAAAAACGAAATTGACAACTCAAGATTAGTAAAACAAAAAAGGCACCATCTCTTATGAAAATATGTTGAGAATTCCAGGTTGAAAAAATCTAAGGAATTCAAACTTTTATTAGATAAATAAGCTAATTCTTCAACTATAAGTTGGTTTGGAATGAAACCTTATTGCTATTAAATAGATTGGAGTGTTTTCCAATTTGACATTATCCATTTCCTTTTATACCCTTTTAATTTTTGCATGGAAACCTTATTCGAGAAGGATCATTCTTCAATATATCTTGCCTTTTATCTTTTCCTCTATGGAGGTGTCTATCTATCTATCTTTATTTTAGTGTATTTCATGTTTTTATGAGTACACTTTTGGGTTCACATCAATGTTAATTACTTTTTTATTTGAGAGGGAAGCATATCTCCTATCATTAACAGGAATGCACTTAGTAGAAGAAAAGAATATACAATATTTTATTCAAATATCAATTAATCCAAAGGCATTCTTAGGCTGATCGAGGGTTGATCCTGACCTTCCTATCTTTGAAAAAGGCGAATTCATTCTATCTTGAACTTAAAATTGACATCCTTGCCTCTCCCTCTTCTTCTTGTGATTAATTTACTCTTTTTAACGTTTCCATCAAGTATTTCTACTCTCCTTAGATGATCTCCATTCCTCTTGTCTCTTGAGGTGAAAAAATTCATAGCCCGGTGATAAGTGTTGGCCCAATAACTTTCAATTTGTGTAAAGTAAGTCTTTCTAAGATTCCATTACAGGTAATGAGACAATAACTTTCAATTTGTGTAAAGTAAGTCTTTCTAAGATTCCATTACAGGTAATGAGACAATTTACCTGTAGAAAATACACTACTCTACAATCATAGCGTTTGCTCCCGCCCCGGAAGTAGTGACAAGGAGATTTATGCTAATTCCTTTAGGATTAACATTTTCTCTTCAAAATCTAACCGAAGTGTTGATTTGCTTCTCACTTGTCTATCCTTAATTCCATTTGGTCAAAATTTGTGAGAGTTAAAACATTTGGTCGTCGACCTTTCTCCATCTATCAGAACTCTACGCACCCTTAAATTTGTAATGGAAAAAGTTATAACCAGTGCATCGTCATGTGGTTGGTGGAGACGTAGAAGCTCATCCTCGGTAAATGTAAGTTTTTTAGGTTATAATGAGTTTTCCATATACATAAGAAAACATCGCAAATCCTTTTGGTTCATGGTCTAGCTTCTTCCACCATGTTCTAAAAAAGGATACATTCTTGTTTAATTAATTGTATACATTCTTGTTTTAAAAAAGGATATTCATTTATGTAGCAGTAATTATACTATCGTTTGAGAGAATAGCGAACCTGAAATTTTATAACAAAAATACCACAATCCTCCATCTCACGTGTCTTGAAGTTTGATTAACCCTGAGATGCCTTCAGCTGGTTTTCAGTTAAACTGTAACTCATTTTTCAAATTTTCATCATTTCCTACTTTGTATTCCAATTTTTTTAATGTTTATTGGGATTTCTCAAACAACTTTGTCTTCTCCATCTCCGACTTGCCCATCAACTTAAATTAGGGATTTTGTTGATGATGAAATAATAATGATCTGAACTTAAAATTGACCAAGTAAAAGAGCCAAAGCCAAACTTTCCAAATCCATCCGATATATGGATTGTGTTGGTATATTAATCCATTTAGTTAAGATTCTTAAAACCACCTATAGAGACTTTTTGACGAAGTTTAATTTTATACCAAATATATGAACTGTGTTGAGTACCATGACATCAATTGTTTGTTTAGCCTATGAGGTCTCCAGTATCACTATCAAAATTTTTGGTACGTTTAGCACAGATCATCACAATTTAGATGACTTGGTTGTCCAATTTTTCAATTATTTTTAAGTTTAATGTATTTGTGGACTTAAGTCTAATGGCTAATTACATTCTTCCTAAAACAAATATACAATTTATTGTATGTCATATAGATATCCATTGAAGCGCACTAAAGCACTTTCACAAAACCATCCATTGCAATTTTCAGTTACAGTGTAACTAATCTTTTCCCTTGTTTTTCTAAATATCTGAAATGATGTAATCATTCAATCAAATACATTTTTTTTTCCCAATACCAAAATAAAATATGATATTTTTTTCAAACAATCATTTTATTTATTTATTTCTGTTTTCATATATTTTCTTTATTAATATGATTGGAAAAGGATTTTTTTTAAAATAAGATATTTTAAAAACTAACCAAATAGAGTTTGTTATCATTTTAGGATATTGGGGATATTCTTAAAATTTCATAATTATTAAACAATGAATTATTAATTCATTTTTTCCATTTTGTTGATTTCATGACCATTTCATTCTCCAATAGCAAATCCCACATTCTCACTTTGTGTTGTATTGTTGTAGAGTTCAATCTCATGCATGATATAGTAAAACAAGGTCCCTGAGGTTCTACAATATAATTATTTTCTTATGTCAATCAATTTTAATTTAGAAGGTTTACACTGTAATATTTTTCTTCTGCCAATCAATCTTAATTTGCACGAAAGGTTTTTTAAGTTTGAAGTTCAAATGTGATTAGTGTGTTTTAATCTTAGAAGGATAGGCCAATCAATCTTAATTTGCATGAAAGGTTTCTCTATTTGAGATAAACAACTGATCGTCTGATCGTTTAGATATTGGTACACGATCATTTAAATTTTATACCAATATTTTTTAGATCTTGTACCAAGAAGAAAAAAAGAAGTTGAGAGATGAAGAAGAAGGAAGAAATTCGAAATTCGGAAGAAGGAAATGAAGAAATCACAAACAAGAAGAAGTGGGAATACGAAGAAGAAGTAATAGTATGAAGTGAAGAAGAATAAATTGAAGAAGAAAAAGAAGTGAAGTGAAGAGAATGGTCCTGCAATATTAAAAAACAATGACTTAATGAGTTTTAATTTTTTGTTACACGGATTGTAAATATTTTTTTAGGTTTTTTTATATTTATGTAAATCAATCTTTTTCTAAAACATATACAATATTTTTTTTTACATGAAAATTATTATTATTTACTTAATTACGATAAAAATTAACTTAAAAAAGCACATTAAGATTTATTAAAAGACTAAAAGAATAAATTTGAACCTTGAAAGTTTAGACATTAAACAAAATGAAATCTGTTTAATCTTTTGTTTTGTCATGAGATGAAATCATTTAGTGTTTGTTTGAAAACATTAGGTTTTCTATTTCTTGTTTTCGTTTCTCATTTGGTAAGGATTTTTTTTTATTATTATAATTCTCGTTTCTAGTTCAAAGAATTTAAAACACATTTTAAAATTGGAATAATAAAATGAATTGGAATTGGCTTTATTTTTTAGAGTGAATATTTGAGTGTTGAAATGCATCTTCTTGTTATGATTTTGTGCATTTGAGATTGGCATTTGTTAGCTATGGATTTTCATAGCTGGTGGTAGCTCGGTCGAGGAGAATGTCCGACACTATTAGAGTATTGGATACTCTATTGAAGGAAGAACGAAGTGAAATTAAATGCATAATTTTGTTTAGTTCCATAGACAAACGTGAAAATTTAATGATTTGGATTTGATCGGTGTCTTAGAATTGTTTGTAGAATTCATTGAAGTGGTTTGAATTGTTGCTAAGGATAAGTTTGTGATTTTGTTGTTTGTAGAGGGGTGGGTTTGAAATATTAATGATTTGAATTCTTTTAGCGTCTTAAAATATTGTTTGATGGATTCATTAGAATGGCTTGAAATGTTACTAAGCATAAGTTTGTGCTTCTTGTGTGTGTTTGTGGAGGGGTGACTTACATTGTTACTAATTGTTGCTAATGTTGCAACTTAATTATATTTATATTGTAGGAAAATTTGATGCCTTGGAAGTGCCTTTTGAAGTTACAAGCGTTCATGTAATTATTATTGTCTACTATTATCTCTCTTATGTGTAATAACATTTTTGGTTGCTTTTTTTTTAATGTATGTGAAAAATTTTCCTTTACTCAATTACTGTCTATTTGAGTTTTATAAATTTCAGATTATGAGAATTAAAATTAAATTACTATCAATTTGAGTTTAATCGATATTATAAATTTAAGATTATGATAGATCAAAATTAAAAATATGTAACTTAATAAAGAATATTCTAAAAAAAAAAAAGATTCTCTCGACAGTTAAACACCTTGTCTGGAGATTAATGAGCAATAAAGTTGATCTTCCAACAATAAACTTCCGATGGAGATTTCCTGACCATACTCTCGACATGTTTTCAACTATTTTTCGACAATTGTAAACATCAGAAGATTATTTTTTTTTTTTATATATATATAGTGATTTATCTAATAATACTTGTATAACTTATATATATGCAACTTCTAGAAAACTGGGATATAATGAAATAAAATATGTGTCACAAATAGTTTTTGTGACACATATTTTGCGTCATTGAAGCCCCTAAGATAGGATATTTAATGACACATCCAAAAAAGTGTTGTTAATATTGCATAAACGACATTGGTTTAATGTCGATAATCAACTTCTCAAACATTTACGACCTGACACTATTAACTATATTTCGACACAATAAAATTGTCATTGTGAGGTCCAAATTGGTTTATCTCTGTAACATTTCCTTATTGACGATATTTTTGTTGTGTCATGGATTGGCGTTTAGTAAAATTTAATTACTACTGTCCACATACACAATCTCCTAATAATTTTGGTGTGTTATATTTTCTTATATGCTGACAGTACTTTAGTGTCATTATTTTTTTAGATCGCAACATGGTCTTTAGGATAATTTAACTACTTAATTCAACATATTTTTTTCCTATAAAAAAACAAATATGGAATTTTCATGAGACACATTTACCTTGTCATTTATCATACAATTTAAAGAGAAAAGTAGCCATACATGTGAGACTCATTTCTAATTTGGGTAAAGCAGTAAAATTCGACTAAGTATTAAGAAGTTGGCGTTTGAATAAATCCGCGGAAAGGATTAAGTGATAAAATCTTTTATGGTTAAAGTATAAGTTTTTGCGATTAAATGGGTAGTTCGCGAAAGAAGTTGTGCGATAAGAAGAGAAAAAGTCTTCGCGTTAGTTAAGAAGTAAAAGGTTGTTAGTTCACGTGGAAGGTTTTTTATAGTAAAAATATAACCACGCGATAAGGTTATTCGTGAGAAATGATTAAGTGGTTGAAGTTATTCAAGGTTTGGGTTAGGTGGGAAGCAAGGTTTGACTATGAAAATGTCAAATATGATTTGACAGGGGTTAACATGTAAGATTAAAATTTTAAGCATGACTAGGTTGAATATTAAATTTGCACGTGTGAAGTTTTAAGCATAAGCTCGTGAACTAAGAAGAGTTTATGCATGACTAAGTTAGTTTAAGAGCTCTACAAATAAGAGGATTTGGGTAACTAAGGAGGGGATGATGAGAGCTTTTGAAATGTTGAAGTGCTACTGGTTTAGCCACGCGAGAAAATGTTTGAGGGAAAAAGAATGTCTTCTTTAGTAAAGTTTGGTGAGTGACTTTCTTAAATGTTTTTATGTTAAAATCTTTCTTGTGATTTCTCTTTACTATTTTGAAAGATGATTTCAATGAGAAAGTGTTTCAAAAAGAGATTTCTACAAAAAGTTTATATGTGTTCAAACTTGATTTATAATGTTAAAGCTTGATTTGATAATTACGATTTCAATACTATGAAATGGTTTTCCAACCATTAGTTGATTCCTTGAGATGATGCTAACTTTTATGTGCACATAAAGAGTCAAGACCACCGTGGGGTGTACGGACTACATGGTGATAAGAAGCTGGCTTATGTGTTGAAAAGAACATATAAAGCTTAGCAGCCTGAGCAACAAGGACGAAATCAGTATGTTCTCGGATGTTGTTGTTACAGTAGTCAAATGCAAGGTAATGAGACCAAGCATAGAGAATGGCTCGGGATCCTTTGTGAAATGAATGACTGTTAACTAATGTGTGTTTATGTGAAATTGTTATGTTATAAATGTGTTTGTTAAGCATAAAAAAAGTTTATGCAAAATGAAATGATTTGTTGTTGTTTATGTGAAATGATTATGAAAAGGTATTGCGAAAGGTTTTCAAAACCTCACTAAGTCTTTTAGACTTACGTTTTAAAAATCTATCTTCCAGGATTGGGAGTTTAGGCCAAGTAAAGAAAAATGTTGAAGGATTTGCTGCGAGGTGATTCAAGGCGTTTTAGAAATGGTTATGTCTTGGTTATTTGGTCACAGTATTATAATAATGTATGAAACACCTGTTATTAATAAAGTTTACGTTTTGGTTTGTATTTACTTTGCTTGGGGTTTCATTGTCCTCCATTGTGTTTGAAGTGTTAATAGTTTAAAAGGAGTTGAGAATAAGATTTTGCCATAAGAAAATTTCAAGGTTGTAACAAACTCGCATCCTATTCCTACTACTTCGGCGTTATCGTCGCAGTACGGTTTGGGGTGTGACAATATATCATAAATTGATATATTTATTTATATGAAGAGTTAAATTAGATTATCAAAGCAATATTTGGTGTACATTTTACGAGAAGCCATACATAAAGCATTACAATGAAATACATGGCATATATTCTTAACAAAAAAACCATGAAAAGTAGCATATCTATTGTGACATGTTTCTATGCTCCATGGATTATCCGAAAACCTGCAAAATTACAAAAAATGTATGCTTGGAAGATTTCTTACAATGTAATTTTTTACCTATACAAAGTATTGTAACATTATCCACCAAATTAACAAATACTCCCATTCAACATAACAAGCACTCACACTCAACACAACAAGCTTATAAGTACATAGAACTTAATGGAAACCATAAGCATCTTTCACAACAAGACTATAGGACAAGAACATAGCAAACTTATCGACTCAGGAAAGTAAGCTTACAAAAACTAAGAAAAAAAGACTAATATCAAACAAATTCATTTGAACAAATACATAAATATAAACTAATAAAAAAGACTAAAAAATGAGTTTCCAAAACTATATACTACTTTATAATGCTCAAGGGAGAAGTTCTTAATCAAACTACATAGATGGAGGCTATACTTGTACCAACCATGCATCCATCACAAACAATATATTGTAGATAATGGAATGGTATAATATAACCTAGTATACTTATTTCGACAAATTGTTGCATCTCAAATAACACAAAAAGCTCTTTTAAGTAAAAATAAATTGTCATAACACAATAGACCTACATGTCACACACTAAAGGATCAAAACTATATGCATGTGTCTAGGCAAGGTCCACTTACTGCCAAAGTTGATAGTACACTATATGTCATGCCTCGCCCCAAAGTGGCCCCTGGCAACCCAATGGAAACGTGCCACCTAGACCTTTATCGTGTACTTTTGATAACTTGTAGAAAGACAAGTTATTGTAGCCTTTTAAGTAAAATAACAAGTTTTTATCGCATGAAAAGAGAAGAAAACAGAGAGAAAAGTAGTTAATTTGATTACTCTGCGAAAAGCCTAACACAAAAGAACTTCATCCATGTTTTACTATATGTTTCAATGCTTTTTCGCAAGATTCTAAGCGAACAAGAGTGAAGCTCGACGAATAGCAAGTTAAACGCAAGCAGATCTACTCAACCTTCGTAGGACGAGGAAGTAGTGCCAAGCAATTAAGCCACTAGAAAAAAAAAGAGGTTGGCGAGAAAGTCAGAAAAGGACAAATAGGTCAAGCTGCGCAGTAGGCATAACTTTTTAGAGATCTTAATGGTGTGTTTTGGCATGTCAGCATCACTCTCTGTATATAAATAGAGCTTTTCACTCCAAAATAAGGTATGCATATTTTGGCTGGAAAGCAAGCTCTTCATATCATCCATTCTTCTCTCTTACTTTGAGTTTTAGGTGAGAGCTTAAAACAAAAAAGAGAGATTCACCCCTTCCATTCCCCCCCCCCCCAGCGCATGTATAGGCAAAAATCAGAGCCAAAGAGTATGTGAGATCAAACTCTGCGGTGTAACACATCTTTTTATTTCCACTTTCTATTTCTTATATTGTGTTGTTTTGTAAGCAGAATTTCATGGTCGAATGGCATAAAGTGTTATTTATGAAAACAATGCATTTCATTTTCCATTCTCCCATTTTTCTTATCTCCCCTATATACATGTAATTGATTAGCTAAGTAGTAATGAATGATGTATTCAATACTAAGAAAGTTATAATGGATGTCGTAAGAGTTTTGCTCAGTTAAACGTGAGTATCTTAATCTTGTTCATTTGAAAGAAGGGCAAAAATATAAATTGTAATCACCAAGCACGTGATAACCATATTTAACTAAGTGGGGAGAAGAATGCAATAGTGCACTCTTGTTGCCAAGCTCATCCTCTGCATATATTACCGAGAGGTTAATGTGTGTGGCTAACGCACTGAAAGGTGTATCTCTTAATTGAGGATAAGTTGTTGTTACTGTATTTAGTATGATTAGATACACGCATCACTTAACCTGTGTATTTGCATCCCGAAAGGCAAGCAAGTATGACATTGCACTGAGAAGTTGCCCGCCTTAATTCTTAGTTAATAGATGTTTGTACCACCTCAAGGTAGTGAATCATAAGTTATTGTATTTAGTAGTTCAATTTTCTTTTCTCGCTATCTCTATACTAAGTTCATATTGCATCGCATTATAACACCATATTCACCTTGCACCACCAAGCACAGTAATGTAAATTGTTAGGGTAATTAGTATATTGTTCAAATGATTTACTGTATAGTGTATACCGCATAAGTAAGCAATTGGTAAATTAGGAGCTTAAATTCCCTGAGTTCAACCCTGGACTTACCAAGAAACCTCTCATTGCTTATACTTGGACGATAGAGAGGAAAGCTTGCATGACAATGTTTAATTATTATGTTAGAAACAGATGAATAAGAGTGCACATTTTATCGCATAACTCTATTTTGCCGACATTTAGTCGTAAAAATTATAGCCGTTCATGCTAACCTATGAATGTAACACTTGAGAGAATCTATTACATGAAAGAAAACAAGCAACTCCTAGCGGGGTAACGCTCTAAACGCCTAGTAAGCGGAATAACTTAACTCCTTTTCTCTCATCTTAAACGTCATCATCTTCTTTGAAGGACACAGGATGCAACAACTTAACCTTTACTAACACGTTCTTGATAATGCATTCTCTTTTTGCCTTGTATTTAAACACATGATAGACACAGATAATACAGTGGAATGAGTATGAAATGGTTCTTTATTAACTTAACACTTTTACAATGTTCTACATAACTTAAACTTTTTCCTTATAACAAGACTTAAAACATGATCCTATAGCCTGGTATCGCTTTTCCATCTTTACGTCAGGTTTACTCGTCTCATCGTGTAGCAATGTACCGACCTCTCTTCGCCACAAAGATGCAGCTCTTTGTGCTGTGGTGGAAGGGGCTTGGTAGAACTCTCTTGACACTGGCATTCGACCCCTACTCTAGTTACCGCCCATTTCTCTTATTTGCCTCTTCAATTGCCTCCTCGAGGCAGGCGCATAGAGGAGTGAAGCTTTTTTCTTCTCTCCTTTTCCTTGTTCGTCGTGCAACCTCAAACTGGATGACAACCTTCAAACACAATTCTTAATCTATACCAATTTCTAAACCTAATCATTAGCAATAATTTCAAAAATAAATATATTATGAGTACAACCAAACACATAAAAACAATAAGTTTCATAATGACTTTATAATATTAAAAAAATTATCCACATACGTAGTTAGAAGAGACCCTCTTGTTTGCTTGTCGTTTTACAATTAAAATAAGTCGAATTTCAAAAATTGGACAAAGATAGAGAATGACATAAGAGGCTCTCATTGGACTACCGTTTTTTTTATAGCTTAGCATATATTTTGACATCTTCAAATTATATTGAAATTGAGTGATGTTGAAATCCTTACTCTTTCACTTTACACAAAATCTCATGAAACTCATAAAACTGCCATAAACATGTAAATTAACCACCAACAACACATTAACACATTTTAATAGCAAATGAGTTGAAAATTTACAAGTAAAAATTGAATCTAAAGTAGTAATGTAAGAGAAATTGTAGTTATGAGACTCATTTTAAGCTAAAACTTTGTTGCGATGCGACATTTCCTCAAACAAGTTTTGAGCATACTAATAAAGGTTGTATTGATGGAGCAGGCTTCTGTATAATGTAATAAATCCGACAGTGAGAAATAAGGATAGATATCAAAAATTAAAAAAAAAATCAATGAGAAAAACAAGAGAGAGAGAGAACGACTTGAGAGATGGAAGAGTGAACTTACCTTTGGAGAGAAACAAAACACCACCTCAAATTCAATTCACCAAACTACAATAAATAACAAGACATAACTACATTCTATAATAATCAATTATTGTGAATCAATAGATTCATACGTTTTTTAACTTAATGTATATATCATAATCAAATGAACAAAGTTTTTTCATTTACACAAGTCATAGTTCAATACAAATGGGCAACACAATAATATTATGGATGAACATGTTGAACCCTAAACATAAAACATCATGCATGTTCTCATTCCTTCAATACAGTTCATAGTATTGTGCATTACTTTCTTCCACACAAATATGGAGTACCACTTTTAGGGTTTAGAACTATAACTCTAATATGAATGAATTTTACAAGAAAACTCACAAACTTAACCATTACAGCTTCATAATGCCAAATTAAACACAAGAAGGATGAAACTTGAAACGAAGCACATATCTTGAAATTATTAGTTGAATTGAGTTACTTTAGAAGTCGCCAAAATTGTTTCATAATGCTTAAACAGTTGGAACAGGAGCCCAATCAACCAAAAAACCCCAAACTTGTTTGATGGCACAAAAGCTGGACGACAACACTAAATTTGGGATTTGTGAGATGCAGTCGACGAAGAAGAGAAGAAAAGGTCAGGCAGAAGGGGAGAGGAGCGACAAAGGCGACGACTGGTGCTTGAATCAGGACCAAAGGAGGTGGTAATCGGAATCGTGGAGAAGGTGAAGAGGCTTACAGAGCAAAAGGGTTTTTTCGTGAAGAAGTTTGGATTTGGGTAGTTTATAAAATATTCCTTTTTGGATTTAATGAAATGATAAATTAAAGAAAATTTAGGTAAACGATGACATTTAAATAATGTCATGCTTTAATGACGGTGAAAAAGTGTCAAGAAAACTCATGACTTTGAAAGTTCCATCTTTTTTTTAAAAAAAAAAAACATGCATTTTAATATTAATGACACATTTTTCCTCCTAAACCCATATATTTTACTTCACTGTGTCATTGAAATCTCAAATTGCAGTAATGTTAGTTTGTAATGACACAAACTTAATATAACGTGAATTGTTAATTAAAAGATGTGATTGAGTCTTTATGGAAAACCTTTTGCTTCCAAGAAACATAAGTGCGTGAGAGAGAGAGAAATTTTGATTTAATGATGAACAGGAATGATAGATAGGAGTTCATAAATCCATTATATTATAATACAAAGTGGCGTTTGATTTGGGATAAGGATTAGTATTTTCTTTGAAGGAAGCTCTTTTATTTATTTAGTTTTTTGCGTACACCCTAAACCCCACCACTTCAACATCAATATTTATCTTTTAAAACATGCACCATGTACCAAATTTCATTTTTTTTTTAGTTTTATGTTGGTTGAGCATACACTACTCTGCTATCACACTTTCACATCATCATTTCTCTCCCGACTAAGTATATATATATATTATTTCTAAAATTTCATTACCTAACTCAATATACAAACACTCCTTTAGGGATAGTTTATAATCTAATAACATCCTATATTGTCTATAAATTTTATGTTAGATGAGAATAGAGGTACACAAATTACAAGTGTGATGTGAAATACACACAAATATAACAAGAAAAAAAAAACTATTCTTTTTAATATTTTTATTATTTGTCAAAAATTTAAGGATGGGTCTTATTTTTTTCTCCCCACATTTATTAAAGAAGTAATAATAGCTAGCAACATACTCAATAAGGAAGTATTTTTCTTGGCCAAAAAAGACATTTCAAATTCTAAAAATCATACCAAATAAAAATCAATAAATGTGATTCAATCAATAAATACATTTCCTTATTATTATTCATATTAAAAAAAACAATAAAAAAAAAATCTTTATGCAACCTGCCTAAGTATTCAATTTGTAAGAATAGAACCTTCCTCGACATGTTTTTAAAGACCACATACATATAAATATTCATACTGTTTATGATGAATGTGATAACTATTTGATTTTTTATTTTTAATTTTTGAAAATTAAATATAAACACTATTTTACCTTTTATTATCCCCTTTCTATCCATATTTTCAAAATTCAAACTAAATTATGAAAGTTATTATTTATTCTTTTAAAATTGTTTCTTAATTAGTAAAAGGTTTCAACTTGTTTCTTAATATATATAAAAACTATTCTCTAAAAAATTTGGGTGAAATAGATTTAATTCTAAAAGATAAAAACTAAACTTTTCTTTTCAAATATATTTATTAAAAGAAAGAAATAAGTAAGAGTTGAGTGTAGTAAATATCCGTACGACTCTGCGCGCCTTACAGTTATGAACTCTGCCTTTCGTTTCTTCAAAGGCTTTCCAGATTCTCCTCACTCTCTCCATTTCTTCTTCCCATTTTCTTTCTCCAATCCCCCACCCATTTCCCATCTACATTCCCGGAAAATTTCCTGCCTGTAATCGCTGCTTTCTATGGCCCATCTTCATTTCTTCCTGGCACTCCTTCTCTTTCACTTTCTCTTTCTCTCTCTCTTCCATTCTTCTTCAGCCCTTAAGGTTCTTTTTCCCCTTCATTCTATTACTCACTTCGTTTTTCCTTCTCTATTTAATGGGTTTCTCTGTTTCTTCTTCAGGAAGGTCGAACTTGTATTGTTAACGGAAACTGCGGCGCCGGTTTGCATTGCGAAACCTGCTTTGCCGATGGCAATGTCCGCCCTCGCTGTACTCGAATCCAACCGATCAGTCCGATTTCAAAGGTTATAATGTACATCGCTCTGTTTATTTCTGTTTTTTCTGGGTTTGTCGGTTCTTTTTCATTTTGGTGGTATTGGGTTTTTTTTTTTTTTTTTTTTTTGGAGCAGGTTAAGGATCTTCCGTTTAATCATTACACATGGTTGACAACGCACAATTCCTTCGCGAAATTAGGGGCGAAATCGGCTACTGGGTCTTTGATTCTTGCTCCCACGAACCAACAGGACTCCATTACTAGCCAGCTTAATGTACGTTATTACATTACTGCCTTTCCTTTTCTGTTTCGTTATTGTTGTTTTTTTCTTCTGTTTCGGTTGTGGAATATTCGAGAGAAGAGTAAAGAAGAGTTTGGAAAAGGAAATTAAAGAGTTGTGTAACGTTTATTGGGCGGTGTAGCGGTGAGTCTTATTGTTGCTTTAGTTGAAAATTGCACTAGTTTTTGGATGTTCGATTCACCTGCCCTTGATAACGAATCTCTCTTCTAGTATTGCTCATTGTCTGTTACTGGAAAGACCAAAACTCCTTTTGTTTTTCACTAATTGAACCCTAATTTGCTCCCATTTGGACATTTTTTCCCCAGATGGAATTACGATTAGATGTATGCTAAATATGGTAGACATATTGAAATAGGTGATTGGCATTGGATGGGCTCTCTACCCCTATACTTTGCTAACTTTGGACTATTCCAATTCCACTATTTGAATGGAACAGCGTTTTCTTTTTCTTTTTCTTAATTATCATTACTGTTATTATTTTAGACAAGAATGGCACACTTTGTTTGGATTGGATTGAGTCGGAATATCATAGTTAATGGGGTTTTGAGTTAATATTTTTTCCAAAATTGGTCAGGATTCACTGATCCAGCTAATTTTATTATTTTCTTAAACAAAAAACAATATACTGTCTTTTTCTTTCTTAATCTATAAAATTCCAACTCTGACAACCAAATTCCTTCCCAGTCATGAGTTTAATGATTGACGTCACTAAATTTTAGTATTTTACTAGGTATTTTTATATTTAAATATTGTAGGATCAAACAAAATTAGTTGAATTGTGTGTAATATCACCTAAAAACCTTCAATTAAAATAATAATAATTATAAAATAAAATTTCTTCAGAGCTCTGTGGGCCTTATTTTGAGCTTTTTAACACTCCCATTAAATAATTAATTTATGTACTTAAAATGATGTATATGATATTTAAACTGCTGACTACTGTTTTTAATTCGACATGTAGAAATGGGTAAAATAGATAGAATATTATTGAAGAACTGTTTACAAAAGAATTTAGAAAATGACCCAAATGACTTAAACCAGCAAATTCCTGTCTAAAGACCTCAACTCATGAGGTTGAACTGAATTGTTCCTATGTATTATTTGAACTAGAGAAATTTGCCTTAATAATTGAACTGAATCTCAAACATTTATTTAACCCAGCTAAAATCAGCCTAGGAGCTGTGGTGGATCCAAAGTGAAGGAGAAGGACAATTCCCCCTCTTATTTGTCTCTTATATATTCACACACAAACTTTACAATTTAAATGTTTTCCTCCATGCCTCTTTCTAATAGTTAGAATTAATAATTATACGCATAAAAACAAGAAAATTTTGATTGAAAATTCATGATCCTGCCCCAGTTCTATTTCTAATGGGAGCCCTTTTTTAGGTTGCTTTATTTTAAATCGAAGAAACATGAAAATCTTTGCTTGACAGGCCAACCCTGCCGATATCTTGACCTAAAAAGTTTAGGAAGATTTATTTCCACTACTCATATTTTAAATAATGCTTAGGCGTGTGTTTTCTGGTTTATTCCTTTATTGTTTTATCATTTTTGGTGCAAGCGTGACTCAGTCACTTGAATATTCCACTTTTTTTTTCGTCTCATCCATTTTCAAATAAGCATATGGCCTCTCTCTCTCTCTCTCTCTTTCACATGTGCTTGTGAATATTTTGGTCCTATTATGTAAGAGATTCTCTCTCTCATGCGCTGGTCGTTTTTTTGGTCCTAGTTCTCTATTTTAATTGGGAGGAAAGATACGGTCGCTTGACAACTACTTAAACTACATTGTTGAAATAATGATACTTTGTTGACTCTTGCAAAAGGCAGTTGAGGTTCATGTTGCCATCAAGAATAAGCGAACCTGAAAGAGTGATACATCTTTAAGCAAAAGCCAGTTAAAAGAAAACATTTTAGGATTGGTTTCGTAACCTTTTCTGTTTGTAGTTCTCATTCTTGTATACCTTTCTTCTTCCTCGCTTATTTTTACTTTTATTATTAGTAGTAGTATTCCGCCTTTTCTAATCTGATTAAAATTTGAAAATGAAGTCTAGAAAGTAGTTGTATACAACCTTATTTTAAAAAGCAGAAAATTAAAGGCAAAATTATTGTTAGACAGGGTCTTACTTTTGGAATATCTCGATGACGTCTTTAACGGGAAGGAACACACGGTCAGATTTAAGACTCTGAAAAAGAAATGTCATACTTTTATGGGATTGTTAGTTTTAGAACAATTCATAATCATATTAACAGTTTTAGTATAGTCTAATAACTTTCTCTCCAAATGAAGCGTCTTGATGAAAGTTTTGTGGATTAGATTTGATGGCTCTGATCTAATCAAAGTAACTAGTATGTGTCTACCTTTTGAACAATATTTACATGAACAGACATATTTGTTACAGTTCTGATTAATGTTTCTTTTACTACATATTGATTATTAATGAACCTGTATTTGTGATGAAATTTTCATTTTGCAGAATGGTGTCAGAGGCTTTATGCTTGATATGTATGACTTTGAAAACGATATATGGTTATGTCACTCTTACGGAGGCCAATGCTACAACTACACAGCTTTTGTAAGTATGCATATTGCAGACTGTTATTTGGTGTTCTGAAATTTGGCTGTGATATGCCTTCATTTTCTTGTATATGTTATTTGAACAAGTTCATGCAAAAACTTTAAATGACCAGCAACCTGCCATTAATGTTCTCAAAGAGTTCCAAGCATTTCTTGAAGCAAACCCTTTCGAAATTGTCACCATCATCATCGAAGACTATGTCACATCACCCAAAGGCCTAACTAATGTGTTTGGTGCTGCTGGTCTGAGAAAATTCTGGTTTCCAGTATGGAGAATGCCCAAGAATGGTGGTAATTGGCCCACAGTTAGTGACATGATCCAGAAAAACCAACGTTTGCTCGTTTTTACTTCAAAAGCAGCAAAAGAAGCCTCCGAAGGAATTGCATACGTTTGGAGATACATGGTAGAAAACCAATGTAAGTTCATTTCATAATGAGTAGACTGAATAAAACTCGGAAAATCCAATAGCTTTTCTTATTGGTTCAACCGTTCTACAGATGGGGATGGAGGAATGAAAGCAGGTTCATGCCCGAACCGAGGAGAATCACCACCAATGAACACGACTTCAAGGTCGCTTGTGATTGTAAATTTCTTCAGAGATGCTGCAAATTTCCCTGAAGCTTGCAAGGACAACTCAGCTCCATTACTCAACATGGTGAACACTTGCCATAATGCGGCAGGAAATAGATGGCCCAACTTCATTGCTGTTGACTTCTATAAGGTAATTAACTCATAAATCAGTCCCTTCAAATTCCTCTGAAATTGATGATTGATGTATATACTAAACATAGTTTAATTTGGTATGAAAATATTCCAGAGAAGTGACGGGGGAGGAGCTGCCAAAGCCGTCGATGTAACCAACGGTCACTCTGTTTGTGGATGTCCAAACATTTCAAGTTGCAAGGTTAGTGATTACTCCTATACTACAATCAAAAGGAAACTTCTTGCAATCTCAATGTTTGGAATCAATAAATAAAGAAATAAAAAAACATAAAAAGATAGACAATTGACACAAAGATTTACGTGATTCACTAATAGTACGTTAGTTTAAATAGTATGTTAACTAAGTTCACCAATAGAGAGACACCTATATGTTTCAGGGGTTTTATAATAACAAATTCTAGAAATTTCAACACTCAAAGAATACCTCTATCACAATCTCTGTACATAGTCTTTGAGTTTGGAAGTCAATATAGATTAAATGGAGAAGAAGATTAAGAAAACAATGAAAACAATGGCATTGAAACTAAAAAGTGGTCTGCATAATCATTTTTCTAGCATTAGAAGCTGCAAAATGTTTGGTTCTGATGAACTATGGTCGATCATCCAGGAAAACATGAGATATGGGGCCTGTGAGTTACCTGAGGCAATTGATGCAGCAAGAACATCCTCAGCAGCAGCAGCAGCAGCAGGAGATGTGCAAAGCAGCTCTGCCCAATCAAAATGCAGATCAGCTCAATTGTTTGCTTTGACTGATACATTACTTGCTGTTGCTGCAGTCTTTCTCTTGTCACTCCAGGAATTTCATGTTTAGAATAATAGTTCATTAGTATCCTCAAGTAATTTAAAGGTAGTTTTTTTTCCCTCCTAAATGATAAATCATACGTATGTTAAAAATAACTTGGAAAAAAATTAAAAAATATGCTTGTTTGAGAGTAGTTTTGGAATTATTAAAATTATTGATATGTTCAAAATTATTTTTAATATACCTTTTGAGACATGTTTTAGAGTGATTTTGGAATGATTAAAATAAATCACTTTGTTGTTGGGTTGAAAATAAAAATATCTAGAATAATTTTGAGCTATTTTAAATGCGATTTTACACAATTAAAATTAATTTTAGATCATTAAATGTAGTGATTTTAAATTTGATATTAGTGACTTAAATTTTAAAATCATTCTTCAAACATGTCTTTGTTGTTTGAACAGAGTGGCGGTCTATATGATAAACACACTAAATAAATGTTTAAAAATTATTAATAGCTTCAAAGATTAATTCATTTAATAAATATTACAATTGTCAACTAAGACTGTTTGATAGTTATAAAGTGGGGTATAACCACTCTGCTACAATCATACTTCGTTTAAAATAAAATATTATGTAATATATATTGTAATATGATATTTTAAAATTAATATTAAAATACAAAAAATCGATAATATGAGTTGGGACATGTGCGTCCCTTAATAAATATGCTCATAATTTAAAATTAATTTAATGTTTTATTTTAAGTTCTTAAATTATTTATATAGTGAAATATATGTTTGATAGTAATATTGAACCAAACCAAAGTGATAATCATTTCAAAACTTCTGATAAATTATATTCATAATGTTTTTCCATTTACTATTTAGTAAAATAGAGTCATTTGAAAACTATTATTTAAATAGTGCTGTTTTGGTTTCTCTCACTTGGTCGATTCTTCAATACTGCCCATTTGTTTTTGGTTTTTTTTTTCTCTCACATTGGTCAAGCTTTTTTTTTTTTTTTTCTGTCCCTTCTTTACTTTATTGATTAAATTCAAATTTGTTTTTTTAATTTTTAGATATTTACCGAGGGCTTTTTAGTTTTCTTTTTCAATTTTTTCTCCCTATTTTTACAAGGGCTAGTTTGTTTTTCTTTTCCTAATTTTTAGGATCAATTTGTTTTGTTTTTAGATAATACATCATTTCTGATTTTCAAAAATAGTAAATTAAACAAAATTTCATATTCTATCAATAATTGCTTCTATTAGTGCCAATAGCCAATACATAGTGATCGAAAGCGATCAGTTTCTATTATGGATAGAATCCAAAATTTTATAGTTTGTAAATATTTTAGTTTATTTTACTATATTTAAAAATGCTTTTTTTCTCTCTTAACATTTACTATAAGAACAATTTGCTTTACCTATTTTTAGACACACTTATATGTTATGAATTGTGTGTAAATATAAATAAGTTATGACCGTGTGTGAATGCAATCATAACAAAAAAAAAAATAGTGGTAGAATGTGTTTTTAAATTTGAATTAAAATGGATTTTATGTTTAAGATTTTTTTAAAAAATCAATTTGTTTTTTAGATAGTTGGGTGTTGACCTAACACCAATTTATTTTTACCATTCCGAAATCAAATATGTTATTTAACAAATTAAAGAAAAACAAAATTAGAAATTACAACTAAACTCCAATGTGGTTAATTTTTAAATAATGTTATTATATAAGTCTAGCAGCAAAATGTCTTGGACTTCATACCACGTGGAACAAAGTATTACTAAATATATCGATATTTGTTTCACCGGGTTAATTTTCTAATTGACAGTTGTGTGTGGATAAACAAGGTGCATAGAAATAAAGACTATATAATATATTCATATTATTTCTTAGAAAAATCTACAATTGTATTTTTAGTAACGGTTTATAATTGAAAATTAGTTAAAGGTAAATTAAAATTGTTTAAATCAATATGCAATGTGAAAACATATGAGAAGACTCTTCGTTTATCAAATGTTTTGATCGTTCTTACAGTTTGTCATATATTTTATCTTGGACAAACTATCATTTATATGACTTCCAAATAATTTGAAACATAATATATTACATTAAAACAAATAAATCTCTCGTACAATGTTGTACTGCTAATTTATATGGTGAATGACTATTAATACTAAAACACCAAATCATATATTGTATCATTTTACTATTCACGTTAGAAAAATCAAATAACCAAACCAATCTTTTTAATTTAAAAAACTAATACTAATCATATCAAATATCATACAAATTAAAAAAAGAAAGAACCCTAAAATTCTACACTAATCCTTCGAGTATAAAAAAATTAATAACAAAAGAAACTAATGTTTTATTTTCTTTTAATTTCACATTGGTTTCAATATATATACCTATAAAAAATTAAAATTTTGAGTGTATTATAAATTTATCTAATGTTAATTCTTTTTAGTATTGAAATACTGGTGGAGATCATATTTTTACTCATGGTTTTTTTTTTGTTTTTTTAATTTAAATTTGGTGTATCTAAGGATTATTTTCTTTATTTTTTAATTTAAATTTCTAAGAAAATATTTATCATAAAATAAAATAAAATCTAAAAATAAGAAAAAAGGTCAACTTAAAATAAGAAACAAAATGAAATAAATGAAAAAGAAAATACAAAGGAAATTTCTCAACCAAATGAACACATGGCAAGAGTATGTTATTTTCTCTGTCATAGGATGAGTGTCTTTCCCATTTTCTCCCCTTTTCTCTCTTATTGGACTTCTTTCCCTCTCCAGTGCATCAAATCTCTCTAATAAGTTTTTGAAATTACAATATTTTACTAATAAGTTTTTGAAACTACACTATTTTACCAATAAAATTTTGAAACTACAATATTTCAATAAATCATCCTCAAAACTTCAACCAAACACAATTTTGAGGACTCAACTAGAAGGTGATTCAAGTTCTTGATTTTGAAAATAAAAAAATTTATCTTATGTGAATTTAAACCCACAATCAAACATATATTTTAAGTTCATTTAACCTGATATTATTGTACGAGCTATACTTCACAATTGAATTCTTTCGGAAAATTATGAGAAATAGGATAAAATTGAAAGGAGGAAAGAGTTTTGGGATGAATTTTAAATTTAAAGAATTGTAAGACAAATTATTAACATTAATCATTTGTCAAAATATGACAAACCATAATTCTTTAATGTGTCAAGCTACATGTACTATATTAAATTTTATTTTGGCATACCGAAATGAAAAAAAAAATACACAAAAAATAGTAAACTCTCAAGGCCAACAACAATAGGAATAAGTTTCAAATGCCTAAATGTGATCACAAAATGCAAAACCAACTACAATAAATCTAAAAAGTTTCTAAGTGATATTTCTACAAACCATCCAAAAACTAAAAAAAATCATATAATTTAAAATGCCACGTATGTTTCTAGCATCCAAATACCCCCAAATGCCACTGTTTTCAATCAAAACGTCTAAAGGCCTAAGTGTCTAAGTGTTTAGGTGGTACTTCTACAAACCATCAAAAAACCTAAATTTGAAATGTCACTATATACATGATTGGCTACTGTAACTGCACGATGGTCACAAAATAGTACAAAAATCAATGTGAAATGTATGCATGATTGGCTACCGTAACTGCAGGATAGACACACAGAACATTGAAACATGCTTTAACGATATATTCTTAAAATTTTTAGTTTAGAAAAATATGTACAAGTGTTTGAATGTGCATCATCTTCCTCTTCCTCTTCTAGATCAAACTTTTTTTTTATGTCAGCCCACCTTTGTTCCCATTTTGCAAGTTCATTAGTTTAACTTTTCATTTGCTTCTTTAAGGCATGCCATCTTATTCTTCTCTTTCTCACGTGTAGATGACAAATTACTACCTAATGGTTCACCACTTTTTGGGTTGAAAGTTTGCATTAAGAGACTCCCTAGTACAATTTCGCTTGCCTTCGCACTCGAAGTCTTAATACCATCTTCATTTGACTCTGCAATGATACGTTGCGTTTCCGGCTTAATGAAAGATCTAGTTAGATTAAATATATTGAATAACATATGAATTTACTTAGACATGATAAATATCATATGAATTTTAGGGGGTCTAAAATTTAAATTAAATTGTTATTAAGCATATATATTAATTATTGATAAATTTTTTGAAACATAAAGAATCCGAAAATGATGAATTTATGTTTGACATTATTTTAGAAAGAGGATCTAAATTTTAAATTTAAATTTATCAATAAGAATATAATTTTTTAAAATAAAAATCAATAAAAGTAGGTAGATAATCATAATTGACCTTATTTTAGGAGGGAATCTAAAATTTAAATTCAAATTGTTATTAAAAAAATATATTATGTATTATTTAATAAATTATTGATGATTTCTTTTAATATAAAAAATAAAAAAATGTTGTATTTATGTTTGGCATTATTTTAGGGAGAGAATCTAAAATTTAAATTCAAATTGTTATTAAACGTATATATTATGAATTATCCAAATAAATTGTTAATTAATTGTTTGTGTGAGCAAGAAATTTCAGCAAATTAAATTTTGCCATGTCATCACAGCAAAATTGTGATGATTATAATTTGATTGGATTTTGGGTAGTCAAGATTTCTAAATCGGGCCAAACAAGGGGACCCGAGCTCGTCAAGAAAATGGGTCCAAGTCCAAGCTCAAACCCAACAAACAAATGGGCCCAAGCTCAAACCCCAACAAGCAAATGAGCCCAAGTTCAAGCTCGACGAGCAAATAGGCCCAAACCCAAGCCCACCTAAAGCCCATGAAATTTCTCTATAAATAGAGAACTTTGCCACTCAATTTAAGGAGGTCTTTGGTTAAAGAAAAAATTGAAGCTTTGAAGAATTAAATATTCAAACTTCTACATGTCGTCAACCTTGAGATAAAGAAGTTCTAAAGTTTTTATCTTGTATTCAAGAGAAAGCATCAAATGAGTAAATACTAGAGATTGTATTCATTAATATACAAAGTTCAACAAATTTAATTTCACGAAATACATTTCTTCGAAATCTCGTGTGAACAGTTTGAAATATAAAAAATCCTTTTAGTTAAAATATTTTAGTTATTTTAGGGTATGTTGGTCCAATATTTTTTAGTAACAAAATAGCACATTTAGTTAAAATCTACAAAATGTGTAGATTGTTTGAAAAATATATTGTCTTCGTGAATCTGCTACCATTCTTATTATTTTCGATTTGTGCTATTTTCCAGTTTGCACTTAAGAATCCGTTATTTTCACTATTATCTCAAATAAATTAGTCACTAGCCCATTGGATCAAGAAACATTTTCCTTTAATTAATTCTATACATTATTCATTAAACAAGCTGAGGTGACAAAAATAATAATTCTTTTTTATCATTAATTTTGCTAAACAAATCATTAAAAAAAATTGAATTTCTTTTTCTATCTGTTTCTTTCCTTTCCTTCTCTTTCTTTCCTTCTCGATCGTCGTAGCCACCCCCCTTGGCCTTTTCTACCCTTAAATTTAGATCGTCGACCGCTTCCGCCCTCCTTATCTACAGTCACCGCCCTCCTCCGTCGTGATTTCGAATTCCAACAACCACATCCTCGCCTACAATTTGACTTATCGGTTCCAGCCACCACGCCCGTAATGTCGGCGGCATCCACCACCTCTTTATGAACATCTGAAACGTCATTGCCGACCAACCCTTCTTCAGCCAATTTTGAAATCCTAAGAGATACATCTTTTCTCCCTCTGCAAATGTTTAGTGTTGGTAGGCACCCCCTCCCGCAGATCTGGAATGACCAACGTCCTTCCATAGATCTAGAACTTCGGTGCTGTTGGCGGATACCACTCTCTTTTCCCCAACAGCTGCAACCACCACCCTCCACCTTCCCGTCGGAATCCACAATTTCCTCCTTCCGAACATCCTGAATGTTGCAGGAAGATACATTCTTTTCCTTGTGAAGATCAAGAGTGTCACCGGCACCGACAGACACCTCCGCATTAACAACAGGAATGTCGACGGCAGCCACCGGTTTCTCCTTGCCGTGATCTGGAATTTCGTCACCCACTGCAGTGACGACAACAACCTTCTCCTCCTTTCCAGCGTCGGGAGGCGCCTTTTCTTCTTCCTCTCGATGGTTTGGGGAATCAACGGCCGTCCCTTCCCCACAGAGAAAAAACCTAGGAAACCATCCTGACCAACAAGTTCCCCCTTGAACGGATCTGGAATGTTGTTCCCTTTCGGCAGCGACCGACCCCATCTCCGGCGGATCTGAAACATCGACAATCACTTTCTCTTCCCTGCCTGGTTTTGGAACGTCAGAATCCTCATTACTCCTCCGCCCCCCGCAGATTTGGAATGTCGGCCTACATCTAAAACAACTGCAGCACCCACTCCCTTCTTTCTGCAAATTTTGAACGTCGAGATTTGAAGAATCGTTGGAAACCACCGGCTCCTTCTCCGATGTCTTTGGATTGTCGTCTACTCTTTTCCTCCCTCCGCAGATGTGAAATGCTTGCAAGCATCCCACTGAATCCTCTTCTTGTTTATTTACATTATCATTACCCACTTCTTCTACCTTTGGAGCACCGCCAACTACCTCTTCCTCACCGGCAACCACTTTCCTCCTGCAAATCTGAAACGCCGGCGAACATTTCCATCGTCCACAACAGCAACCACTCTCCTCTTCCTTGCGCCGATCTGGTGCGATGACGACTTCCTTTTCCTTCACCAAGTCTGAACCACTAGAAGTCACTTCCTCCGTCCGTGGTTTCACGCCGTCGATAACCACTCCCTCCTCTTTTTGAAGATCCGAAACACCGACGACCCTGCTTTTTCTTCTTCTGAAGATCTGAGACGTTCGCAAACACCTACAACCACACCCATCCTTGACATCTTCCACCGCCGCCTCCTCCGGCGGATTTAAAACGGCGTCAACAACCTCTGCCTCTGTAGAATTAGCAACCACCTTTCTCTTCCTTAAAGAGAGATGGAATTTAAGCGCACACTCCCGCCGCGTGGATTTGGAACTTTGCCAACAGCAACAACCCGCCCCCCCTCGTGCAGATATAGAACCATCCACAGCCACAGTCTGCACTGTTTCCTCCTCGGGAACATTGGTGACAACCGCCACAGCATCCTCTGAGGAACCTGGAAGGACGACAGGGGGCCTTTGAACAAGGCGATTGGCAGGATTAAGTTGCTTGGATTTGGAATTGGCATCGTTGCAAGAACCTGAATGACCAAAAGAGGTAAGCCATTTGGTGAAAGTGGGGAATTCTTCCATCTGTAGGTTCCTCCGATGGCGGGGCTTCCTTGACCTCTGTTCTTCCTTTGGCTTATTGGTGGCCATGAGGATGATGAAGTGGAAGAGGATGAGGAAGAAGGAAGAAGAAGAGGAAGAAGAGGAGGCAGAAGGAGATTGAAAGAGAAAGAAATGGTTGCCAATGGAAATGGATCTCCAAATTTGGAAGTGGGTTCCCACATTCTCACCTCTCCACACCCAATGATTTCCCCTTGGGAAAAATAGATTCTGAGGAGAGAGAATATTTATATATTTTTTCTATTTTTGAAATGGGACGTCACACACATTACTAAAATCTTCCCTTTCTTGTTTAGTTCAATTACTATTTTCCTGATTTAAATTCATGCTTACCCATTCAAATTTGGTATAATATTTTGAAATAGATCTCAAATTAATTGAATTGTTTTTATCTCACCATACTTATCGCTATAGTTGTTGTTAGAGTGAGTTTTATGTAATAATCAAAAGATAATTGGATTAACCTCATAAACAACAAACAACAAACAACAAATGTAAACAAATTGAACTAAAGTTTTTTAGAGTATATTTTATGAATAGAATTTAAAAAGAAGTAAATATGTATTAACTTTATACTTAACTCTAAATGTAAATATCTTTTTACTTAAGTATTTTAATTTGTACCATGACATGAAAATTTTGCAAATAGAAAATGGTAGGAAAGAACCAATAATTATTTTTTTATTCTTGTATTTAACTGAGCATGTTAAGTTTATAGTTTGGAAAATGAGTGTAATAACAAAAGTGATTAAAATATTTAGAAATATAACCAAATGTTTTATCAAGGGGAATAAAATTTACTTTGTTTGCAAACTATGAAAATTATATTGCCATGTTTCTAAGTATAGCAAAGTTACTGTGATAAGATACATCAAGATATATCCATATAAATATTTATCAGTTTAATGATAGATCTAGATAGACACTAAGAGACATGGATAGATATTGTATCTTGCTTTTTGGTGGTTCAATAATAAAAACTTCATAATTAAAATGCTTAGTTTGAAATAATTTTATGTTGAGTGACTTCATAAAAATTATTTTATGATGTATGTGAATAGAACAAAGTACGATGAAATGATTTGTGTTAGTTTATGGGGACAACTTTCACTCTTAAGAGTATTCAAGACAAGCAAGAATGGCGTAGCTAGGTGCAGGAGATGCAGGAAATGACAGAGTAATCAATTGCTAAATTTAAAATTTAAATAATGATCCAAATTTTGGGTTTAAACTGTTATAGAAACACATCTATCACTAATAGAATGATTAGTGATAAAATTTTACCAAGTATAGAAACTAAACAAAAATTGTGAATCTAGCTAAAATGTTTTTACTAAGAGAAGTTTAATGGTTATAAAAGTCTATCATTAATAGACTACTAATATCGATAGTAAAGGTCTATCATTGATAGTGTGTTATCACTAGTACACATTATTATATTTCTTATCCAGAATAGCATTATAATATTTTTACAAAAATATCAATGAGAAATCGATCAATGATAGTGTGGTATCAATGTTAGACTTATATAAGGAGTTTATCATTGATAAACTTCAAAAACTAGGAATTTCATGCCTTTAGTGAGCTTTTTGGACATTTTCTATGATTAGAGGTAAATTTTGTTATATTTGCAATCAGAGTTATTTTTTTGTTATTATTTATTATATGAAATCAACAACTTTCATTGAGATAAAAATGAATGAGTACAAGGGCATACAAAAAAGAAAAAAAACCAGTCCAACATAACCACTCCATTCAAAAAATGGGACCAACTAAGTTGTTGATAGTAATCTATATAATAGATAGGTAGTTTATCACCAATAAACTTATATCACAGATAGAAGTGTATCGGTGATAGACTACTATATATTATAATCAACAACCTATCGGTGATAGAGTCCATCATCGTTAGACTTCAAAAATTAAAAATTTCATGTCTTAAGTGAATTTTCATACTTTTAATGGGGGTTTTAGATATTTTCTATGGATTGAAGGTAAATTTTACTATATTTACCATTAGTTTTAGAGAAAAGCGTAGAAATAGTAATTTCTGATATAACAAACACAAAATAGCAAAAATCGGAAATAATAAAAATTTTAGTAAATTTCCTATGTCTGCCTTTTTTTTTTTTTTCATTATTCCGAAGTGACTCTTAAAGAGTTTCAAATTTGCCTTCATCATGGTTTAATGGTTGATTTTTTCGTTTAATTTGATTTAAATTTTAAATTTACGTAAATCTTATAAAGTATATCTTTTGGTAGTGAATTTCACTTTCTTTATTCCTATTTCAATCTCTCCCTTATTTATTTATATACAATGTTTGTTTGCATATTTGATTTTCTATATTTTAAGTCTAATTATTCGATACTCTTTGGATATATTTTTCATTTTCACCTTTCAACAAAGGAACAAGACGAAGAATCTCTTGTGTGTTACCGGATTTGCTAAATGATCACCTAAAATCAAAATGCCAATATCTCTAAGAAGGAAAGAAAAGTGGAGTGAATGTAAGGAAAACCAAAATGGCGAGATATTGTATGGCTTTTTAGCTCAATTTTAGGGTTTTCAGTCATACTGCGGCTTCTAGTTGAGGTAGAAGACGTGAGACAGTCCCCATTCATGCTATTCACGCCACTTGTCCGACCTCTAATTTGTTTAGGGATTCAATATGGTGGATTGAATTTTGGAAGGCTAAGTGATAAAAATACAAAAAATTGTATGTTCTATTCTAAGCATTTGAGTGTTTTCCTTTTTTCGTGTTTATTTTTTATTGGAATTGTGATTTTCAACCTCCAAAATATCCTTATGTTTTTGGGGAAGAGAGGTAAATAAAATTTATTATACTAATTTAGATAGTGTTTTTTTTGTTAGATTAGAGTGAATTTTTTTCTTAATTAACTTGGGAGAGAAACATCTACCATATAATTAGTTTTATATATTATATTTTCTCATTAATAGATGTGCTTTGGTTGATCATACTAAAAATGGATTGTTTTTAAATACATTGTTTTGTTTTCTTTTTCAACTATATTATATTTGTGGATTTTTTTTTGTTTGGTAGATTTTTCTTCCATAACTAAATTGAAAGTTCAAATATTGAGATTTTCAAGAACTTTAATAAGCAAAAGGAAATATTTTCAATTTTATATATTTTTTAGTTTACTACGTAAGTTTATTTTGGTTGATCATATTAAAATTGATGGTCAATTTTTTTTTTTTTAATTTTTAACTACATTGTATTTGTGAGACTTTTTTTTAGGTAAATTTTTCTTTCATAAATCAAAGTTCAAATTTTGGGATTTTTAATAAGCAATAAAATTTTATTTTCATGTTTGAATTTTATATTTTTTAATTTACTATCAAATTTTTGAATACAGACTATTTGTGTTTGGGTTGATCGTATACAAAAATTGATTATCAAATTTCTTTATATATATATAGTTTTGTAATTTTTATTGTTTGACAAAATTTGTAAGTGGATAGAATTTTGTTTTCATCCTTGAATATTAAGATTTTAAGATTTTTTTTAATTTACTAGATTTAAAGATTTTTTTTTATGGTTAATGAAATGTTTTTGTTGGTTAAGATTTTGATTTTAGATTTTGTTTTTCAAATTAATGAGTTGTGGGGTTATTTTTTTTATTTTGATATTTTTTAATTAATTGGTTTTTATTGTCTAGGATATTTTCGTGCTAATTAATAATAATAATTTTTCCATTTTTCTTATTTTAATTTTTTTTTTATATTTTTAAAATTAGATAATTTAATGGGAGGGTGAGGCTTTTTTTTTTTTTTTTTGAAACGAAATTAGTAAGAGTTTTGGCATAAGCATGCCACACACATAATGTATATTTTTAAGATCTCCATTTTGTCCCTAATATAATAGAATAGCAGGTCGGTCAGATACAATGTAATTCATTTACCATGCATTAATTATCGATTGGAATATTTGAAACATCGATGGTGGGATTTCAAACCTAATGGAATCAAGAGATAAAAGTAGCCAAATTATTGAAATATAATCTAATTTGGGATGTCGAAGATTTCAACCTAATGAAATGAAGAGATAAAATATAATTTTTCATCCTTTTAGAAATTTTAATTCTCGGTTTTATATATAAAATTTGTTTTGATTTGACTAACATTAAAAAATATTTAGGATTGCCCAATCTTTAATTTGTTTCGGTATTTTGATTTTAATTTTAATTTATAATATATCTTTAGATTTTTCATTATTTTAATCGTTTTTTATTATTTTAAATTCATATTAAACCATTTTGATTAGTATTAAATAAATATAGCTTCATACTATTTGTGTATCTACTTTCTCTTTCTTGTACAAAAAATATTACTCTAAAAATGAAAAAATTCACATGCATAGCATGTGTTACCAACTAGTTTTTTAAAAAAACGTTGATAAACAATTGATGTTCCTTTTCGATTGGGGAATGGGAATCCTAAAAAGTAGGGAAATATTTTTCATTAAATACAATGCATTTTAAGTACACTTTTTCTATGAGTTGATTTTCAAGGGCTCGTTTTGTAAGGCCCTGATCGTATACCCCTATACGATGAATGCCCTGTTATGAGGATAATGCACGAAGAGACTCCTATTGGTAAAACATGATTTGGAGAAGGACTAGGCGACGAAAGACCTCTCTGTTGGTTTTTTTGGCTCTTAATCTCAAATTAATTAATTTTAATTAATTAATATTTTGATGATAACAAATCTAAATTTTTTATTGACAATTTTATTATTTTGAATAGCCCATAATGTAGAGCTTGGAACAGTGATTCTAACGCCTCTTGAATCACCAAAATCAGAGTTCAAACGAAGAAAATATTGCTAAAAGAAGGTTAACGAAAAAAATACCTGAGATGGTGATGTGACGGCTAAGTAATCAATTTGAATCAATTAGAGAAAATCACTTGGGAGCAATGGAGGAGTAACACAAGTGGCTTTTGCTTTTGTTTTATTGGCTTTTATAAAGAAAATAAATTTAATATTATTATTTATCTTCGCGTCTAATGACTAGTTTTTTTAAAAAGTTGGTAAAGTTGCTTTGTTTGGCTTTAAACAAATTATTTTGATAAGACATATTAATATATTATTATTTGTGTTGTGTTTAACGACTAATTGAGTTTAAATCTCAACCATTCAATTTTCTTTTAATTACATCCAGTGACCCAAAATGATTTTGGATTTATCTTTCCCCTCTTTTTAAATAATTCATTATCCCAATTTTTTAACAACATTTTTGAATTTTACAATCCTAAGTGCAAAAACCATCATTGTTATTCTCTATAAAGCTTCCAATTTTTTATTCTTTTCATCTTGTCTTTGAGAGAGTTCTTATTGTTGTGAGGATTAAATATTGTGAACTTCAAATTGTATACTCACTCATTTAGAGAGTTTTCTTTTGTTTGATTTAAAACTTCAACATATGGTAACGGTTAGATCCTAATCCGTGAAAAGAATCGAGTTTGCTCTTGAACCTGAAAAAGAAGCAAGTAGCAGTTTGACTCTAATCTGTGGACAGAGTCAAAAGAAGATTTTTAATCAAAATTCCAAGAGATGCTTGAAAAAGTGATTGTAGGTCGAGTTCGACCGGACCACTATAAAATTACGGTGTCTTCTTCTCTAACTCTTTTCTAATTATTTTTGCATTTAATTTTAGTTACATATTCTTATTGGTTGAGTTTGATTGCATACTCTATTTCATATCTTTTTATCAATCTTGTTATTTAACATATTTGAGCAAGTTTCTTTATTTAATTTAAAAATGATCTAATTAGTTTAATTTAGGCTTATTTGTTAAAAAGTTTAATTAAACCCTATTCACCCCCTCTAAGGTTGCCATACCGGTTCAACAATTGGTATCAGAGCGAGGTTGCTCATCTTGAAATTTTAATTTCTTGATAAACTTTATTGTTAGAGCATTATGGCAAATTTATTGGTAAATGGGATTGTTGAAGGTCAATCTACTTCTAGACCTCTTTATTTTGATGGTTCAAATTATGCATATTGGAAAACTAGACTGAAAATTTATTTGTAATCTATTGACTATAATTTGTGGTTAATTGTTGCTAAAGGTCTTTATGTACCAATGAAAAAGGTTGATAATGTTGATAAGCCTAAATTAGAAGAAGACTATGATGAAAATGAAAGGAAAAAGTGTTCTTTTAATGCTAAGGCTATTAATTTTTTGTATTGTGCTTTAATTAAAGATGAATTTAATAGAATATCCATGTGTTCTTCCGCTCAAGAAATTTGGAATACTCTTGAAATTACTCATGAAGGAACAAATCAAGTTAAAGAGTCTAAAATTAGCATGCTTGTTCATAATTATATTTGTTTAAGATGGATGCTAATGAGACTATCACCGATATGTTTACTAGATTTACTAACATCATAAATGTTTTGAAGAGTCTTGGTAAAGTTTATACAACTTTTGAAAATGTTAGAAAAATTCTAAGGTGAGACCTAAGACTTGGGAAGCTAAGGTAACGGAAATCCAAGAAGCAAAGGATCTCACCAAACTTCCACTAGAGGAGCTTATTGGCTCACTCATAACTCATGAGATCATTATGAAGGAGCACTTGGAGGATGAGTCCAAAAAAAAGAAGATCATTGCATTAAAGACCATCTCCTTGGAAGTTGATCCCGAAGATGAGGATGAAGTTGATCCCGAAGATGAGGATGACCTTGATGAAGATGACATTGCTTATTTCTCATGTAAGTACAAAAATTTCATAAAAAGGAAGAAATATTTCAAGAAACATCTATCAACCTAAAAAGAGTCAAAAGGTGAGAAAAGCAAAAAGGATGAGGTGATTTGTTATGAATGCAAAAAGCCGGATCACATAAGAACGGATTGCCTCTCCTCAAATCATCTAAGAAATCCTAGAAGAAGGCAATGAAGGTTACTTGGGATGATAGTAGCGAAAGTGAAAGTGAACTTGAAGAAATGGCAAACCTTGGTCTCATGGCTCATAGTGACAAGGAAGATGAACATGATGATGAGGTAACTCTAGAACCTCCTTCTATTGATCAATTGTTTGAAAAATTTGAAAACATATAAAATGACCTAGAAAAACTTAGTTCTAAGTTTCTTTTGCTTAAAAAGAAACACAATGTTTTAACTGGTGAAAATAAGTCTCTACTCCATAAAATTGCTTGCTTTAAAGAGAATGAAAGTATTGTGCAAATTGAAAAGTTGAATGTCTCTAGTGATAAGCATGTTTGTGATTGTAATGAGAAAGATGATTTGCTTGATAAAGTTAGATTTGTTGAGCATGATAGTTGTGAAAAAGATAACTTGATTAAAGTGCTTAAAGAAAATGAACTAAATGTTTTACAAGATCTTGATAAAGCTAAGGAGACTATTAAAAAGTTGACAATAGGTACTCAAAGATTGGACAAAATTATTGAAGTAGGAAAATATTATGGTGATAAGAGAGGTTTAGGTTATATTGATGAATCATCTACTCCTTCAAGTTCTAAAACTACATTTGTTAAAGCATCTCCTATTGTGCCTAAGCTTAATATGCCTAATGATGTGTCTAATCATGTTAAATCTAGTGTTGTACCCATATGTCATAATTGGGGTGTTGAAGGTCACATTAGACCTAAATGCTTTAAATTGAAGTATGCTTACACTACTTCTTCAAGAAGAAATTTTTCACAAAGAGCAAAATTTTACAATGCTCCAAGGAAGAATTTCTCCAAGAAAAGTAGAGTACATAAATTTGTTGTGAAAAATAAATCCTTGCATAATGTTGTTTGTTTTTCTTGTGGCAAGTATGGACATAAAACTTATTCTTGTTACCTATCTAGATCCAATGCTTGTAATGTCTATGAAAAAATGAAATGGATCCCTAAATATGTAAATGCTAACATTCTAGGACCCAAACAAGTATTGGTACGAAAGGATCAAACTTGAACTTAGTTGTTTTTAGGTTTGTTTAAAAACCTCAAAGAAAAACAAATGGTACTTGGATAGTGGTTGTTCAAGACACATGACGGGAAACCAATCCAAGCTTCTCTCTTTCTCCGAAAAGGGATGGAGGCATGATAACCTTTGGTGACAACAAGAAAGGTAAAATAATTGGTAAGGGTAATATAGAAAACGATTTATCTACTTTGATTGAAAATGTTCTGGTTGATGGCTTAAAGCATGATTTGCTTAGTATTAGTCAATTGTGTGATAAAAGATTTAAAGTAATATTTGATAAAAAGAATTGCATAATTGAAAATGTTAGTGATAGAAAAGTTTTGTTTGTTGGAAATAGGGATGAAATTGTGTACACTCTTGATTTGAATGATTGCCCTATTATTGATAAATGTCTTTTGGTTTTGCATGATGATTCTTGGTTATGGCATAGTCTAGGACATGCTAGCATGCACTCAATTTCAAATATTTCCAAGAATTGTTTGGTCAGCGGTCTTCCTAGTTTTAAATTTGAAAAAGACAAAGTTTGTGATGCTTGTCAAATGGGTAAGCAAACTAAGTCCTTTTTCAAATCTAAAAATGTGATCTCTACTACTAGACCCCTACAACTATTACACATGGACTTATTTGGCCCTTCTAGAATTGCTATGGTGGAAATTATTATGCATTTGTGATAGTTGATGATTTTTTAGATTTACTTGGGTTTTGATGATAAAACATAAGGATGATGCTTTGAAAAGTTTTATTAGTTTCACAAAAAGAGTTCAAAATGAAAAAGGATTTTTTATTTATAAAATTAGGAGTGATCATGGAGGAGAATTTGATAATGATGCTTTTAAAGCTTTTTGTGAAGAAAATGGTTTTTCCCATAATTTTTCCTCCAAGAATTCCTTAACAAAATGGTGTGGTTGAAAGGAAAAATCTTACTTTGCAAGAATTTGCTAGATCAATGTTGAATGAGTATGATTTATGTAAATATTTTTGGACGGAAGCCGTTGACACCGCTTGCTATGTTTTAATAGAGTGTTAGTTAGACCCTCTTTAGATAAAACTCCTTATGAACTTTGACATGACAAAATTCCAAATATTGGGTATTTCAAAGTTTTTGGTTGTAAATGTTTTATTTTGAATAACAAAAGAAAACTTAGAAAATATGATTCTAAGATGGATGTTGTTATTTTTCTAGGATATTCCTCTTCTAGTAAAGCGTGTAGAGTTTTGAATAAGAAAACTTTAGTTATTGAGGAATCTATGCATATTGAGTTTGATGAATCTTGTAATAATGTTTCTAATGAGTCTATTTGTAGTGATGATTTAGAAAAAGATTTTGGAGATTTACTTGTTAGTGACAAAGGCAAAGAAATTGTTTCAAGTATGCAAGATGTGAACATCATAGAAAAGAAAGAAGACGGTTCTTCATCCTTGCCTAAAGAATGAAGATATGCTCCATCTCATCTTAAAGATTTAATTCTTGGCAATCCCGAACAAGGTGTGAAAACTTCGTCTTCTCTTAATTTATTTAGTAATCTTGCTTCTGTGTCTTAAATTGAACCTAGAAGTTTTAAAGATGCCGAATGTGATGAGTTTTGGATTTTAGCTATGCAAGAAGAATTAAATTAATTTGAAAGGAACAAAGTTTGGGAATTAGTCCATAGGCCTTCTAATGCATCTATAATTGGAACTAAATGGGTTTTTAGAAATAAGATGGATGAAAATGAAAATATAATTAGAAATAATGTTAAACTTGTTGCTCAAGGTTATTGTCAAGAAGAAGGTATAGATTATGAAGAGACTTTTGCACATGTTGCTAGATTAGAAGTTATTAGAATGTTGTTTGCTTTTGCTTCTTATAAGAATTTTATTTTGTATCAAATGGATGTACAAAGTGCTTTTTTAAATGGTTTTATTGTGGAGGAAGTTTACGTAGTACAACCTCCGTGCTTTGAAAGTTTTGATTTGCCTAATCATGTTTATAAGTTGAGAAAGGCTCTTTATGGCTTAAAACAAGCTCCAAGAGCTTGGTATGATAAAATTAACAATTTTTTAACTTAAGAATGACTTTAAGATGGGAAAAATTGATAATACTTTCTTTACTCAGGTTAAAAACAATGACATGCTTATAGTGCAAATTTATGTGGATGATATTATATTTAGTTCTACTAATCATCTTTGTGTGAAGAATTTTTCAAGTGTATGCATAATAAGTTTGAGATGAGTATGATGGGAGAACTTAGTTTCTTTCTTGGTCTCCAAATCAAACGACTCAAGAATGGCATCTTCATAAGTCAAGAAAAACACACAAGGGATTTGCTCAAGAGATTCAAATTCAATGAATGTAAAATTGCAAAAACACCTATGAGCACTACCACTAAGCTTGATAAAAATGAAAAAGGTAAATGTATGGATATAAAGACTTATCGAGGTATGATCAGATCTTTACTTTATTTGACTGCTAGTAGACCCGATATCATGTTTAGTGTATGCCTTTGTGCTAGATTTCAATCTTATCCTAAAGAATCACATTTGCATGTCGTTAAAAGGATACTTAAATATTTGCTTGGAACTATTGATGTTGGATTATGGTATCCTAGAAATGTTGAGTTTAACTTGGTAGGATATTCCGATGTGGATTTTAGCGGTAGTTTACTTGACCATAAAAGTACTAGTGGGACTTGTCAATTTCTTGGTACTTCCTTAGTATCTTGGTTTAGTAAAAAGCAAAATTTGGTTGCTTATCCACTATCGAAGCGGAATATATTGCGGTTGCTAGTTGTTGCGCACAAATTCTTTGAAAGAAACAAACTCTTTGTGATAATGTGCCTATATTTTGTGATAATACTAGTGCCATTAATTTGACTAAGAATCCTATACATCATTCTAGAACAAAGCATATTGATATTAGGCATCACTTTATTAGAGAGCATGTGCAAAATGGTCATATTACTCTTGAGTTTGTGAGCTATAATAATCAATTAGCGGATATATTTACCAAGCCTTTGAATGAAGAAAGTTTTTTGTAAAAATAGGCTTGAGCTTGGTATTATTCGTTGTGATGCATCTTGATGTTATATTTTACTTGATATTGTTACCAAACACTACAAGAAAATAGGTCTCTCCTGATGTCGTAACGGATGTCGAGAAAATCGACGTTGACGAAGAGAGAAAAAACTGACGTTGACGAAGAGAGAAAAAACTGACGTTGTGAAAGACACGTTGGGATAAGGAGGTAAGGGCGATGCAGATAAAGATGACATCGTTGAAAAGTAGAAATTAAATAATATGTTTAAACCTTTACCGACATTTTTACCCATGACAACGACACATGTTTAAATAATATTATTAAATTCAACCCTTTGCCGACGTCATGTGTAAGAACGTCGACAAAAGTTTTAAATCAATATTAATGTTAAAGCTTTTACCGATCCTTACCCTCCACGTCAGCAAAGGTTTGAATAATATTATTAAATTCAAACCTTCGCTGACATGGAGGGTAAGGATGTCGGCAAAAGTTTTAACATTAATATTCATTTAAAACTTTTGCCGACGTTCTTATACACGTCGACAAAGGGTTGAATTTAATAATATTATTTTAATCTTCACTGACGTCAATGTTGACTACGTCGACAAAAGTTGGATACATTAATTATTATGGTTGGACTTTCCCCGACGCCATTAGTGAAACGTTGGGAAAAGCTGGAAAGGTCGATGTTTTCGTGCTGTGTCGACTTTTCCTTTCCTTATTTGTTCTGTGAATACAAAATACAGAGAATGCGAAACTGAAAGAGAAAAGAAAAGAAAAAGAGAAAGAGAGGGAAGAAGGAGAGTTTGGTCCCAACACTATCGTCCACCGCCGTCGTTGTCCTTCGCTACCGTCGCCCACTGCTCGATCATCCTCCCTTGTCCTCCATTGTCGATATGCTTGGTATAAGATTTTGTCCATTTTTTTGTTTTGAAATTTATATAGTTTGAAATGTATGTATGTGTTATATTATGTATGTTTTATTATGTATAGTTTGAAATGTATGCATGTGTAGTTTGAAATTCATTGTGTTTTTGGTTATGTATTATGTAATTTTGTATGTGTAATCCATGCAAGAGATGTATGTATGTGTAATATATTATGTATGTTTTTATATGAATATGTATGAGTGTTTATATGTAAGTTTGAGATTGGATATGTAAATTTGAGATTGTATGTTGATATTATATAATCTATGTGTAATGTATGTTTTTTAAAGTTTGAATAAGAATTAGATATTGAATTTGATAGTTAATTTAAATTTGAATTTCTGTTTAATCTCAATTATAATATGAATTTGAATTTAAAGTTGAAAACGAATGTGAATTTTATGACTATCCTACAGTTATGGTAGCCTATTTATTTATGTCAAAAATTAGTTTTTAATCTGTTATTAATTACTAGCTTTGAGATTCTTAAGGGGCTTTTAATTAAGTATGTATGAATTGTTAGGTATGTTGAAAGTGTAAGTTAGATTTAAACTTAAGTTAAGCTTTGAATATAATTTTAGTGATATATTAGAGATTGGACAATATAGCATATTGATGGAGTAAGTTGGAGTAAATTGGAGTAAATTGGAGTAAGTTAGAGTAAGTTGAGAGGTGAGATATAAAACTAATTAAATGTATTGATGCTATAGAACTTTTAACGAGATGGACAAGAATTGGATGAAACTTAGGGATAGGTTTTCGGTTGAGTACAAAGAAGGAGTTTTCCAATTTTTAGTGCTTGTAAAAACATCACCTCAATAATTACGGACAAATAAGGTGTCCATGCAAGAGATGTATGAATTTGAATTGGGACGCATTAGAGGGTGTGGAGCGACATCTATTAACCACTAGAATAGCCTCTTCATACATAGACTGTGTGTATCATTGAAAGCTAGTGAACTTGTACAAAGGTATGCAAATACTTGATGAAGGAACGAGTAGTAGTAATAATCCTTTTGTTGAAGGAACTAGCAGTAACCCGTTTTCTAAAGAAAATAAAATGTTGGGTATGTTGGATGATTTACAATCTGGTATCGAACACGTAGAAGGAATGAGGGAAGGTTTGGAGGATGAAATGGCGTTTATCACTGGAGTAGATTTAGAAGAAAATAGAACAAACGTGGTATTTAAGAAATTATTAAACCAAGCAACTATTCAGAATTTTCATCCCTTAACTTTTTGGTTACGATGATGCATATGAAGGTTCTAAATGGTATGATCAACAAGTGTTTCAACATGATTTTACAGATAATAAAACGTGCATTTTCAATGTATGGTACCAATATCCTTGGTTCATTCTACGAAGCCAAACGTAAGTTGCATGAGTTGGACATTGGATACGATGCCTGTAAGTATGAATGTGTACTGTTATGGAAGGAGATCGAGGATTTGCAACAGTATTCGATTTGTGGTGAGCCTCGGTACATGGTTAGTTCTAATGGCAGATCATTAGGAAATTTTTTTTGTAGAAAGTATTGGCTACTTTTCGTTGGTGTCGAGATTATAGCGCTTGTTTGTATCGCAAGAAAGCTCGACAGACATGAGATGACGTAAGGATAAACGAGTGAAAACAGAGGATGTGCTTAGACATCTAGCTGATGCAGAGGGATGAAAGCACTTTGATTATGAATTTCTTGATTTTGCTTTAGAGCCACGTAACGTTCATTTGAGGTTAGCTTCAGATGGATTTAATCTATTCGGTCATATGAGTACCTCGTACAGTATGTGGCTTGTGGTGTTAATTTCTTACAATTTGCTGCCATGGAAATGCATGAAAGAGTCAAACTTTTTCATGTGTTTTCTCATTTCCAACCCAAAATCTCCTGGTAGGGAAATTGATGTGTACCTACAACCATTAATTGAAGAATTGGAAAATCTATGGACTTTTTGTGTGCATATGTATGACTATCTTACGAATCAGTGTTTTCAGTTGTATGCAACCATGTTATGGACAATTAACGACTTTCCAACATATGGTGATCTATCTGGGTGAAGTACGAAAGGGTATCAAACATGTCCCATTTGCATGAGAGATAGATCTTCGTTTGGGATTAGAGGAAAAATAGCTTTCATGGCCAAGAAATAGGCTACATGATAACCACGTTTGGCACAGAAGTAGGCTACATGATGGAAAAGTAGAGCGTAAGGCACCTCCAATTGTAATGAATGGCCAAGAAATCTTGGAACAACTAGATTCGTTAGTGTTTCTAGTTATGAGCAAGCATCATGCGTTGAAAGATAGAAAATGAAAGAGAGCTCTTAATTAGATAAAGAAAAGTATTTTCTTCGTTCTTCCTTACTGGTCGAGACTACTTATTCGTCACAAACTTGATATAATGCATATTGAAAAGAATGTTTGTGGCAACTTGGTCGGTGCATTGTTAAATATTGAAGGAAAAACCAAGAATACCACGAATGCCCGGTTGGATATACAAAATTTAAAAATAAGAAAATATTTACATTTGATAGAAGTCGATAACCGATTGGTAAAATCACACGCAAGCTACACGTTGACCAACAACGAGCAAGTTGTGTTTTGCAAGTTCCTAAAAGTAGTTAAGTTTCACGATGGATTCGCCTCTAATATTTCACGATGTCTAAATGCAAACGAGAAAAAATATCAAGTCTCAAAACGCATGACTGTCATGTTTTGCTATATCGACTTCTACCAATCGATGTTTGTCCATTCTTATCGAGAAATGTGTACACCGCTATGATTCAACTGTGTAATTTTTTTCGTGATTTGTGCATCAAAACGGTAAGAGTTAGTGATTTGGATAGATTGTAGGTAGATATAATAATTTAACTATGCAAACTGGAAATAATATTTCCTCTTAACTTTTTTTCAGTGTATTAGTACACCTTGCAGTTCACATACCATACAAGACTAAGGTTGTTGGTTTGGTTTCGTACAGTTGGATGTATCCCATCGAAAGAAGTCTCTGCACACTAAAACAATATGTTCGTAACAAAGCACATCCTAAGGGGTTTATTGCAAAAGACTATCTTATGAACAAATCAAGTACTTTTTGTTCGTGGTATCTAATTGGGATTGAGGCCCGATTCACCAGAGATGATCGAAATGATGATAGCATTTCAGAGGACATGGTGATCGGTGAGTTTGAAGTGTTTGTTCAGAAGGTACGACCATTGGGAGTACCAAAAGTATGTATCTATATACTAATCATGATGAGTATGTGCTATATTTGTCGCCACCTAAACTCAAAATTATGTACTTAAGGAAACACCTACCGTTGATACATCATCAGGGTGAAGCCGTTTCTGAAAGTTTGAAAAGACATGAACGAGCTTTTTCTGAATGATTCAAAGCTTAGGTATATGTAGGAGTAGGGGACTTCGAGAAAGAGTACATGCAGTATTTTATATTCTATATATAATCCGTTCATTTTAGGTTATAACAGAAAGGCGTGAGAGTTCAAACAATATTTCTCAAGATTTAATCTCACTCACAATGGGACCTTCACTTGAGGTTCGCTCTTATAGTGGATGCATTGTCGGTGGTGTATGATTTCATTCTTTGGAGAGTGATTCCCGACGCACAACACAGAACAGTGGAGTCATGGTAGTCGGTGAAGGTAGTGGAGGTGGTGCTGACAACAATTTTTACAGTATTTTGGATGAAGTGTTGCACGTTCAATATACATTTGTACGACATACTTTGGTTTTTAAGTGTAGATGGTTTGACATAGACATCAACAAAAATCATAGGACGCATGTGGAACTAGTATACAAATCAATAAACACGTCTCATTCTTGGTTCATGAGGAACCAATGATTCTCACAACCCAGGTCCCTCAAGTTTTCTACCTCGAGGACCCTAAAAATGGTACGAATTGGAAAATTGTTCATGTGGTAAGCAGTAAATGTGTATAAGACATGCCAGAAGCGGACGATGTTGAGAACGACCAACTTAATGTATTGAAAATCGTTGTCAGACATTTTGTTTAATGTTTGTTGGCTTTCATGTCTGTAGAAATTATATCTAACTTTTCGATCGTAATCATGATTCATACATTTTTCTAAATTTGGATGCGTTCGATAATGCGAGACGATCATCCTCGGTGGGCGACACTTCAGGTTTCTCGTTACACTTAGATACTAGTACTCATCGTTACTATTCAATCTAATAGGCTGTATTTTGTTTTGTTGAGCCATCCAACCCTCTCCAACTCCCATTTCGAGGAGGCGACAAAACTCCAAGAACATCGAGTTTGAGAGATAAGTTCAACAGAATGGGAGGATTTCCATTTCAATCCCCCCGAGAGGGGATAAACTTGTCTCTCCACATGCCCCTCGTTTTAGCAGCACGATTGGTGTGTTGACGCAAAAGACGTTTCCAATTCAGGTGCTAAAGTGGGCAGATGTACCCTGCGAGTGCATCGAGGTCGTCAAGGACGGCCTAGGGGTAAGTTTGTAAATTTTTTAACATATATATATGTTGAACTTACGTATGTAGAAGGCTAATCTCAAACTTATTTCTTTTGGAACAATTTTTCGTGCTGGATTTCTAGGATCCATCATTTAATCGGTTTGTTGAGCATCAAATGCTCACCATGTAGAAAGAGTTTAGGGGAGATAACCACCAACACTTTAAGAAGTTCAGTGACCTTGAAGAAACACGAGCAAACCCACCGTTCAAATTGGTCAATCAGGTGCCAAGTTGACACTTTCTTTGTGACCATTATATGACTCGACAATTCCAGGTGATTTATATATATAGTCTACCTTAAAATCAATTAACAGTAACTCGTTTAATTTTAGGTGATTTATGTACGGGTTAATAAAAAAATTTGAAACATTAGAAGCTTGAACAACTGGTCAACAACATTGAAACCTTAAACTTAGTATTTTTAGGAGAATGGTTGGAAATGACTATCATAGTTATTGTTATTATTATTTTGGTGGTTACAAATATATATTGTAACCGTTTTATGCTAATAATGTTATGTTTTAATAAGTTAACAATTATAGATCTAAAATTAAATTTAGATAACTTTTATTCTTTTTATATTTATTTGAGAAAAAAGATTTTGGGGTGTGGTGGTTTTTCATCCGTTAAAAAAAAACTTTTATTTTTTACTGAACAAATATCTTCTTTGATTTCATTCCTTACTCTCGCGAGTGTACACTTGAGTTGGAAAATTGTGTTAACCTAGGGAAGCAATGACATATGCAATTTAGCTCCGAGGTCGTGTCAAATTTTGTTTTTAAGGTGACATGACACAACAATGATTGACATTTGTTTTTTCTAACATTTCTAACAATTTTGAAAGCAAAATTATTCTACGAAATGTCAATCAAATATAGAAAATTTGTTCCAGACCTGTCCAAATTGAAAATAAACAATGGAGTGAGTGAGATTTTGGAAATGCCACGAAGAGAGAACTTCAACTGTGACGTGCAAGGACCTAAGCAATGTGAACATGGAGACAAGGGTGTAAGGTGGAGATGCAAAGGATGTGATATGTCAATGGTGGTGAAATTGGGTGCTAATGTGTTAGTCATGGGTAGCCATGGCTATGGTCTAATGAATAGGATTTTTGGGTTGAGTTTCAGGACTATCCAATTCTTCCATCAGTTAAAGTCCTTTTAAGTAGTTACTACATTGAAGTTAGTATTTTATTACTTGAAGCGGAAAACTTAATTTATGGGCGTTGGTATTGCAAATGAATCGGAGGTTAGTAATTGTTAAAAAGAAAATAAATAAGAAGGTAATTTCTTTTAGATATATTCTTATGCATTCAATCGATGACTTTAATTAGAACTGTTAGTTTGCTTTGTTATTTATAAAAACAACAATAATAATGAAAGAAAAGATAAGTTAGGAAAAGTTGTTTAGTGGATACTTTGAATCACATGAATAATATTATTGCATGATTGCTGTAAGAATGATTAGCATAAGAATTATTTTGGAAATGTTTAGAATTTAGCTACTAGTTTTGGAACATCTACTATTATAAAATAAAAACTGATTTTTCATTGAATTCACATTTATGGGTGATAACAACCGTCACATGATCAGTAATTTTAATTATTATATGATGTACTTAAGTTAAAATGGATATGCTTGAAAATTTCTTGTTTTTGATCACAATAATGCTCACATTGGATTTTTAAATTTTATTATTTTCTCCTTCAAAACCAATTGGAATCTTGAAATTTTATTTTGGGTGGAGAAACTAAGTTGGTTTCAGGATACCCTCTTGGATCAAAGATTATAACTTAGTGCTGAAATTTTACGACCACACAAGCATATGCATGCTATATTTTATATTTGTAAATCATCTACAAAAAATAATGGTTTTCTGTCACCCTTGGAGGATGTAATTTGTATATTCCAGTGGCTATATCACTTTTATCATGTAGTTATTGAGGTCCTTTTGATAATGCAATTGTCCATCATTGCTTTGTATGCTCTACAGCCACTTCATTATAACTAACATACCAAGTGTGTTTGATGAAGGCTATTTACTGAAGTTTAGAGGTTATGTTTCTTGACTTGGAAGTTTGGAGGTTATGTTTCTTGACTTGCTATTAATACCAAAAACTAAAGTGATGATCTACAATTAGAAGAGACTTTCAAATTGGAGAGTAAATATTGGGTAGAATAAATTAAAGAATTGATGATCCAATTAAATTGTCAAATATGTGATAAAGAAATTGAATTTCTTTTGTGGTTTTGGTGATTTATTCCACAAATGTATTCAATTTTAATTTTTTCATTTCAAAACACTGTAAATTCGAATAATGTTGGCAGCGAGATTTTTTTTTGGGTTGGAAATTTGTACTATTTTAAAACTTGAGGTTTCTCGAGTTGATTTTTACTATGGGTTTGGTTTTTCTATATTTTAAGGCTCAACAATGTTTCAAGCTTTTATATATGACATGAGAATTTGGCAATTTTATTTGATTGATATATTTGAGCATGTTATTCAATATATGTTTGATAAGTATATATTGAATATTTCAATGACAAGCATATTGATTCATAGTTATTGTATAACTATTAATACCATAAATAGAATGCTATTGTGATGAATTTGAGTTAGTCAACAAAATGGTACTGTTGAACTTTGGATATATTATGCACTTAAATACCTATAATTGTGGGAGTGTGTCTAATTAAGGTAGCATATTTTGTGTTCAAGAAATCTATGGTATAATTGAAAATCTTTGACTATGTTTATTGATTATGCTCATAATAGTGTTGCATAGATTTATATGTTTAAATGATAAATTACTTTGTGAATATTGAGACGTTATTGTGATCTACATGAGCATGTCTATTAGTATTTTGGCATGAGTAGAAATAATATTTCATGTATGTTATATTTGAAAAGGTTTATGCATGGCTTGCGTCATGAATTGTCACATTTGGTCATTAATTTCCATGGAGTTGAAAGTATTATACTATTATAGGATCTTCTGAAAGTTTAAGATATTGTCTAAACTATCGAATATGGGATATTTTTTAAGGCATGAGGACTTATATCCCAAGTTGTTCCTAAAAGTGGTATCAGAGTCACATCGTCCTTAGTTTGGCCATGTTGATATAATTCTTAGGTGTCGAACAAAGGTGTAGTAGAACCTTGAAAGTAGTTTTGATGTGATCCATGATTGAACTCTATCAAATAGGTAGAGTATGTACTCTAATGAAAATGAGTTAGCCTAGACAAGAGTTAAATAGATGAAGGTCTAATTTAGGAAAGATTCAGTTGGAACTCTTTTGAGAGGAAGATTATTGTTGGAAATGCGACCAAAGTCCTCGTACGATTAAATTAGCCACTATAGAGCCTTAAAGGCGTTTGTAGTTGTATGTGGTCTTCTAATACATCAAGTATATGAAAAGATGATATTCCTCAATGGTAATTTGAAAGAATCAAATTTCTTTATTGTCTTTAACTAGTTCTTCAAAGTTTGATGAGAATTTTTTTTAATAACACTTTAGTAAACAATGTCTTAAGAAGTGAATTGTTGATATATGTGTTTACTAAAAGTTGTTTGGAGTTGATTGTGTGATTATCTGTTTGTATATTGATGATATACCATTCTTTGATACAAACATACATGTTAGTAATGCTATAAAGTTATTTAGGTCCTCACATTTTGAAGTGAAAGATTTATGTGAGACTAATGTGTTGCGTTTCGTATTATTGAAATTTTTTTGATTTATGTCAATCACACATTGAACACTATTAAAGAGATTTGATAGTTTAATTATGCTATTGTAAGAACACCCTATGATGCTAGTATGAGCCTTAAGAAAAGTAAATGAGATATTGTTTCTCAATTTAAATATGCAAGGATTATAAAAAGTATTATGTTTTCTATCAGCTGTACAAGACTTGTTATTGCATATGTTGTGAGAAGATTGAGTATATGTATACATAATCCTAATGAAGATTATTTTATTGCTCTTCGTCATTTATTAAGATATCTTAAGGGTAGAATTGATTATGGTTAATTTGCATTTTAATAATTTTCTACCATACTAGAGAGGAAGTGTATGCAAACCGAGTAACATATAATGACGAAGTAAGCTTTACTAGTGGGTACATGTTCTTAATAAGAAATGTACAACCATTGTATGAGGACATTAGTATGAATCACATAGAAGCCTGATGGGAGATGTAATATTGTAGGGGACCTCTGTACCAATATATCTTTATTGGGATTCACACATTGTCATAGGTATTGTCAAGACTAGTGTGTTATGGAAAAAGAAGGCATATTCACTTAAACATAGAGTTGTGAAATGATTGTTGATTGAAAGACTTATCTTATTGAAGTACGTGAGGTCTGAGAGGAATTTAGCAGATCATCTCACCAAAGGCCTAACAAGGAGAGTAATTATGAGATTTTCAATAAGTATGGGACTAAAACATTTGGTGGTCCACAGTTCATCTTTGGGTGGTCTATTGTTATAGACTGGATGGTCCATAGCCACGTGTCGGTTGGTAGTTGGTTTGCGTGCATAGATTTGTCATTTTGATATTTCTTTCGCAAACCTCTCTTCCCATTCTTCCTAACTTGTAATATTCTCCATCTTCTCTATTTTCCAGTTTTGTATTTCCTTGTAATATATGTTGTTCATATTGTACAATGGCCGAAGGCTTACATTCTTTAAGGTATATTACAATAGTCGAAGACCTACATTCTTTAATGTATGTTACATATTTATACCTTTTCAATCCCTCATTTCTTGGCCTTTTCACTTGTTAATGTGTTATTAGTAGTTAGGTTTGTGATAAGTTATTGATAAGAAGTTTAACTTATAATTCTTATAGCGTTAGTTGAGCTAATCTCAACTCTTGCCCAACATAAGTCCCCAAGTACTACTCGAGAGGGTAGGTAGCAAGGACATTGTTAACACGCGTAAGGGAGAGTCCTCTCTCTTTACGAGATAACTTCCATCATTTGTGTCTCGAGAGGTGAACAAGTGTGGACACTAGGCGCCAAGAGGTTGTTGTCCTTAATTGCGAATCTCTATACGTCTTATAATTGAAATCTTCTAGATATAGCTCTCCTAATCACACTTAATCATATGGATCTCCAGAGGTGACCATGTGTGGCATTTAATGACTCTAAGAGGAGCACACCTTAATTATAAGTTGGTTGAACGAGTTATATCGCATCAAGGTTGTTGCGTTACTTAATCACATTACAATGCATAGACATTCCTTTGCTCTTTCTCGCATACAAGTTAGTTCGCACTCTCATTACACCATCCATATTTCCCTTTACAAAATCTCTAATTGTAGACATTTAGTGGTAGTTTGTTCGTGCATTTATTTTACACCATTTGTTATTCTTTAATTCTTTTATACTACTTAGATGATAAGTAAACCCTAGAACTAATATCTTAAATCAATTCCCTGTGTTCGACGTTGGATCATCCAAATAAACCTACTGTTTCACTTGCACTTGGACAAACAGTAGAAAAACTTATCCTCAATAAGTTTCACTTGGATCATCCAAATAAACCTACTGTTTCACTTGCACTTGGGCAAGCAGTAGGAAAATTTATACTCAATAAGGACTTAGTCCTCATGTGATATGGAGATACATAAAGAGCAACTTTCATGCAGTGAACATGCTCAGTGATATATAACCTAGACTGAATATAATTTATATATTCACCATTTACAAACACCAAGTCCCAATTGTTGAATAGAGACAACGCTTCAATAACCAACGCACCAGTAAGCGATCGTTTAGATCGTATCAACACAATTGTGTAGTTCTTTTTAAATGACAGGAACATGGCTTCAAATTTAAACGATCGTGCTGACCATGGTAAACGATCGTGTTGACAATGGTAAACGATTTTTTAAATCATGTCAAAATGATATTTAAACGATCTTGATATTCTCAAATATGAGAAAGATGAAGTAGCTTCAAAGAATCTTGCTGAAAATGGTGAAGATAAAATAAGAGACTTAAACAGAAAAATAAATCATTTAAAAATATAAGAAAGAAAATCTTGAAGAGAATGTGAAGAAATCTTCAAGAGAAGATGAATAAATCACAAAGAAGCAGAAGAAAGAGAAATGACGAATTGTTCGCAATATCAAGGGCAAATCTAATATTTATGAAAATATTTTACAAGTTTCATGGACTTTTGTTTTTTGTTACACAGACAATAAATATTCTTGGGTTTTGTTACATTTATGAAAAGTAACTTAGAAAATTTTTGAAATTTTTCGACAAATTATATATATATAAAAGATATATTATTTTTAAGCGTATAAAGAGTTTTGAGTTGAGTTTTTAAAAAATAATTTTTAGAACAAATAAGCTAGAAAAATTCTATATTGCTCTTCAGTTGAAAAAAACCGTAAAAATCAACTTTATGCAAATTTTCTCCTCCTTATCCCTCAGTTTCTCTTGTTGTGTGTGGCTTCTTAATAAGAAGAATTTGTTTGGTTCCACATAAAATATGAGATGGAGTTGTTGACTTCGACACTGGTGACAACCATTTCGACAACTTGCAATTGGTTGCAACTACTCCATCCCTTTATTTTGGCTTTAGGAGAAAATTTCAAGAGAAGAAGAAGAACTAAGAAGCCATGTCAAAGAGAACGACGCATAAATATAATACTCGAACATCTATACTTCAAAAAGTTTAGGGAAGAAGAAGAACTACGAAGCATTGTGGATTGCATGTCTTAATCACCGGTAATCCTTCACCTTCACTCTACACTCTCTTTATTTCAACTTTATTTCAACTTAAAAACTTTGTTGACAATCAAATTAGAATCAATTTATTAACAGCTAGAGATGATGATGAAGGTATTTGTGTATATGAATTCCATACATTTCAATGAAAACGTTCTTTCTGTTTGAAGAATGAATGTAACATAAAGTTGGCTATCGTTTTGTTTTATTCTAAAAGTTGAGTTCGAAATTAGAAAATTTAGGTGAACTTTGTACTGTTTTCCTGTCTAGTTGTCTTCTTCTCGAAGAATATAATTTGTGAATTAGAGTTTGTGTGAAGTAATCATCATGAATCTATGATTATTATTCTAAGAAAAAGGAATTTTTGTGTAGCATTTAACTATAGAGGAAAGGTTGTTAAATCTTTTATGTTAGACAAGAAGAAACATTTTGAAAGGTTAAATATCAACGACGCGGGAAAAATTCTATTGAAAAGGTAACTTTGATCTCTCAATGTGTATATGCATTTGAGTATTTTACTTTTATGTCAAGAAAGGACTGAATTTGCATTGAAGATGGTTTACGGTCAAAATTTTGAGTTATGTACATGATTTCATTTTTAAATTGACAAAATGTTTGGTCTTTAGATGGTTTAAGACTAATATTTATGAGACGATGTAGCCAAAATGAAATATCTAACTATATTAATAAATTGAGTCATTCTGTTTGTGTGAATTGATCATGAAAAATACTCATTCTATTTGAAGGAAGCATGCATAATTGAAATCTAGAGTAGACTCTCTATTTTACTAGTTAAACTAAGCTCGAGTCAGGAAATTTAGGTGCATTTTACATGTGGAAAGATAACCTTGTGAAGTTGTCTACTCTAAGTAGGAAGAATAAGCATGAGATTGATAATTTGAAAAGAGTAGAGTTTCATGTACGCATCTCCTTGATGATATCACTCTAAGGATAGAGTCTAGATGTGGATTTATTTGTTGGTTTGTTTTTGTTCTCTTGTGTGTGTGTTTACATAAAATAAAATAAATATTTATAGTTTATATCAAGTTATGTTGGAAAAATATGGAAATTGTTGAACTAACTCATGTGTTGCCTATAATTTTATAGGTTGTGTGGACTCTTTGTATGTTAGCGCTCAAAGGAAAATTTGGAATTTGAAAGGCAATACCGCATGAACTATATAGGCTGTGGACTCTTTGTGTCTTATCACTCAAAGGAATATTTGGAATTTTATTCTTTCATATATATCTCCTAGTATGACGTGGATCATGATTCATGTGAGTCTTTTGATGTATAACAATGACATATTAAAATCTTCATTCATTAGACAAATTGCTTTTCTTAGAAGAAGTGATATTGGTGTGTAACAATAAGTTAATTATTTTGTAATTTGAAGGTATTGATTTTCATATCGCAAATCTCACAATAATTCATTATATATATAGTGGAGTATAAAAAAATTATAGTGATTTTGTTTTATGTTTTACTTATTTTTTAAATTTTGTAAACAATATCACAACCATCTTTCAAACAACTCGATAACCCCAATTTTCAATATTATGCTAGAAACTTTTTAAGGAAGGCATCTTGCAGACATCTCGATGACCCCAATGGTTCAATATGAGTCTTTTACAATGTTTAGAAAGTTGTTTAGGTACCTATGTATTACATCTCACATACATCTCGCACATTTCAAACTTTTACTATGTGTTCCAAAATCAAAGTTCTACCTCTCTTAAGTTCTGTAAAGTGCTTTCACACATGTTTAGAAAACTTTTTAGGTACATACATATTTTCTCACACACATCTCGTACATTCCAAAATTTACTATGCGTTACAAAATCAAGTTACTACCACTTTTCAGGTTTTTGGAGTGGTTTTACGCATGTTTAGGAAGCCACGTTTTAGGTACATATCTATTATCTCACACACATCTCACACATTCCAAACTTTTACTATGCGTTCCAAACTTGAACTTCTACCTCTATTAAGCTCTTTAATTAAAGTGCTTTTATGCATGTTTAGCAAGTTCTTAATTACAAATTTTTATCTCACAAGCAACAAATGATCAGTAAATAAAAATACAACAAAAATCAATAAACATTTTATTGTAAAAGATGTACAACAACTTTTCATTCTTAGTCTACTCATTCCAAATTTTGGCAACCAAGATCAACTTACAAATTAGAAAATTTAATTAAGAAACCAAAAACTCAAAAGAAGAAAAAACTATTATAAATCAAAGAATAGTTTCTACACAAAGAACAATTTCCAAAAAAATCAAGAAAGAACAATTCACTACAATGGTTGGAGTTTGAGAAAAATTTCTAATTTGTAAGAAAAAATGATGTCCACTGTCATCCAAGCCTCCATTTTCGCCGTTATCCATCGTCCGATCATGTGCACGAGGGGTATGTTTGTGTAAAGTCACCATAAACTCACATAAAACGAATATATATTTAGTTTGGAGTTGAACAAAAATTCACAATATTTTTTCTATACTCCACTATATAATGAACAAAAATTTGAACATATCATCCTTAAATTATTATGAGATTTGCGATATGAAAATCAATACACATTCAAATTACAGGATGATCAACTTATTGTTGAATAAACTAGATCGAATACATCAACAACAACAATCAAATCAACCAACAAAGAGTAGTAAGTCATGACAACAAATTCTCAAAGAATATCAAGTTCAATCGATTAAACACAAGAATTAAGGTTTTTAAAAGAAGGAAATTTTGCAAATCAAATGAAAACCACCATTAAAATTTCAATTTACTGTTGTAAGCAGCCAGTATTTATTTTTTGCTAAGTGTGCATAATTTTCCATTCAACAATTCAGCAAATGATAGAAACATCTAAATGAGACACTCTAACTCTTAAAGAACTTTTCTTTTTAAAATGGAAAGAATTTTTTCTCACACATTTTCACACAAAATCTAGATCTAGCTAGCCAATAATAATAGAGCAAAAATCAATAAACAAGATTTTCACACCAACTATACAAATTTATCACCTACTAAGAAGTTCAGTAACCAAACGAAAGCCACCTTGCCACATTGTTTGAACTCCCTTCACCGCATTGTGCCACCTCTGTCTGATTTCATTCATCTTTATTTCGAAGATGTTGTGGCAGAACAAGAGAGATAGAGAGAAGATCACAAAGAAGATGGAATCACATGAAGAATAAAGTTACTCGTGTTCGTAGCCGATGGTCACAGTTAGTTTGTTTGTTGAGTGACGCCTAAGTTATATTCGTTTAACAACTACCGAGGAGAAAATAGTGGGGAGGGGAAGAATTAAGACATGAATGGGAAGCACAAAACTAGAGAAAAAGAATGAGAAGCATGAAATTAGGTTTTTTTTTTATTAGGGTAGTTATGACATTTCACATAAATGTTTTTACTAAAACTCTTATCTTAAAAAAGGGAAATTGTCAAAAATAGCAAATTTGACACAATATTTACAATATATAGTAACATTTTTAGATTTGATCAATAATAGACATTGAAAGCTACTTATATGCTTCTATCAATGGCATTGATAGCCACTAATATAGACAATGATAGAAGTCTATCAGTGGCTATCATTGATAGAATCCAAAATTTTGCTATAGCTTGTAAATATTTTAATTTATTTTTCAACTTTTAAAAATTCTCCTTTAAAAAAAGTAATCCCAAAAATCCCTAACACCCTAAAATGTATCCCATTTTTGGTAATTTCCTAAGTTTTTTTTAGTGTACCTCACTTGTTTGCTACTCAAACATTACATTGGTCGATCTCTTGTAACGGAAATTGATATGACCTATCAACTTTCTAGCCACTACTAGTTATTAACTTCACTGTTACCCATCTGAGTTAGTACTACTCAAGTCGTTATGCACTGCTTTCAGTAAGCTTGACCTTTGGGTATGATATCTTATCCTCCGACGAATTTAGTGTAGGTCCATGGGGGCTCAAGCCCGAGCTCTCCCCCTCCATCCCTCCAACTTTATGTTCTTTATATATCTAATAACTAGCCTAGTGGTAAAACTATCTTTCAGACTCTACACAAGTTCAAGCCTCACTGATCTTAATTATTAATTGACCACTTACATGAGACATGATTATGCTTCCTTAACAATGTTAATATTCTCAGTTAATTATTCAGTTACATAAAACGTATTTAGTATCCCAACAACCACAAATTAATTATCTCAATTGTGGTTTTATAAAAGTTACAAGATTAAACCATATTTAAATTTATCTCGTACTTCTTTATGTATACTTGACCGTTCAAATTATAATGCATGGCCAAAATAATACAAACATGCATATATATGTTTACATATATACTCCAAATATGTAGATACATATAAATGAATGTAGATTATATAGACATGGGTTAAAACCCATTTGTTGTGAAAAATATGTTAGAAATGGACTTTACTCATGCAACATTATAGGGTTAGCAAACCTAAACCCAGGAGAGTGAGCTCGTGCTTCTTCGAAGTTATATAGTGAGGTCGGAAAAATGTTGACTTTTCTAATTTTTTTAAATTTTTTTTATATATATTGATATATATTCTTTATATATATTCACATTTATTTTGACATACAAAGCTTGATCCTACTTTATCAACTTAAATGGCTCGAAGTGGCTTAGGTCATTTTCTTTAGCTCGGGCTCTAACGAAATATATTGTCCACGATAGACTTTTGATCATTAATGCCCTAATCTCGGCCTAAAATTAATTATATGTAATTTTCATCCTCCAAATATGAATCTTCATTGCAATAAGATGCACAATTTTTTTTCTTATATTACAATTTTTTAATGTTGAATCAAGTCCCTTCCATTATAATATTTTGAATCAAGACCTTCAATTATAATTTTAAATCAAAACTTTTTATGATTTTGAATCAATCATGTACATACATACACATATAACAATTTACATACATACACTGGTATATACATATGCACTTGTATATACATATGTGATAACATATATATATGTACAATATGTATGAGTCAATGTGTGTTTATACATATGTATTATGTGTGTACACGTATTTATATGGTACATACATGAAAAAAAAATTAGAATTTTGATCTCTTATGTCCAATCATCTAACTTTAGATTTCTGTCGAAGCGAAGTATCCTCCAATCTAGCCTTATTATAGAAGATCTTAGTGGCTATCGAAGCCTTACTAATCAACACATGAATCAAACACAAACACCCCTTCCACTGCCAGTTAAGCTTTATCCATCATTAATTTGGTAGTGCGCACAACAGAAAAAGAAATATGTTTGGTCAAACGTCTTCCACAAAGGGCAGACACCTACGTGTGATGAACCCACATCAAAGCGATGGTTTTTTATAAAAAAAACCCATCCTTATTCGAGTGATCAAAATGTCTAAACACATGGGTTGTTGCTTCAACACATCCTTAAAGAATAAAAAATAAATGGAGAATTATTAGAGATTCTCCATGAAACCACTCGAACCACAACATGCTGGAAAGATGCCATTTATACCACATTGGCTAACACACAATCTAAGCTTCTCATCTTCCCAGCTTCATGCAACTAACTAGTCTAGGTAAACCAATTACCATTTATCTTCACCTCAAAGAGATTAGCCTCCAAAATAGCACTATTAAACACCTCTAATTCAACATAATTCAAGTTCTTCCACTAGCTTTAGCAGAGTTTCTAATAGCATTTAAATCTCCCATCAATAGGACTGGACCCTGTCACACCTTGCAAATGTCAATAAGGCACTTCCAAAGAATGTCTCTCACTTGCTAGGTTCAAAGCATACACTCCCATAATATTCACAAGAACCTGATAAGTAAGGTTCAATAGAGTATCGATAATTAATTGATCCTCCACCAACCTAGGAGAAAAGCTATATAATGATAAATTTCACATGACCAAATACAATCCACCCTACTCTGACTATAGTTGCTCAAGCATAACAACCTAAGCCCAAATCTAGCCACCATGCTGTCAAAGCTCATGACCTGAACTCTCATTTCTGTTAGAAATTAATAAGCTAGATACATTATGGATAACACATTAATAAATACATTTCTAGATACATGTAATTATTCAATTACATGAATGGTATATATACATGTACTTCATTTATTTTGTGTCTTTTAGGAATTGTCTCTTGAGTACTATATATAGAGATCATTTCCTTCATTTGTATGCAAGAGAAAATAATTAAATCAATATAAGCAAATGGAAGTTTAGAAAGTAAGTGAGTTTCAAAAGAACAATATTCTTCTCTTGTGTGTTATTGATTTTTCTAAGAGAACAAGTTTCCTCTCTTAAAAGTTTGTGAGATTTAGAGTAAATTTAGAGAGGGCTCGTCAACGCCTCCAACAAAGTGGTATCAGAGAAAGGATTGAAAGATGTCATCTAACATGTTGCATCCTCAACTTCCTCGCTTTGAGGGAAAAAACAATAGGCGGTGGAGCCAACAAATGAAGGTTTTTTACGGATCTCAAGATCTTTGGGATATTGTTGACAAAGGATATTTGGAGCCAGAAAGTGAGAATGGCCTTTCAGCACAACTCAATGAGTTAAGAGATGCTAGAAAAAAGGATAAGAAGGCATTATTTTTCATCTACCAAGCTATGGATGAAAATATTTTTGAAAGAATATCAAGAGTCTCTACTGCTAAAGCAGCATGGGATGCATTGTAAAATTTGTACGAAGGAGAAGAAAAGGTAAAATTGGTCTAATTGCAAACACTTCGAGCTGAATTTTATATAATTCGAATGAAAGATGCTGAAACAATTGAAGAATTTTTCAACCATGTTCTCTTAATTGTTAATCAATTGAGATCAAATGGAGAAACAATTAAAGATCAAAGGATAGTTGAGAAGATCCTTAGAAGCATGACTGGAAGATATCGGCATATTGTTGTAGCAATTGAAGAATCCAAAGATGTCAACTCTCTCCATAAATAGCTCAATGGGATCTCTTCAATCTCATGAGCTCAGATTGAAAATGTTTGATTCTACTCCTTCAGAAGAATTTTTTCATATGTAATCTTCCTATAGAGGTCAATCTAGTGGAAGAAGAGGTGGACGTGGTGGTAGAGGCAATGGACGATCCAACGTTGTAACAAAAAGAGAGTCAGAGAGCAGAGACAATCAATCTTCTTCAAAATGAGGACGGGGAAGAATTTTAAATAGAGGAAGAGGTAGAAGTGGTGGTCGTGGAGATTTTTCTCACATACAATGTTTCAATTGTAGACGTTATTGACATTTTCAAGCAGACTGTTGGTCTAAGAAGGCTAATTCCAATCAAGCAGAAACCATTCTAATGCATGAGCAATCAGATAATGATCAAGGTCTTCTCTTCCTCACTCTCAACATTCAAGAATCAAGCACTGAAGAAATATGGTATCTTGATAGTGGTTGTAGTAACCACATGAAAGGAAAAAAATGATATTTTTATATCTTTAGATGAATCTCATCAAAATATAGTGAAGACTGGTGACAACAGGAAGCTTGAAGTCAAAGGAAAAGGAGATATTCTTGTCAAGACAAAAAGGGGAGCAAAAAGAATTGCTGATGTGTATTATGTTGCAGGTCTCAAACACAATCTTTTAAGTGTTGGGAAACTTCTCCTAAGAGGACATGATGCTATCTTTAAAGATAACATATGAGATTAGAATCAAGAATGGAGATCTTATAACGAAGGTTCGTATTACTCACAACAAAATGTTTCCAATTAAAATATGCTTTGAGAAGCTTGTTTGTTTTGAGACTTTAGTAAATGACACCTCATGGTTATGGCATTGTCGATTTGGGCACCTAAGTTTTGACACTTTGTCTCACATGTGTCAACAACATATGGTGAAGAGTAATACCAAATATTAAAAAGGAAGATCAACTCTGTGAAGCATGTGTTTGCGGAAAGCATCATCGAAATTCATTTCCGACTGGAGGTTCTTGGAGAGCATCAAAACCACTTGAGCTTGTTCATACAAACTTATGTGAACCCATGAGAACTTCTACACATGGAGGTATCCATTATTTTCGCACATTTATTGATGATTACAGTCGAAAAACATGGATTTATGTACTAAAAGAAAAGAGTGCTACTTACGAATGTTTCAAGACATTCAAAGCAATGGTGGAAAATGAAAGTAACTTGAAATTGAAATCATTGCGTTCGGATCATGGAGGAGAATATATTGTTTTTTGAGATTTCTTGAAGGAAAATGGAATCAAGCATCAGAAGACTGTTCGAAGAACTCCTCAACAAAACGAAGTTGCAGAGAGGAAAAATAGAATAATAATGAAACTTACAAGAAGTATGTTGAAGGCAAAGAAGCTTCCTGATCAATTTTGGGGAGATGCAGTAACTTGTGTTGTTTATCTCCTAAATCGAGCTTCAACGAAAAATGTGCAAGGTATTACTCATCAAGAAGCATGGAGCGGATTGAAACCAACCGTCAGTCACCTAAGAGTGTTTGGGTGCATTGCTTACTCTCACATTTCAAATGAGAAGGGAGGTAAGCTAGATGATAAATTAGAAAAATGCCTTTTTGTTGGGTACAGTGAGAACTCCAAGGCTTACAGATTATACAACTCTGTAAGTAAGAAAGTTATTATTAGTTGAGATGCAAGTTCGATGAAGCAACATTGTGGCAGTGGAATACATCAAATGAAGACCAAAATCCATTACTTGTTGACATGGATGGCAAAGAAGATGCTCGAGACTTGGAGCTTGAAGTAACTCAACTACTGACTTCACCTTCTTCATCACACTCCACAAGTGATGAAGAAACGACTCCAAGGAAGACAAGAAATATTCAAGAGATCTATAATACTTCAAGAAGGATACTAGATGATGAACATGTTGATTTTGCTTTATTTTAGATGTTGATCCTGTATACTTTGAAGAAGCAATTCAAGAATAAAATTGGGAAGATGCAATGAATCAAGAGATTGATGCAATAAGAAGAAACGAGACATGGTAGTTAGTAAAATTACCTGAAAATAAAAAGGCTCTTGGAGTTAAATGGATATATAGAACAAAGCTAAAGCAAAATGGAGAAGTGCAGAAATACAAGGCCAGACTCGTTATAAAAGGTTAAAAACAAAAGTTTGGTGTGGATTATGAAGAAGTTTTTGCACCAGTACCTCGCTTGGAGATTGTTCGTTTGTTGTTAGCCCTTGCAGCAAAAAATGACTGGAAAGTTCATCAAATGGATGTAAAGTCATCATTTCTAAATGGGTATTTAGAGGACTAAATATATGTTGAGCAGCCCCCCGATTATGCAAAGATTGGAGAAGAAAATAAGGTGTGTCGATTAAAGAAAGCCTTATGTGGGCTAAAGCAAGCACCAAGGGCTTGGTACAGTCGCATCGATAATTTTTTCTTAAAGGATGGTTTCAGAAGATGTCCATATGAACATGCTCTCTACACCAAAAAAGATGAAAATGGTAATTTCTTGAGAATTTGTCTATATGTTGATGATTTAATATTTATGGGAAACTCAAATATGATGATTGAAGAATTCAAAGAGAGCATGAAAAAAGATTTCGAGATGACTGATATGGGTTTACTTCATTACTTTCTTGGTATTGAAGTTAAACAAGGTGATAATGATTGCAATTTCCCAAAAGAAGTATGCAAAAGATTTGTTGAAAAAGTTCAAAATCGAGAATGCTTATCCTGCCAGTACTCCTATGGAATTGGGTTTAAAGTTAAGTATGCATGATGTTAGTGAAGTTTTTGATGCCACCATTTATAGAAGTCTTGTTGAAAGTTTAATGTATTTAACTACAACTAGACCTGATATTATGTTCTCAGTCAGTTTATTGAGTAGATTTATGACATCACCAAAGAGAAGTCGTTGGAAAGCTGGAAAGAGAGTTCTTAGATATATTCTTGGAATTGTTGATCATGGAATCCACTATAAAAAGAATGTGGATAATGTTTTTGTTGGCTACAGTGATAGTGATTGGGGAGGAAATATTTATGATTTCAAAAGTACTTCGGGGTATGTATTTAATATTGGTTCTGGAGCAGTTTCATGGGCATAAAAAAAGCAGGATGTTGTAGCATTGTCAACAACAGAAGCTGAATACATTTCTTTGTCTGTAGCTAGTTGTCAAGCACTTTGGCTAAGAAATGTACTACATGAATTGAAGTGTCCTCAAGAGAAAGGGACCATCATGTTCTATGACAATCAATCATCTATTTCACTTTCGAAGAATCCCGTTTTCATGGAAGAAGCAAACACATAAAGGTCAAGTATCATTTCATCATAGAATTGATCAAAGATGGAGAAGTATATATCAAGTATTGCAAGACTCAAGATCAAGTTGCAGACATATTCAGTACAAAAGCATTAAAGACAGACTCATTCTTTAAAATGAAAGAGAAGCTCGGAGTTTGGGAAGTCTAGCTAAAGGGGGCATGTTAGAAATTAATAAGCTAGATACATTTCTAATTTCAAGATACATATGCATTTCTAGATACATGTAATTATTCAAGTACATGAATGGTATGTATACATGTGCTTCATTTATTTTGTGTCTTTTAGGAAGTGTCTCTTGAGTACTATATATAGAGATCATTTCCTTCATTTGTATGCAAGAGAAAAGAATTAAATCAATAGAAGCAAATTGGAGTTTAGAAAGTGAGTTTCAAGAGAACAATATTCTTCTCTTGTGTGTTATTGAGTTTTCTAAGAGAACAAGTTTCTTCTCTTAAAAGTTTGTGAGATTTAGAGTAAATTTAGAGAGGACTCGTCAACGCCTCCAACAATTTCTAGCAGACAATAAAATTCACACCCGCAGACTTCAAAAAATCACTCACAAATTCACATTTCACAGGGTCATTAAGACCCCTACATTCAATAATGAGCACACAGTAACCATTAATCACATTAATGTTTCGCTCTTCCACTTCCCCTCCAATCACACATACATCTTTACTTCTAAAGCCCTACATTAGCAAAGGATGTGAAGTACTAATCTTCATATCCACATTTTCAGCATCTTCTCCCAATCCCTAAGACTATCAAATGGGGTTCGCAGCAACCGCACTCCCTTTTTCCTTTTTCTTCCTAGGAGAAATCGTGTCTTTTCATCACCGCAGGCACACTAATCATAATTTCGGACTCCTTGAGAGGTCAGTCTTATTTGAAAGCTCGTTCAACTGAACCCCAAACATAAATCCACCACCAACCACAAACTTATCTCAAGCTTCAAGGGCTACAATAGAGACAAGATAACTACCATCAACATGCCCAAAAGAGGTTTATGAGGTTCCGTTCATACATGATCCACAAAGTTTCAAGACCCTTCAATCTTACCATGGTCTTAGAGAGGACGTCTGAATCACTCGATAATTTCCCAGATACATGAGCAAAGGCTATTCTTTGTCAATCTCTCGTAGTTGTATCAAAAGCTAAAGGTTTACCTATCGTACTATCAATAGCGGCAAGCCCCTACTTAGTTCACAACTCCATAGCAATATATTTAATCCACATAGGTACAGTATCAAAAACAAAATATTCAGGAACAATGCCTAGGATCCATTTACGAAGAAGCATGGGTTTGCCACCCAAATGCCAATGCGATAACACATAATCCCTCAATTGTTCACACTGAAACTGGAAAAGGATAAGCACATTTTCCAAAATTGTGATGATCGACGTCTCAATTCTCACCGAAATATGTTCTTAGACTCGTTGAATAGCAACAAAAAATGGTTTAGTATAAACCAATTGCCCCACAATTTTTCCCCCACTCCAAGACTCTTTCTTAGTCACCTCCTCTGACGGCACCATCACAACCTAATGAGATCAGATCTCTTCCAAACTGTTAAAAAAATCTCTTCCAAAAAAAACATTAACTAATAAGATTTTATCTAAAATGGATTTTTTTAAATTTCTTTTGATGTGATTAAGAGAAACTTTTAGATAGTAAACGTGCAGTTTTTTAACGTGAGTGGGAGAGTTTGATTTAGATATTGCGATTTTCCCCTTTTTTCTTTAAAACGTGATGTAGACACAATTTCTTTATATTTTTAAACGAGATTTGAAGTTTCTTAATTTAATTAGTAATTTAAATATAAAATACCATAAGATAGCCTCATAACTACCATCTAAAACGGGCAAAAGGGAAGCCATCGTAGCTCCTTTTAGATACTATAGATTGATGAATAGAGAGTAGAAAAAATAATTTACAATGAAGTAACAAACTTTCATGCGTAGGTTAGACTCATCAATGAAGGAGAAAGAATAGTTATATTGACCAAAATCATTGAATTTAAGTTGATAAAGTAATCCACCCAAAATTACCAAGACACAAATATGCCACCTACGTTTGGGAACTGGGGGTGATAGTTTCAAACCAATAATCAAACCAAACGGGATACAAACTGACGTTCAATAAAGAACCAAACCAATAAATTGGTTTTTATTGATTTGGTCGTTTTGATTTTGATTTTCTCTAAATGTAAATTAATATGTCTAATTTTATATTGAAAAACCACACCAATGGATTGTTTTTTATTGGTTTCATTTTTTTTTCTATTGTACTGCAATTTGTAATAATTTTATTTTTAGTTTTTTATTTATGAAAAAATAAGTCTAATTTCTCCAAACTCTTCTTATAATGATTATTATCTTAGAGTTAAAATCTTAACCAAATTCTAAAAACAACAATAAATATTTAGAAACTACATATTTTGCACTTGACCTTGTTTTTTAAAGTATTGGTTGAAAACTTGTAAGTATAAAAGTAAGGAAGAAATTTAGCTCTAGAAGAAGTGATTATAAGTTTAATTTTTAATAACTAAATATAAAAAACTAAATGATTGACAAACATGGGCAAAACTTTTCTCTCCGTTTCTATCATAATGCCTCCAATTCGTTTTTGTATAAGGGCGCTCTAAAGATGATAAATAATTCTCCTCTAATATAATTCTGAATATTGTTATCTCACAGCTTTCATAGAGATTCCTAAGGACATTGCCAATGCTTGGTCAAATTATTTATCTCATATATGTCAAATGAGAAAGGGTTTGAATAATACTCTCAACATTTATACCATACTGGAAAAGTAATTAAGTGCACATTTCAAATTATACTACAAATATTATTACTCTAACATGCTTATAGGGTAGGCTAAGTTATACAAAATATGGTTAGATTTGGTATTTCTTTTGTAAAAACTATCATTAAACTTTCAAAAGTTTAAAATGTATTCTTAAACTTTTCAAATTAGTTAAAAACATACATTTATCGTTAGTTTTTGGAAAGAAATTGTTAATATTTTGTGTAAAAAATATTCATGAACCTCTCAAAAGGTTAAAAAATAACCTTAAACTTTCTCAAGGAGAGTAAATAATATTATATTTATTAATTAAATATTTATTTTTAAAATTTGAATCATTTTTTAAATAAATGAGACGGTCAATAATATCATTTAGCTATGTCTAAAGTAATTAATTGAGAGAATAGCCAAAGAAACAGAAAAAACTAATAACACATAATGCTTTGTTAACCCAGTTCGGCAAATACCACTTATGTCTGGGAAGCTTCTTAACTGAGATAAGAAATATTATTAAGATTCAAAAAGTGAGCAACTTGTCACTAAAGCAACTCTTTTAAGTTATACCAAAAACTTAAATAAGGACAGACTCCCCTGAATATATGCTTGAATCTTCTTGAAGATAAACTCAGGCTCCCCTGAATTCAATGACCGTCGTTCAACTATTACAATCTTCTTTCATATTTCTTATCAATTGATATACAATTAGATCACCTATCGTTCTTTAATAATTTGTCATATCACAGAAGGTAACAAAAGTGCCTTCGAAAAGCTTCTTCAGCAAAATAATACTTTCTAAATTAAAAGTCCAGTCACATGCATATAAAACCACGTGATCAATAGCTTTAATATTTAAAGACTTATCAAATCTTCTTAATCTTCTTGTTTAAAAGATATAGATAAATATTCCTATTAAAAAGGACAATTTTTTTTATCTTTTAATATAAATAAGACTTTATCCCTTTTTATAAAATAACCATTAAACACCAAATAATAAACAGAAATCTAATTGATAAAAAAACCAACAAACTCTTCCTTTTTGTAAGAAAGGGAAGAAATCTTTTTATGTTGAATCAGATGCCCCTTAATAATATACCATCAATAAGGAAGTCATGAAAATGATAATAATAATAAAGAACCATCTTGAGAAGCAGTCTTTCAGAAGAATATATCAAAAAGGAATCAACAAGAATCATCAAATGGACAATAGTCAAAATAGAAGTCATTGCAGAAGTCACAACATAATTTCCTAGAAGTATCAAATCATAGGATACATCACAGAGACAAAATATACTGCCCTTTTTATCCAAAGAACACATAATAGCATTAAAAAAAAAAAGTATAAGCACAACTACTACAATCCACCAACACACGTGCTTACTAAAAATTCTACCCCTTCGAACACAAAAAGAATTCATTCTCGTTGCTGAGAGGCAGAACTGGTGGAAGGAAGAAGTGCCTTCAAGTAACGAATAAGAGAGTCCAGTTCCACTCTTCGATCAATTAACATTTTGATAGGGGTACTCAGTGTCTGTGATTCAGCTGTTAATGTGTTAATAATCCGTGACTACACCATGAGGAATATAGATCCCTTTTGAGGATTCATTTACATCTTCTGAATCAAACATACGAGCTTCCTTGGAGGGCCGTATGGTGTGTCCAATGTGAGGAACATGGGATCCCTGAAATAACCAATAATTGAGTGACAAGGTTCTTAGATTCAGTCTAGGAGCATCTTGAGAATTAAGAATCTCATATTCAAATGAAGTAACAAGCTCGAAAAGAATCTCGAAAGAGAAATAGGTATCTTTACTCCATACGTGCCAACATGACGTAGTAGTTGTGAAGAAATAAATGAGTCAGCATCAACTGATAGTCCAGTACCAATCTGATATAAAAAAGTAGCAAGAGCAGCTGAAACACTAGATGCATGCGAAGACAAAAACTAGTTTGCAATGCCAATTTTATGTAAAATGACATATTTCAGTTTTAGAGAGGCAGTTGAGATTCCATAGACAGGCCAAACATACAGAGTGCCACCAGACAAAACTAAAGCCAATTCTTCATGAAAGGCTGAGTGATTGAAGAGTCAAAAGAGGTATCATTCCAAAAAAACCATTTATGATAAATGGAGAAATTTTGAACTGAGACCCTCTAATATGAATAAGTTGATAGTTCGAGCTACTGGTATCATTAAAATCAGATGGGAGATCCACAATGAATTCTCTAATAAGCCTTGAATAAAAGGGGCCTACATTAGCAATAGTCTTAGACAGGCCAACTTTGCTAATTAACTCCATAATGCTGAGACAAAAATGATGTTTGTTAAGATCATTGACTTTATCAGCAATTCTCCTCTGTACAACATACTTCCACCTTTGAGCACTTTCTTCATGATGGAACGAAATTCCATCAATGGGAACAGATGGAATGTTGGAAGAAAGTTTTCATCTACCTGTTTTGGTGGAAATAACTGCAACTATCCAACTCTTTATACTAAGCTGAGGTCATTACTCAAAAGACCAATAGCAAATGTTCGAAATACACTAAAATTTGCAAACTCCTTAAAATACCGTGAAAACATAACCTGAGGAAGTAACAATTCTTAAAATAAACTAAACTTAAATACATAGAATAAAAATTTAATTTAAAATGTCTAAAATCAAAATACTGAAAAAGTGATACATAAACGCGGAACTAGAACTATGTCCTCATGTGGCATGTCACGGGCTCTTATTGTTGCTCGCCAGCTTTCATGATCCTTTACTTTTGTCTGAAATATTAAACATAGAGAAAGAGTGAGTATATAAAATATATCCAGTAAAGGACCCACCAGTAGTCCCGCTACGTGTCTGCTAACTTTTGATTAACATTCCGTGAGGAGGTACCCAAAACTACCGTGTGCCCAATGGAACACATGTAATCTAGTGATCCTGAAGGAACACTCTCGTCTATCGGTGAATCCGAAGGAATACCTATGATATCGGACTGTAACTATCGTGTGTCTGATGGAACACACACAATCTAGTGATCTTGAAGGAACACTCTCATCTATCGGTGACCGAAAGGAACACCTATGATATGAGGCTATAGTCATCTCATTAAACCACTCATAAACATAAACATGACAGATTGGTGGTCCCGTCGAACTCACACAATCATAAATATGTGAAAAGGTGGTGATTTCGAGGGACATCCATATAGGTACAATTTTAATAGATATAGTTAACAAAACACTTATCTATAGCATGTAGCATCATCATAACATCATAAACATGACATATTTTAATCATAACGTCCTTAATCATATGATTAATATATCATGTATCATAACTTCATATACATATTAGTCATTTCGGTCATAACATATCAATTATATCAGTCATCCATATCGGTCATCAACATTATGCAACTTAGCTACATCAATGCATAATGGAAAATACATGCAAACTCTTAATTTTACGTTCGAAGGTCTAGTAGTAGAATCTCTTACCTGAGATTAGTTAAAAAAATAAACATTTCCTATCAGTCAATTCCCAATTAGAGCAGGTCCTAAACGATAAGGAAAAAAAATAACTAGATTTAATAATTTTAACAGTTGGTTAATGATTCTAAAATCACCTCAAGTCAACTTACCCAAAGTTGAGGTTGAATTTCAATTCAACCTTGGATGGAAAAAATTCTACATAACAAATCTTTCAGTTAAAATTTAGCCAACCAAACCTTCAAGCCAAAAACAATCCAACTTAAATCCAATATAAATTTATTTCAAACAAAAAATTACAACTTGAGGATTAAAACCAAAACTCACTAATAAATGACTACAAGGCTCAAATGGCTACAGGAAAGGACAAATAGTTCACTGACGACTTGGCTTGAAGGAAATGATGACCAATACAGCTCAGGTTCGGTTGGAGGTCAGCTCGAACAAATGGTGACTGACGCGCACGACTCGATTTGGTGTGGCGAACGACGTGGCAGACGGAGCAACCAAACTAAATGGAGACAACAAGTGACACGGGAGGAGAACTGACGTGCAATGAGGGTGTTCTGATGCTCCGACTCGGGCTAAGGACGTGCGACTCCTTTTGATCATGAACGAAGATTTAATGACGATGGAGATGCAGACGATGAAGTAACTGATGAGTGCTGGTACGGCCGAACAGTCAACGCTGATAATTGCGGCGCCCATGGTTTTTTTCCTTAGTAAAGAGATGAAGAAGATGGTGAATAGTGATTAGGTTGCACACAGTTCGAGAAGACCTATATATTTTAAATAATAGTAACAATAATATCATTATTATTATTTCTTTTTTTTTCAAATATTTTTCTTTTCCGTTTTCTCATCTAAAACCAAATATTCTCTCTCCTCATTAATTGTATTTCCCAAATATATATATTTATATTTATAAATCCAAATATATATTTATATTTATAAATCATTTTTCTCTCTTCACTTAATTTTTCATCCAATCATTTATCTCTTTTTTTCCAAAATATAATTTTACAAATAATTATATCTTCAAAATTTAATGATTTTTATTTTTCTCTATAAATATCTTTCCTTCAAATAATTATCCTCACAATTATTTATCTTTATCTTCTTTTCAAAATACAATATCATTCCTTAAGTAATTATATTTTAACAAATATAATCATCTTTTCCTTTTCCTTAATAATTATATATATATATCACATCTTCAACAATTCCACTCTTCAATTTAATTAAATAACACACAAATTATTTAATAAATTCTAATTTGCACAAACCAGTTAATCTTTGAAATAACGCTCAATAAACTAAACAAAATTAATTAAAACTAAGATAATTAACTCAAAAAATTATCTTGATTTTCAGGGCGTTACAATAACTTTGGGACCCTTGGAGGATCTTTTAGTTTTCTTTGGAGCATGTAGAGGATCCTTGTTCTCAGGGCAAGGTGAATCAGAGGTATGAACAGGTGGATGTGTGAAATTCTCCGTTGGTTCTTCAGGATTCGATTCAGGAACTTCAACATTGGTTTGAAGTAAAGATTCAGATGAACTTATACTCTCAGAACTGGAAGATATAGACCTCAAAGGAATGGACGCTGGTTCTTTTGAGGAGGACGAATCAAGATTATTATGACTATTAAGGGCTTCTTAAGGTTTTCTAAATAATCCATTTTATATTTTGGCCAAGGGAACATCATCTCGCTCATATGATTTAGACTTCAAACAAGGATAGAATTGTGGAATATCAAAACACTAAACATTATCATGCATAAGAACATTAAAGGATGCAGCAACAAGGGACTTACTTTGATTAGATGGCAGGCGATAAGGATGACGAGCCAGAGTACTTTTGAAATGACTTCCTCGCAATCAGATTCCATGCATGTTCATCTTGATGCTATTATCTTCTGAAACAGCTAGAGAAGATTGATACTTAGCCCTTCTAATGTTCACTATCCTTTAAGAATCGAAAAAATGCTTCGAGTTTGTTGTGCTGTTGAGTTTTTCTTGAAAATGAAGAGACTAATGTTACGAAAAGAAGAAATTCCCTCTTTTCTTCTTAAATTGAAACACAATTTCTTTTATGGGCCTATGTAATAAATATGGGCTTTGAATTGCGAACACCATAAAGCAACCACCTTCCTTTATTTAATAATTATATTTTGCACACTCCCAATCCTGCTCTTAAATTCTCAAAAGAATTTGCATCAAGAGGTTTTGTAAAAATGTCATCCATGAGGGTATATGAAGCAAAAATGGACAATATCATACAATTGTGATAGTACCAAAAGCAAAACCATGAGAGTGTAAACCTAAAGTGGACAATATCATACAATTGTTGAGATATTCGGGAGGGTTTGTTGTCTTAACAAGTGGTATCAGAGCGGTGCCTCTAACTTAACCATGATAGCATGATCCTAAGGTATCGAACAAAGATATATAGAGTCTCGAAAGCCACAAAAGTAGGTCACAATGAGATTTGTGGTTAACTCTATTGGATGGGCAGCGTGCTCTGAGAAGAGAAGTTATTTCAAATAGAGCTTGGCGGATGGAATTGATTATTTGAGGGGAGGATCGTGGTAATTTATTCAAGAGGAGAAGGATTGTAATGTGGGACTTGTTCGAGGGAAGGATTGTGAATCTGACAAAATTCCCACATCCATTAGATAAAGGGTTGATCTTGGGTATATAAGTGAGGACAAATATCTCCATTGGTATGAGGCCTTTTGGGATGATACCAAAAGCAAAGTCATGAGGGTGTAAACCCAAGGTGGATGATATCATACAATTGTGGAGATATTCGAGAGGGTTTGTTGTCCTAGCAATTTTAGTTCTTCATGAACTACTTTATGATCTTATAAAAACCTCTGCTCCATTATCCATAATAAGACAAACGATAATTAGTTTATCTTCTTTTGTTCTGTTTTCAAGCTGCTTCAGTGTAGATTTGTTCAAGACATACAAGATCTAGGTTGTTTGGGAACATCATGGTAATTTTTTGAATTGCTTGCACACCGAATAGAGTCGTGAAACATCTTAAAAAATCGTGATCTAAGACTCAAGCCATTAACAAAATTCTATTTTGCAGGTTTTGTTCGTCGTTGCAGTCTTCAATATTTGTTTTCGTTTTCATGTAGTTGTTTTAGAAGTTTTTGGTTCTGTTTGTTGCCTTTGGTTTCAGTTTCAGTTTTGGTTCCTGTACTAGAAGAAGTTGTTCCAACATAAATAAACAAAAATATTTCAATTAAGGTATATGAATTATAATAAGAGTAAAGAGAATCATGGAAGCACTGTGAGATTTTAGAACTTAATTAATGTACATTAGTAATTAAGTATGTCAATAGAAAAATACAATTTTAGGAATTTTTTAAAAAACATATACAACCCGATAAAATATTTACATTGCATAAAACAATACTGAAAACGAAAAAAACCCACAATGGAAAATACAAAAAATGACTCAGTGAACACGAGATTAATCGGCTACATGCATGCGAGTAATCTTCTTCTAATTGATCGTGTACTACTGTCTAAACGAATGATCTACTATCATTTAGGTTCATGATTACACGATTGTGTAGTTCTTTTTTAAGATGGGAAAAAGGACTTCAAATTTAAACGATCGTGTTGACCATGTTAAACAATCGTGTTGGCCATGACAAATGATGGTGTTAATTATGGAAAACAATCTTGTTGATTATGGTAAGCGATCATATAGTCCAATATAAATTATCAATAAAAACTTCAAATCGAATGATAACGATCGTGTTGGCCATGCTAAATGATTGGGTTAACTATGGTAAGCGATCGTTTAGATCATGTCAACACGATAGTGTAGTTCATTTTAAACGATGAAAAAATGACTTCAAATTTAAACGATTGTGATGGCCATGGTAAATTATCGTGTTGACAATGGTAAACAATCGTTTAGATCATGTCAAAATGATATTTACATAGTTTTGATATTCTTGAATATGAGGAAGATGAAATAGTTTCATAGAACCTTGTTGAAAATGATGAAGAATGAAATAGGAGATTTAAACAAAAGAATAAATCGTTTAAAAATTGAAGAAACAAAATCTGGAAGAGGAGATGAAGAAATATAGAAGAGAATATGAATAACTCGCAAAGATGATGAAGAAAGAGAAGTGACGAATCGTCCGCAATATTCAAGGGCAAATCTGGAAATTATGAAAATATTTACCGGCTTCATAGGCTTTTGTTTTTGTTATACGGACCTTAAATATTTTTGGGTTTTTTTTTATATTTATGTAAATTATCCCTTTTGATTTTATATTTTATAAGATCTTAATGTCTTTAACTTAAATTTGTGAGAAAAAAAGTGTTTGTATTAGATAAGTGATTTTATTTAATTATCTTACACTATTTATGATATTTTAGATTTAAGATTAAATTGAAGTATTTGTTTGGAGATAATTCAATTTGAGTTTTAAGTCTTAGAAGATTGAGTTATTGGAGAAGATTTTGACAAATTAGTTTAGATATTGAAGTATTTGTATTTGGGTGTTGGTTTAGGAGTGGGAAAAGGAAAAATAATATTTGTATATGTATATATAAGTATATTAATAGTCTTCCTCGTCCTACGTGCAAGTAAAAAAAAACTCATTTCTTGTTTCATCTTCTCCTTCACGCAAGGTTCTGCCACCCTTGGCTCAAACACTAGTCCATCCTAATTGGGTTTATTCCAGCCACCACCACATCGACACTTGTCATCCCTATCGGTCATCAATGGAAACTCAATAGTTCACTCGCCATGTTGCCTTCCAACACACAAATCTGATATTGTCGATTGTTCCTCATAGCCTAGTCGTCTTGCACTTCATAGATTGATACAATCATCTCCTCCTTAACATTGCCTACCGTCGCCAATCTTCACCAAAGTTAGTTTGGTTAAGTTTTATTGAAGTTTTTCTTGGATCTTCTTAAATGGGTGTAGTAAATCCTGGAACCTATGAATCCCTAAGTCATCTAAGGAACTCAAGAGGAGATTAAGGATTGTCGTTAGCTAGAGAAAAATTGGTGTTGCGAAAACTATTGGAAAGAAATTTATTAAAGATTAAATTGTTGCTAAGTGTTATGAATAGTATGCCATTGTTTTAAAATGACAATGGTTAAGTGTCATCAAGCTAAGGAAAACTTAAGGAATGTTTGAAAATTGACTAAGTGTTGGCTTAAATGTTTAACATTTTGTAGGCGGCCAAGAAGGGTTACTTTGGTGTGGTCGAGATGTGTCAAGATAACCTCTATAGGACAAGGTTAGACGGTCAAAGACATGGGTGGCCAAGGCATTGGCTAGGCAGTGAAGAAGGTGCTAGATATGTTGGAATTTATGTCCTAATAAAAACTCGTGATTTGTAATCATATTCTATTTAATCAGTTGTTATTGATACTATAATCTTAAAGCCAATAAACTAAGGTCCCAAGACTATAATAAAGTCAACTTGAACTTTATGTAGAGACATAAACGTGGACCAAGTTCGAGTATATAGCCTAAACAGTCTATAGTATACGAATACGGTTGGGCACCTGATTCTGGAGACACTATGGATACGACTTACTTTGTAGTTTGTACAAACAATTTGATCCTGAATCGTTCATGTAGAGACATGAAAGTGGGGGCATCCTATGTAAACAGTTTACATAAGACTTGAACCATGAAATAGTCACTTTTAAGTTATAACATCGTTAACTTTGTAAAACTGACTATTTCGTTTATAGATATCCAATGTAACTTAATCTTAATTCTGAGCTAACTATGAACTTCTGTTCACACGGGATTATCCTTAAAACTGCATAGGTGAGGGCAACTCAATGGCACTGGCCTAATAAGCCTCCCATTTCAGGGGTAACACCGGGTGGATAGCTAGGGACATATGGTGCAAAAAGGAATTCACTCCTACCCACTATAGGATTAGTAGATAGGTTGTTCCCTTAATGACTGAATCCAGATCTTAAACAAGGGGCCCCACCTTCTCATTGGCCGGAGAGGGATTCAGTTTAAAGGTTGGACCTTAAAGCAATTGTTCAATAGTGGATCAGTGGGACTTAAGGAGAAAAGATATAATCTCGAGGGTAAAATGGTACTTTGATCCAACCAAGATTATGAACAACCTGTGAAGGATTAACTTACTTATCATGGTCATATGACATGGACACAAATATATCTATAGTGGGGGGAGTGCAACTACGGAACTTTAGTGGAATGAACAGTTAATTAACGAAGGTTGATTAACTCGGTCTAAAGAGTTTATCCAGTTAATCTCGAATCATTAGAGCCCATGATCTATACGTCCATTAGGTTCCCCCGCTAGCTCATAAGGAATCAACTTAGAACATTATGATGGAATAATTCGAATTGTTCGAATTAGGTAATGAGAGAGAAACTGACAAATATATCTGATATAGTCATCGATTATAACTTAAGATAGAGCTTCATGTTTAAATGTGATTTAAATATGAATATGGATTCATATTTGGAAGCTCATAATTGATGAAAAAGGTCAAAGATGTAAAAAGTCAAAATGTTGACTTTTGACTTTGAAAAATCAAACTTTGACCGACTTTATATTCAAATGTGGTTTGAATTTTGGAGAAATGAATACAGATTCATGCTTGAAAGATTGAAATGAGTCAAGACGGACAAAATGGTTAAAAGTCAAAATGTTGACTTTGGACTTGAAAAAGTCAAACTTTGAATTTGATTTAAATGTTGAATTACCATATTGTCCTTAGACTAATTTAACTAATAACACTTGTTGAGATTTGGCAAGGTTATCACTTGCATGTGGTATGCAAGTGGCTTACTGCATGCAAGACACCTACCCCACTAAGAATGCCAAGTGGTGAGATAGGGAAGCTCTTGCATGTAGTTTGCTTGTAAACAAGTTTTATGCAAAGGTGAAATGACTTTTGGATTTGAAATTGAAAATTAATTTTGTATTTGAAAATTACGAAATAAAACCTAAAACTCTTTTCATTTGAGGTTTGGAACATTAAAAAAAAAATGCCTAAAAGTTAGGTCCCTCCAAAGGATATCATCTCTCTCTATTTTCTCCACCATTTTTTAGTTCCACAACTCGATTCCAAGTCTGGAGAATAGCAAGTAAACTCTAGTGGTTTTGCTTACTTCAAATTTGTGAAGAGAATACAAGAGAAGAAAAACTTCAATGGTAAGTTTTTCTTTTAACCCTATCTATGTTATTTTAGGGTTTTTTATGCATGTTAATCACTAAACTTGTTTAGTTGCAATTAGAGTAAAATTCGATCTTTATTCTGCTGATCATGTCTATCGTTTCTTTCAAACTAGGCATTTTGGAAGTGTAAAAAACCTCTAAAGAGGTTAGCAAGTGGCCATAAGCCATACGGCCAAGAAAGGCACCATGCGGTCAATATTCCATCAAGCATGAGTGTACAAATATCTGTAATTATCAGGTGTTTATCTCGTTAGCAAAGTACGCTTTTGTCGATTGTGACCAAGTTGACCATATAATGAGCATCATCGTTGAGCATTTGGTTCTGCCCAATCCATCTTGTTGTGATACCTTGAACTCTTTGGTATGTCTAAATTCCTCAACAACGATGGATCTAGATGTAAAACAAGCATACGTGTGAATGTGATCCAGCGTCAGTAATCCTCAATGAAGTCTTTGAAGTACAGGCTGAATCCATCTTCATCCAGTACAGGCTGAAATTGAGAAGCGTAGCATGCAGCGTCAGTAATCCTCAATGAAGTCTTTGAAATTCATGTTAAACTGTGTGAACAAACCGCCATAAAATGTGAGCATGGAAAATCGAAGGCTACCACTTGTTACACGAATAATACAGCTCGGACGCACTTAGATGTAATATTTGGATATTTCCTCCTTTAGAATTAAGGTAGTGACATCTAGTTTTCACATGAAAAATGCTTTGAAATAGATTATTCGATTGTAATTGGTCATGCTTACTAAATCTTACAACCCATTTTAAAACTTTTTCAAGTATGTACCTGAACATTGACACACTTAGTATAACATGCACATAAAAAAAATTTATTAACTATTGTAAAGTTGAAAAATCCATCCCGATGTACTTATCTTGACATTCTGATGCAAGTCTTATTTTCTCTCTTTTTTTTCTAAAGTATGTCAAACATTTGAAGAATGTAATTTGAGCAAGAGCATTTGCCAATAACATTTGAGCACCTTTGAAGACCTCGTTCATGCACTCGGATTAATTCGTCATCATCCACACGTATCGAAATACTCCATCTTATGCTTGAGTCCACTGCTCAATAGGAATGTCATAAAAAAAACTCATGCAACTACTGTTTATTCTCATTAGCTCTTGAATTGTTTTATCAAACTTTCATATATAGAATTGACACCCGACACAGTATGTGTAGTTCTTCAATGGTGTGGATTTAGACCTTTTGTAGAAATTGTTGACGATATTGTGTAAACAGAATCTATGATGAAAATTCAGTCCTTTCCATCCATTCTTTGGATTGATCACCGTTGGTATGATGCCAACATGTCGATCGAAAACCAAGCATACCTTATCGTAGGGCATAATTCTTTTTAGATATTGTAAAAACCATTCCCATGGTAGAAGATTCCCATTCAAATCAACAGATGTAGGAATTAATAACTTTCCTCGATACTTGCCATACAAGTGAGTGTCGTCGATCTGAATAATTGATGGCCTACATCTACCAAAGGCTTCTATACATGAACCAAATGTCCAAAATATCGATGATAGTGTGACGTGTCATTCGATAGGAATGTATGTATCCTCCATTCAACAAGGATTCCAGGATTGGTATGCTTTACCATGTACAATCACCTAGATAAATAGTTTGTATTTTGACCACTGCGTTTCTTTTACTATCCCAAGTCCTATGGTAAGGGACATGGGCACAGACTTTTTTTTAATCATGGATTGTAGTTGTGCTACACTTATCAAAAAAAATTCTTTGACAGATTCACAAAACTCTCGTGCAATCATTGAAAAATCTAACTGCACATGACTTTGACTAAGTTGTGAGTAAAAGCATGTACGTTGGTCAGACAACTTTGTGATCTCGACTAAACCATTAGAATTTTTCATTATTGCACGAAGTCTCCATCTGCAACCATCTTCCGACTTTTTACATCAAATGACCCACTTTGTTGGTGTTGACTCTACTTTTTCATATGGTGTATGACTCTTAATAACAAAACACTTAACCATATTTTGTAGCGTTTCTTTGTCTTCAAAAAACCATTCCCTTATACAATTTCGTGTTGTCGGTCAACACCGGGACTATAATTGGATAGTGTTCTGGAACACAATCTAGTGCATTCATGTATAACTCAATGAATGTATTTGAGAGAAATTCATGTTCACTGTCATTGAAGTCCATCTCTTCGAATTCATCATCAATCTTTGTTCTAAAGTCTTTATATTCATTCTTAGTTATCATTTCTTGTTAACATCACATATATTCTTCAACCTATTCTGGTTCTGCAGTTAAGTTTATGCCCAAATCTACCTTACTCACAACACATACAAATGAACGATGTTAATTTGGAAATGAAAGTGCAATTGAAAACATAGTGTTCATTGCTTGTTCATTTAAAATAGGGAATGACATAAGCTTACTGATTTATATAAGATTAAATTAGTATGTTTATATATTATCTCTATATGGTTTAAACTTATATCTACACCAGTGGATAATCCCACCATTTAGAAGAATTGTTCAACAATTACATTGTTCGCATTTATCCTAAAATTTCCATATTGAAGTTGGTTATAATCAACTTCATTAACACCATCCATCATATGGTCATTTGTAAGCAACATAAATGACACATATTTGTATGTCATTTTTTATATGTATAAAAAAATATACAAATTTTAAATTAGATTGAACCAATAAAAGAAATATACAACCACACATATAACAAAATAAAATTTAAAATAGATTGAACCAATAAAAAAAATATATAGTCACATAAATCATAAAATTAAAAATTAAAATAGATTAAACCAATAAAAAAATATAACATCACATAAATAAATAAAAAAAAAAGAAAATATAAATAAAAGGGCGTTTTTAAAAATATAACAAATCGACAAAATATTTAGACAGTATAGAACAATTTTGAAAATGGAAAAAGCTCGCAGATGCACAATAAGAAATGCCAAAAATGCCCTAATCAACACATGATTAATCGACCATGAAGTTTCTGCATGGTTTGGAAGTTGTTCCAAACACGAACATGCTCATCACTTTATATTGTGATAACAGTGGGGCACATTGCTGATCCATTTACGAAAACTCTCACGGCTAAAGTGTTTAAGGATCATTTAGAAAGTCTAGGTCTGCGGGATATGTACATTAGGTAATCTAGGGTAAGTGGAAGATGTGTAATGGGTATTAGGATGCCTTAGTTTATTGTATTTGTATATGAGCATAATGGAATATAATCCAATCAACTTCCAACAAGCTCTACAAAGTTCTAACTCTCAAAAGTGGATAAATGCTATGGAAGAGGAAATAAAATTCATGAAAGACAATGGCATTGGGGACTTGTTGAATTACCATAAGGAGTGAAACCCGTTGTAAATGGATATTTAAAACCAAAAGGGATTCACAAGGCAAAATTGAAAAATATAAAGCTCATCTTGTCGCAAAGGGTTTTACTCAAAAGGAAGGCATTGACTACAAAGAGACTTTCTCTCTAATTTCATCGAAAGACTCTTTCAGGATAATCGTGGAATTGGTAGCTCACTTTGATTTAGAGCTACACCAGATGGATGTGAAAACTGTGTTTCTTAATGGAAACATTGATGAGACAATTTATATGGTACAACAAAAACACTTTGTATCTAATAAATCAAAGTTTATGGTGTGCAAATTGAAGAAATCTATCTACGGTCTCAAACAAGTCTCTTCTCAATGGTATCACAAATTTCATGAAGTAATTACCTCTTTGGGTTTTGAGGTGAATATAGTGGAAGATTGTGTATATCACAAGTTCAGTGGGAGTAAATCCATTTTCCTAGTGTTATATGTTGTTGACATACTCATAGCAAGTAGAGATGTAAATTTATTGCATGACATTAAGAGATTTCTCAAAAGGAATTTTGAGATGAAGGATCTTGGTGATGCTTCTTTTGTACTGGGAATTGAAATACTGCGAGATCGGTCTCAAGGTATTTTGAGATTATCACAAAAGAACTGCATTAAAAACATTTTGAGTACATTTGACATGAAAGATTGTGCAGAATGAGATGCCTTTATTGCTAAATGTGATAAATTTCATTTAGGTCAACGCCCCAAGACTACGCTCGAGATTAAGGAGATGTAGAAGGTTCCTTATGCATTAGTTGTTGGAAGCCTAATGTATGCTCAAATTTGTATGCGTCCAGATATTGCATTCATTGTTGGAGTGTTAGGCAGATATTTGAGCAACCCGGGAAAGGATCATTAGAGAGCAACGAAACGAGTTATAAGGTATTTACAAAGAACAAAAGATTATATGCTCACTTATCGGTATTCAAAATTTTTGGAGATCATTTGGTATTTTGATTCCGATTATGTTGGATGCCAATACACTTTGTGATCCACTTTAGGCTATAACTTCATGTTGGTTGAAGGAGTTATATTTTGGAAAAGTGTTAAACAAACACTTATGGCTTCTTCTACCATAGATGTGAAGTTTATAGCATGTTATGAGGCATCTGGCCAATGGAATATGGTTGCAAAATTTTGTCATTAGGCTGAAAATAGTAGTTGGCAAAGACCAATAAAATTATTTTGTGACAACAATTCAGGAGTAATGTATTCCAATATCAACAGAAGCAATACAAAATCAAATCATGTAGACTTAAAGCTTCTAGATGTGAAAGAAAGAGTTCAAAGGGGTCAAATTTTGATAGAACAAATAAATAACAAACTCGATGGTGACAGATCCATTGACTAAAAGTACACCACTAAAGTTTTCCATGAGCGTGTTGCTCATATTGGTGTTAGTCAATTTTCTAATTTCATGGTTTAGTGGGAGTTTGTTATTAAGGATATTTTTTTACCTCAATTTGTTTGTTTTCTATATATAATAAAGTTAATGTTTTATGTTTTATTATCTAAATTTGTTTATCATGCATGTAGTTCTGCAAATGCGGTTTAGCATAAAGTTTTTTAAGAATGATCTTACTAAAGAATTTGGATCAGTTGGAAGCAGGCATGATCTAAAATCACTTTGCATGTAGTTTCCATGCTATCCATCCATACTTGATCTATGTCATTGAATATTTAGGAATTGGTGATCAAGGAAGGTTTAGTTACAAGGACAGTGACAAAAGCTGCCTTGGTTCCATGCTGATGCAGAAGATGGATCAAATTGAACTAAAGAGGAATTATATTATTAAAATAACATGTTTATGTGTGCTTAAGGTTTATGTGATTTAATTATATCAGGAATACAAACATAGCCCAAGTGGAAGATTGTTAGACATATTTAAATAATCGTATAATTAGTGTGAGCTATGTATGTAAATTAATAATTTATCACATTAGGTTATTTTATTAAATTAGGCCTATTATGTTATTTATTTAATTAAAGCCTAAGATTCCTAATTGAGTATGTATTAAATGGGTAGAAGCTGTAACGTCCTAAAGAACAGAAAGAAAGAATTTAATAAAAAAAAAAAAAAAAAAGGAAATATATATATATATATATATATATAATAATAATAATAATTAATTTTTTTTTTTCTTTCTTTTCTTTTCTTTTTCTTTCTTTTCCTTTTTCTTTTTCTTTTCTTTTTCCTTTTTCTTTTCCCTTTCTTCTTCCCCCGTACGCAGCCCCCCCCCCCCACTTTTTCTCTTCTCCTTCTTCCTCTTCTCCCAGCCGGCCGCCACCCCTGTCCTCCTTCCCGTCCGTCCGGTGAAGCCCGGGTAGCCGCAGCCAAACCCAGCAAACCCGTCCGTTCGCGAAGCCTCACGAAGCTGCCGTCCAGCCGCACGCCGACGCCAGATCTGCCCTTCCTTTCGTCCGACCGGCGAAATCGTTCCCCAGCCGCACGC
>CM046888.1:8753513-8826714 GCA_025688845.1 Cucumis hystrix | reverse complement strand
ACGAGTTATAAGGTATTTACAAAGAACAAAAGATTATATGCTCACTTATCGGTATTCAAAATTTTTGGAGATCATTTGGTATTTTGATTCCGATTATGTTGGATGCCAATACACTTTGTGATCCACTTTAGGCTATAACTTCATGTTGGTTGAAGGAGTTATATTTTGGAAAAGTGTTAAACAAACACTTATGGCTTCTTCTACCATAGATGTGAAGTTTATAGCATGTTATGAGGCATCTGGCCAATGGAATATGGTTGCAAAATTTTGTCATTAGGCTGAAAATAGTAGTTGGCAAAGACCAATAAAATTATTTTGTGACAACAATTCAGGAGTAATGTATTCCAATATCAACAGAAGCAATACAAAATCAAATCATGTAGACTTAAAGCTTCTAGATGTGAAAGAAAGAGTTCAAAGGGGTCAAATTTTGATAGAACAAATAAATAACAAACTCGATGGTGACAGATCCATTGACTAAAAGTACACCACTAAAGTTTTCCATGAGCGTGTTGCTCATATTGGTGTTAGTCAATTTTCTAATTTCATGGTTTAGTGGGAGTTTGTTATTAAGGATATTTTTTTACCTCAATTTGTTTGTTTTCTATATATAATAAAGTTAATGTTTTATGTTTTATTATCTAAATTTGTTTATCATGCATGTAGTTCTGCAAATGCGGTTTAGCATAAAGTTTTTTAAGAATGATCTTACTAAAGAATTTGGATCAGTTGGAAGCAGGCATGATCTAAAATCACTTTGCATGTAGTTTCCATGCTATCCATCCATACTTGATCTATGTCATTGAATATTTAGGAATTGGTGATCAAGGAAGGTTTAGTTACAAGGACAGTGACAAAAGCTGCCTTGGTTCCATGCTGATGCAGAAGATGGATCAAATTGAACTAAAGAGGAATTATATTATTAAAATAACATGTTTATGTGTGCTTAAGGTTTATGTGATTTAATTATATCAGGAATACAAACATAGCCCAAGTGGAAGATTGTTAGACATATTTAAATAATCGTATAATTAGTGTGAGCTATGTATGTAAATTAATAATTTATCACATTAGGTTATTTTATTAAATTAGGCCTATTATGTTATTTATTTAATTAAAGCCTAAGATTCCTAATTGAGTATGTATTAAATGGGTAGAAGCATATTCCTATATTGATTAGGATTTAATGGAGATCCTAATTGAACTAGTATAAAAAGAGACTTAGGGCTATGGTCCCCTATATACCAAAACAATAAGCACTCGGTCTTTCTTGTATCACATCAAGAGAAAGGTCCCACATATTAAGGACATTCAGAGTTTTGATTGAGGAAGAAAATATTCATTAGACAGGAGCCATTTTACAGCCATCATCAATGGAATCCGATATGTAACTTATTCTTGATAATTTAGCATGAATGATCTTGGGTTAATCTATTATATAGATTTAAAGTATTTATGTCAACAGGAATGGGATATGTTACTTATCTAAAAATAGAGATCAAGAGAACGTCATTGATAGTTTATTATGTAAGTATAAATCTATATGTTCTTTATTTTCCTTAAACGTAAGATGAAATGTGAGTTTAAGAAGTTGATTTTCTTAAACATGGGGTGATAATTGTAGGTTAGGATGTGTTACTTGTCTAAAAAATAGGAGAGATGTTCATTGATAGTTTATTATCCAAGTTTAGATCTATTTTCTATATTTGTCCTAAAAGATGAAATGTGGATTCAGATGTTTTTTTGAATGAGGGATGAAATATGGGTGGAGATCTATGTTCTATCTTCATCTTATATGTTTCCATACAAATTTATTTTGTTTTGTTTTGATTGTAGGAAAGAGTTCTTGATTATAAGTTTAGATGTTTATAACAATATGTAAAGTTTATATATGTATGTGTGTGTAGGTAGGTAAAGTAGTATTTTTGCAATATACTAATTTATAAACGTGTTTCTATTTTTTATTATTATTATTATTATTTGTTTTCATGTTCAACTTTCAATGAAAGATCACTTCATGCCAAGTATACTAAAAGTCGACCTAAACTTTTTCTTAATGTTTGTTTTTCTAGGACCAAATTTAGTGTTTTGCTATGCATCCTAACAATATTCTTTTCTTTTCTTTTCTTTTTCTTTTCTTTTTTCTTTTGCATTTATGTGAAACACATGTCACTTCTATGGGACATTGAATGAACTTTAGTATTTGGTATCATTTATTTGCTTTTAGGTGCAAACCAAAATAATGACAAGGGGATGTTAGTAAAAAATATATTTTTGTAAAATAACAAGTTTATGCAACATTGTATCCTAAGCATCAACATTTCAAGAAAAGATATATATGTATATGCATGTATTGTTTATCTCTACTATATCAAAAGGCACTATGTTTAGAGAATTTTTACATGCCTCTTTTACCCCTACATTTTTCATAAAAAAATTTATATTATCCTTCTTCATCGAGTGGTTGTGATTTTTAGAGTAAAATTTTAGGTAAGTGCATTTGATGTTGATGTGGCGCAACTCTTCGGGATAGGATATACATCTGTTTGAAGTGGGGAGGTGTGTTACATGATCAGGACATGTATATGTGAGGTGAATGTACAAAAGAAAAATAAAATAAATACATGCATTTATATTCTTAAAAAGCAATTTAATTAATGAAATCCAAATTAATTTAGAGAAAACAATAAAAAAAAAACAAAAGATTTAATTGAATGAAAGTAATGATTAATACTAAATAAACAATACATCATTTTGCGCTTAAAATCATTAGAATAAAAATTAACGCATTATATATATTACAATAGTGGAGTATTAACATATTAATCAAATAATTTAATTACTAGAACACTATATCTCTTTATAAACTAGATATATATATTTTTTAGGGATCTTTTAAAAAATAGAACAAAGTGAAAAAATATTTACACGGTATAGAACAATTTCGAAAACGAAAAAAAGCCCATAATGGAAAATACAAAAAATACTCTGTGATTAATTGACATCCAGCGTGCGTGATATATTTGGGAAACGATCGTTTAGATTTGACTACTTTTTCCTATACGATGGTTTAGATTTGAGTAGCCAAATTTAAATGATTTTTTTCAAGATTTTTTTTTTATACACGATCGTTTAGAGTACACGATTTTTAATTTAATTGTTTAAATTTGGGTAGCCAAATCTAAACTTTTTTTTTTCAAGATTTTTTGGTATGATCGTTTAGATTTGATCATTTAAATTAGGGTAGCCAAATTAAGCAATCTTTTTCAACAAAAAATTGGTAAGCGATCGTTTAGATTTGGCACATGATCGTTTACATTTGTCACACAATCGTTTAGATTTGATTGTTTAAATTATGGTAGCCAAATCTCAACAAAAAAAATTTCACGATCTTTTATATTTGGCACACGATCTTAAAAAACCAAATAACAGTTTGAAAAAAAAATAGCACGATCTTGAACCAAATAACAGTTTGAATACAAATATAAAAAAATTATCAAAGAAAGAAAAAGACGATGGAAAGGAAAAGAAAAATTGTTGAAGAAAGAATATGAAAAGGAAGGTTAAATGAAAAATATTTTTAAAAATAGAATATGAAAAGGGAGGGCAAATGAAAATATTTAAAAAATTTGCAAAAGAAGAGAAAAAGACGATGGAAAGAAAAAAATATCGAGGAAAAGAAAAAAGACCACATAAAAGAAGAGAAGAAAGGCGATGATAAGGAAAGACAAACATTAATTTATTTTTAAAAAATGGTAAATTTCATGGATTTTTTCATTGTATGACATGGAATATAAATATTTTGTTTGTTATTCTATTTATAAAAATTAATATTTTTTTAAACACATTAAAATGAGAATATTATATAATCTAACTTTTAATATTATTTATTATATGTTCAGAAATTACTATTAAAATAAGACTAATTGAAAATCCAAGATATCATGTAGATCGCACGTGTTTCTTGACTAAGTTTGCGACTACTCAGTCTCATAAACAGATATTCCATTTTTTCATACATATAGTTTTGCTAAAATATGTTTGGTTTCGTGAACCCTTTCTACGCTATTTGGTATTGTATATTTTTTTCTGAAATGCCATGACATTAATTATACTTGATGTAATTTTATATGAGTATTTTTTTCTCTTTCCTTTTTGTTACCGTCCTCTTACTCCGTTTGGAATTATGTAGATAATATTGAATTAATTATGAATAATTACATATGTAATTTATATGAATATGTTGACTTTGGTTTCTTCTTCTCTTTCTTCTTTTTCTTTTTGCTTTCCTTTTAGTTTAATATTAGTGTATACATAATGTAGTGGAAGATCGATTAAATTGGTGATTGTTAAGAAATTACTACTTAACAAAATAACTATGACAACGTCGTTTGAATATTTTATGATAGTCACATGATGTTTTCGAATAAAAGTTATTCGATTATAACAAATTCGTTTATCGACAGAAATTATTCACACACCTTAAACAATTTGTAGAGTTTAAAAAACACCGTAATCAAACAAATTGACATTCATATATAAAAACATATATATATATATATATATATATATATATATATATATATATATAAGGTTATTAAGTATGCCTTTTAGCCACCCATTGTTGACTTAATTTTTAAGTAGTGCACAGCTCAAGAAACCTAAAAATTTTTCCAATAGTTTAATCTGAGATACCATGTCAAATCGACCAAAATTTCATTTAATTCCTTTTATATATTATATAAGGGAGCCTTGATTCCTTTCCCTTTTTAATTAATTAGTAATTCTCACCTCATTTCTTAAAATCATACTTTGTAGCTCATAGGAAGGAATCAAGTTAAATTGGGTTTAAACTACAACAAAAACTACTATAGAAAAAAGTTTAGTAATTATCAATTCTTTTAATAATGTTCTTTAAATACCTCAAATAATATAAAATTACTTATATAAACGTGTTCGTATAAGAAGAATTGTCTAAAAAATAACTTTATATAAAATTATCTCTCATTTGATTTGAATAATATGATGGTGCTAGTTTATTCACTTTATCTCTTTTTACTTAGAAGTTCCTTAAGAAAAGGGTTTCTCATTCATGTTACTTTTCCTTGGGCGGCGGATTTATTAAGGGGCTATGGGCACGTATCTCCTCTCACATTTTCGATTTTTGTATTTTAATATTAATTTTAAAGTGTTAGATTACAATATATATTAAATAATACTTCAATTTAGTTAAATTTTAGTTTTTGTGCAGTGAATGTGCCCCTATAAAACCATGAGGTTATGTGTTCAAATCTTACTATAATTTGATTTCTTAAAAAGAATATAATCTATACTATATATAAAAGGATGGAAGTGGAGAAATTTTTTAGTCTCATTTTACCCTTTCATTATATCACTTTTTAGTTTTGCTTTAGTGGCGATTTTGTCATTCATATAGATTTAATGTTTCTATCATTTTTATTATAACTTTTAATGACAGTGGAAATGATTTCTTTAATTTTTCATCTCATTATAACTTTTCTTAAAATTAAAAAAAAAAAATCACTCCAATTAATTAAATTTATCCAATCCATTCATATTCTCCTCTCCCTTAATCTTCTATCTCCCAACTATTCACATTCCATATCTCTTTCAACCTTTCAAATTCTTCATTTTCTAATCTTGTCATAAATATCTCATTATTTTTTTTATTCATATTCGCAAGGCACAACAAAATGTTTAGGGTGAAGAAGAAATCAAATCATATTTTTCTATTCTCTTCTAGTTTTTTTTTTTTTTTACTATTTTTTTATATAGAAGTATGCTTGTGTTTCTTCCTTCATCTATAGGTTTCTTTTTAGTACACAACATAAGTTGGAGAAACTTGAACCACCAACGTCGTGGTTGACATATACATATGTTTATGCTTTTTATGTTTAAATCATGTAGTATTGAGAATCCTTTTTTAATGTAACCATGAGAATCTTGCTCATGTTTTTTTCTTCATTTAATTTTTTATATTAAAACTATTTTATTAATGAAATAGTTGGGTGACTTATACTTTGATTTTGTTAAAACAATGTAAATATTGTTAAAATTTATTAAGTATAAATAAAGGTAATAAGATGAGTAAAGCAAGAAATATTAAAGTCTTTTCTTTAATTAATTTTTTTGCTATAAAATCATTTAAAAAAATTATGATTTTACATTTATAATTTCATAATTTTAAAAGAAATATGATTTTGGTGGATGTTTTACCCTTTCATTATAATTTTATCATTCAAATAGATTTAATGTTTGTGATCATTTTCACATTCAACAAAATAGAAGTTATACTTTGTTAACTTTTCATCTCCTTATTTGATAAAAAAGGTTTTGATCCCATGACTGATATTAGTTAATGTTCTATGTTATTAGGGCCATAATGTAACTTTTTCCATCTTCCATAACTGATATTACATAATGTTATATATTATTACACAATTAACAACCTTTCTATCTTCAATTTTATTTGGATATATATAGATTAGATGGTTAAGTTTGCAACATGTAAGCTCAAGATGTTAAGAAATGGAATTTGAATTGTACAAACAAATCAAATTCAAAGATACATTCGAAAGATGACAACATTTTCTCTTTACTAAATAAATTCATTTTCCACTCATTACGATGTGAATATAAAAAAAATATAAATATGAAAATATTATAATGACGGTTCCAATTTTATAAAATTAAATTTAAACTATAATTTTTTTCGTGTGTGATTTTCTCATGCATCGCACGTGTTGTTTACTAGTTTTTTAAAAAGAGGAAAAAATCTATCTAAGATTAAACTTTATCTTGTATCAATTATTTTCTTTCCAAGTTTTATTCAAAATATAAATAATTTTCTTCCCCAAATAATTTCCTAAAATGAAGATAATTTGATTTTTCTTCCTAAATTTCAATGATTTCCTAAACGAAAGATAATTTGATTTTGTAAAAGAAATAAAATTTGATTTCCTAAAAGGAATATAATTTTTTAAAAAGGGAAAAAAACATATCTAAGATACCTTATTTTCTAGCCCTCATTTAGAAAAAAATGCAACAAAGTCGGCACTCTCAACAATATTCCATGAAAAATGTACTATTCTTTTCTTTTCTTTTTTTTATACAAATTTTAAATCTACATATTTACATTACAAAAAATTATGTGAAAATTGTTGGATCTTTCTTTATTGCTAGTGAATGTATTGGAGCATCAGTGAAACGTCGAGATATTTTTTTTTACATTTTTTTAGTGTGTTTATTATATAGTGTCTGGTGCCTCCCCTATAATAAAATTTCTGGATCCGCCACTGCAGTTTTCTTTAAGGTTTATTCGCTTTTTAATTTTGTATGTTGATAAAAAATTAAGCTAGTCTTGTAAAACATCCAATATAGAAAAATTATGACCATTACATCCTAGTGTAATACTATAAAAAGAAGGTGTTTTTAAAAAATATAACAAACCAGTAAAATATTTACAATGCACATAACAAATTTGAAAAAGGAAAAAACTCACAAACGCACAATGTAAAATACCAAAAAGTGGTAGTTTGCATGATTAATCGGCCACACGCATGCAAGTAATGTTCTTCTATATTATCGTGTATTATAGTCTAAACAATGGTTTAAATCATGATACACGATCATGTAGTTCATTTTAAGCGATATGGGAAAAAGACTTCAAATTTAAATGATCGGATAATAAACTCTAAATAATGGTAAGAAAGTTTCAGACATAAACGATCATATAATATAATCTAATCACAATGTAGGGATAGACGGTCATGCAGTGAAATAATATACTTTAAACGATCTTGTTGACCATGGTAAACGATCATGTGATTATGGTAAGCAATCGTGTTGGTTATAGTAAGCAATCATGTAGTCCAATGTAAATGATCATGAAAAACTTCAAATCTAACAATCATATAATACAACATACACGATCGTTTAGATTTTGGTACACAATCGTTTAGGAAATGCAACAATACATAGTTCTTTGTTAACATTTTTTTACTAATTTTCTAAACAATTTAGAATTCTTACCAAAGATGATGAAAATGAAGTAGGATATTTAAACGATAAAGATATTATACTCTAAACGTCGAAGAAAGAAAATTTGGTAGAGGAGATTAATAAATCGCAAAGAAAACGAAATGCAACAATACATAGTTCTTTGTTAATATTTTTTTACTAATTTTCTAAACAATTTAGAATTCTTACCGAAGATGATGAAAATGAAGTAGGATATTTAAACGATAAGATATTATACTCTAAACGCCAAAGAAAGAAAATTTGGTAGAGGAGATTAATAAATCGCAAAGAAAACGAATAAGAAGAAGTGGAGACGTACACAACTCGTCCCACAATATTCAAAACCAACAAGAACATATATAGAATTAATGAAAAAATAATCGAACTTTATAGGTTTTTCTTATTTTGTTATAAGGGCCATAAATATCTAAGGGTTTTGTTATATTTATGTAAATTAACCTAAAAAGAATATATACTGATTACAGTTTGATCGTTTGTGTTTTTTATGCTTATTTGATTTTAATTTTGATAGTTTTGTGAATTTAAAAAAATATCAATGCTTGAAGATAGTGTTTAAAATTTTGAAAGATGAAAGAACAAAATAATCACAGACTTCAATGTTAAAAATTGACTCAAGAGTTTATCTGCAAGTGATAGTTGTGGTAATGGTTTAACAAATGAGATTTATGAATATTAATCAATTTACTTTTAAACCCTTACATTTATGTTTGATACTAAATTCTTAAAACTGATTTCTGTGTATTTAAAATTGATTTCTAGTGATTACAAAAGTTAATTTATAGTTACCTAATTAATAATTATATTTTCTATTTGAAAAATAGGTAAAGACCTAATTCTATTTATTTTATTGTTTAAATTTTTACTGCGTTGATATATTTTTATATATCCATCTCAAAAGAAAATCCAAAACGTATATAATTATTTCTTTTATTGACAATTTATTGATTTATAAGAAATAACTAACCAGCAATGTTTTACGCAAAAATAGAATTAGATAACTATATTGGTGGTGATTCTTGGTCAATTAGTTGACAAAAATTACAATCCCCTAATTTCTCTGAGATCAATTTAAAATAATTTTATATTTCTCTGAAATCAAATTTAGTTCTCGTGAAACATTATCATTGAAAATAATTTTGATAAAATAAAAATTGATTATGATGGTCTCAAGATCAATCTAAATTCATTGTCTAAAAACAGAAGTGTTAAATCAATATATATTAACAGAGTTTATTAATCTAATTAGAGTATTTTTAGAGTATTTTAGAGATATTATTCTAGATATATTCTTATAATATCTTTTCCTTAAATGTTTTGTCATTTACCTATTGTTAGGCTTGTAGCTCTCGTAAAATAATAAATAAAATTAGAGAATTATTTATTGAAAACAAAGTAGTGAATTAAATCTATATACATATATACACACAGAAATTTAGAAGTAGAAAGTGAAGGAATTGAAATTACAAATATTTGATTGGGTTAGATGTTTAGTCGAAATCTGTAGAGTTGAATAATAAATAGAATATATATATATACATGCAGTTCATTCAGTATTATTAAATATGGATGATCCTACAATAGGATTTATATGAAGTGGATGATAAAATATTGAATTGATGGATATGATGTTAACACCAACGATTGGTGATGACTAAGATCGTCAAATCAAAGTCAAATTATAATAATTTGAATAAGAATTGAATAAGTTGTTTTTGGTATTATTTGATATTAATTAATATGAAGGAGTTGAGGCGGACGTGCTTCTTTCCGCCCCCACGGCCCCCACGGCCCCCCCAAACTCTTTTATTACAAAAATCTATTCACCTTTTTTAAAAAATAAATAATAATTATAATAATAAATCTATGCTTCAATAATTTTGCACTGCCAATTGCAAAGGGCAAAGCCACTTTTTTCCCCAATTTCTTATTTATTGAAAAAAAAATGGCGATAATAAAGCAGACGTGGACAACCCAAAGTGCAATTAGAAAAATCCAGTTGTTTTCTTGTGGATTTTTGGACTTTACTATGGGACCACATGTACACGTGGTGCGCATCTCGAGCTCCCACGTGGAAAGTCATTTTGAATTATTGAAGTTTGAATCAACCATTTTTCTCTCTCTCTTTTTAACATAAAAAAATCCTTGGCTCCTCACTGATTAGTTGTAAGTTTAAGCTTAGTTCCCTCTCAATTAAATGATATTTCTTTTTGGTCTTACTCTTTTGTTACTTAGATTAATAGGATAAATTTAGTATCTATAAAGTCATAATATCATACCTGTTTCATCCACCAACTTCTTAAATTTGTACCACATTAACAATTTAACTTCAATAATAAATACAATCGAATTTGTATATTTAGCAAAAAAACTTTACTTTTCTCTCTTTTCATATTTATAGTATAATTTCATCTTTTCTTCTTTCTCTATTTTTTACATGTATCAAAGAACTTTATTTTATAACTTTACAACTTAAATATAAACTTATTAACTCCATTTAGTAAGTCAATCGACTCTTCAACATGATGATTGTATTTTAGAATTAGTTTGATTATTTTATTTCTTTTTAATATCTAAATTGAGTCTAACAATGAGATTATTTCTTTAAAAAAATTAGCTTAGTTCATAAGCCCGTGTTCATATTATTTATCTAAATAAGCATAGTCGAATAAACTGGGGAGAATAATTTAAATGACTAGTATATTAATAATAATCACAATAGAAATTAAATATAAACACAATATAAAGCTACTTTTTAAGGTTATATAAAATATAAAAAGAATATAGAAATTAAATAGATATACTACACAAAGTATATAAAGGCCTAATTTTTAATTTGATGAATTATGGTTTGCAAATTTATGTAGTTTTTACCCTTTGACCATTTTAATTAAAATGATATCTCAATGATTTTAATTAATTTATTGTGATAATCAATTTGTTTTTCTCACCAGTTTTCTAATATTTTCTTTTGTATACATTTTTACAAATACTTAAGTTAGTGAATAGAAAAAGAGGATACAACCACTTGCCAATAATATTGTTGTCATGTTGTACTATCTTCGTAGTAATTCATTTACATAAATTTATATAAATAAAGAAATTTGATTTGAAATGACCCATTAAATAAAAGTAGGAATCCCAAAGGTCAAAGAGAATTTCTTCCTTTACAATCTGATTTGAGGTTGCTTTTGAAAAACTTTAAAGTTGAAGGAAAAGATAGAGTTATTTAATAAAAAAAAATATCTTTAGAAGGATGATCTTTTTGGGAAAATGGAAGGCAAGCTAGATACCCAATTTCAAAAGTCACCAAATAGATTATTCCTAAACAATTTGATTTTGATTTTGATTTAGATTTACATTAAATTTAAAGGATTTATATTTTAGGGTTAACCAGAGTTTTAAAGCTAAGTAATTGAAGTGTTTTTTAACTAATTCAAAATGGTTTAAAAATTCACTATGATGATAAATTACATGATTAATTATATCTTTGAAATTTTGGAAAACAAAATATTTAATGAGAAAGTAGTTAATCAATGTTAAACAAAATTCTAAAACGAATATTTTATTTAAAAGTACTATTTTTCAAACTTTACCACCATCTCCAACCACAAGATCAAAAGTGTCTTTTTATAATTCTATATTTATACACCAAAAATTGCTTTTACAAGTACTTTTAAGATTAAGCATATAATATTTTTATTCATAAAGAAGTTCCTATAAAGAAAAATATTTTACTAGGATGAATGATTAACGAAAAATTTTAAATGATCATTTTTTATGATAAAAGAAAAAAAACAATAAGAACAAATATATATAATCATTAAGATACATATGACTTCTAAATTATATTTTGAAGTGGTAAATTTAGAAAGCAATTCATTTTTAAAAAAATAGTGTTTGGTATCAAACCGTTTTTATCAAAAAAAGAATTTTTAATAAAAATGAGTTTTTCGGAAAAAAACACTCTTTTTCTTAGACCAGTTCAAATGGGTCACTAAACATTAACACTTTTTTGGTTGTTGTTATTACTATTTTCTTTTCTTATATATATATTTGTAGTTATAAAAGAAACTTTATATATATATATATATATATATATATATATATTAATTTAGTGAGTGCTTTGATATATATCTTTGAGCCAGAAAAAATAAAATAAAAGTGGAATACTTTTATTATTCACTCTGTGGTCCATTTGTAAATGTGCCAAAGTGGAAGCAATAGAGGAGCACTCACCAATGAAGAGAGAAAGTTGGTAATACGATGACCAATAGAAAATTTATTGTTGTAATTTAACCATTAAACAAACACAGCAATATTCTCAATTTTTTATTTTTTAATTATGATTAGCCAAAAATGGAATCTAAAAAAGAATCAATAAAGATTATGTTAAAGTTAATGTGTTTTTATTTTATCTTTATTATCATTATTATTAATGTGAATGAGTTGTGTCCTCTTGTGCCATTCCCATGAAAGAGTATTTTCCTAAGCTTATTTTTAAAAGAAAACTATTTTATTTTAATTTTTCTACTTTTCAATAAGATTATGTGAGAGCTATTATGAACCAATAAAAAGTTATATATTTTTAGTTAAAATAGAAGATGGAAAAAATATATATTGTAAAGAAGTTTTAGGTTAAAATTTACTCGTTTAAACTTAATGCAAGAAAAAAATGGTATAAACACACCAGACAAAATAAAAAAGAAAGTTTAAAACTGCTATTATATCCTCGAACTTTATTACTTTCAAATATTATATTGTAGTTTCAAATATATATTTTTTTTGTCACAAAAGAGTATATATTGATGTTTTTTTGTCACAATGATTAAATTTAAATTTAATGATTAATTTTAAATTAATTATTCAATAAATAGCTTAAAATATTTATGGATCTCTAATGAACTACAAATTAATTAAAATTTAGCTCAATAGAGAAGAAAACTAATTGTACATTCTCGAACCTTTGATCCCTACTTCACATTTGTTAATAAGAAAAACTATGAATGTATAGACCAATTAAGAAGCTATATGTGTTAGTTTAAGCTTGCAAGAAAGTCATAATTTTTAGGCATTGAACTACTCAATCTAGACTAATATTTAGTTAACCCGTGAAATGAATATTCTAATCTCTAATTTTCTAGACAAAGTTATAATATATGCAACTAAATATCTAATGTCACACTCAAAGCAAGGCTTAAATTTTAAAATTTAAATTCAACGCTTCATGTTAATATTTTATCGAATCATTTACAACATGACAACATCACCTTTCTTTTCTAAAACTTCTTCTAGAAATGATTAAACAATCCTGAAAAACCAACACAATTCTTTCTGATTGATATAGAAAGTAGGTATTGAGTCTTTTAGGATTATTCAAGATTATAATAAACTCATATTGCTACAATCTATGTTATATTTGTACTTCTTAATTAGCAACAACTAACACTATTTCAAAATCATTCATTTGTTACAATATTTACTATTTGCTATCGTTTTTACTATTGTTACATTCATCATTTTTTTTTGCTACAATGTTCCTTACTTTCTTATATAAAATAGTTTACGTCTCAAGCACATAATATTATAATAATTTACATTCGAAACAAATTATTATTACGTAACTATAATAATCTAGGACTATATTAACTAATTTCGTATGGGTTCCTGAATCTGTTTTGAGGTATACAAATATAACATATTAATGAAGAAGGTTGGTTAAGAAGATGGGAAGGAGGATAAGTTAAAATAATGAGGGAGAGAGGGAAGGGAATTAAAATTGAAATGGAAGGAATAAAGTTTGAAGGAGTGGGAAATGGGGCACACGTGTGAGAGTAGGGAATTGGGAGAGGAGGGAGAAGCACGTGTGGAGTGGAAGAGGAAAGGAGGTGTAAAACCAAAAAAACAAAAAAAAGAAGGAAAAAGAAAAGAACTGCAGGGTTGACCGGAGACAACTGAGTCACGCTCAAGCGTGGCCTCTGCCGCCTCACGGTCTCTCTCTAACTAAATCCTCACGCCTCCTCCTCCTCCTTCTTATCACTTTCCTCTCTACTTTTTTTTCTCTCTCTTTTTTTTCTTTATATATAAATAAACAAGTTTAAAATAGTTTTTTTTATGGTTCGTTTCATTTCAGTTTTTCGCATTTCAATAAATCTTAGAGTATTTACATATTTAATGTTTTTTTAAGAATAATAAAAAATACAAACTATTTACGTCCTACAAAAAAAAAATCATTAAAGCACAAAAATTCATTATTCTATTCTTCATTTTGAAGGATAAATAGTTTGTCCTTTTTGTCCTTTTTACTATTTTCCTTCTATTAATTTTGTATTTTTTCAAAAATTATTATTAGTATTTAACCCAAATTTGATAGGACTAACTAAATTTAAGATGTGTGAAATCTATAGAATAAAATAGGATAATTGAAATTATAGGAAATTAAAAGTGGACATTCTTTAGGGACAAAAATAATATTTTAATTAGGCTTATTTTATTTTAATTATGTTCACCCAAATTATTTCTAAGTTTATAACATAGAGAATCAAAGATTGAGCTAATGTTTTCCATATTTGTAAAAAGAACAAAAAAAAAAAAAAAAAAGTCACTATGTGGTTTTTCATATGATCTATCATTCAATATCAAAATCTTCATATTTTTTTCTTGACAATGTATTTGATGGGTTTCCTTGACATATATGTGATGGGTTTGTTAGAAGTGCAAATAAAGTTCCATATTAGTTAGGAAAGAATCAATTGATTTATGATATATAAGTGATCACGATAATTTGTTCCATGAGTATAGTTCTGTGTGAGTCATAAAGAATCTATATTTTATGAGCAATATCACACTCTTTTAAAGATATGTGGAGGTTTATTGCTCTCTTAATCACATATCGTTATCTTTGTTCCTATTTGATTCTGCATATTGAAGTCAAAATCTCATTTTTAGCTATGGATGGTTATATGTAAGAAGAGAATTGTATGTAGTTAGAGTATATAAATCTAGTCTTATTGTATTAGTTTTAATTTCTTTCATTTTTACAAATACACAGCCCCATAAATCAAACACATACTAAACAAAACCAAGCTGATATATGTTTCTAAAACTTGTTATAGAGGAAAATTTGAAGATGCATGTAATATTGGTATGGGTTTAATCAGCTATTCCTTAACCATAAAATAAGCAAAGCAATAGAAATGTATAAAATTGGTAAAAAGTCAGAATGACAGCTATACATACCTTTAAATTTTGTATATTTTAGCTTGTACTTAAGTTAGAGAGTTAAGATTTGAACATTAAATATAAATATAGAATTAAGAAGATATCTTGAGTAAGAAACTATACTCGTGTTGTCATCACTTTTCCGTAAATTTCATGGTATTCATGTTTCATGTTGGATGCTTTATTTTGGTAAAAAAGTAAGATGTGTTTGATAAGGAAGATGGTTGATTATGTGGGAAGTGGGACCAAACATGTTGAAGTAGTAACTAAGCATTGAATATTATTATCCACATCAGAAATAAATGAAAGAGAAAATGAATATGATGATAAATGATAGATAATAATGATAATAATAAGGTTGTGGTTGTTTTGGACACATTAAAAGATGAAGAAAGGTGGTGTTGAGACAAAGGTAGACCCCACACATTCTCTATTCAATCTGTTCACTCTTTGACCTTTGACTGACCTACTTTCACTTCTAATAATAACAAGACAATTCCCTTCACCTAATTAAATCATGTTTTGCCCTACCCTCTAAATTTCCAATCAGTCCCTCCATTTTTCCTTTTTTTCTTCTTTCTCCATTTATAATCTTCATTTCTCAGTCAAATCACATACTTAGCTACCAATTAATTTTCTATAAGTTTTCTAAACATCAAAATGTTATAGGGTCATACGGATTGTCTTGCAAATTTAGTCAAGATGCGTGTATGTTAGCCCATACATTCACGGATATTAGAAAAAATCAATATAAGAGAAACTATTCCTAATGATTTAAAGAAACATCTATTTGGATTTAGTTACTAAAATTTTCATTAAGATTGATAATACTCATAAAAAGACATGAATTGATCGCGATAAAATGACTAAGGCATCTTTTAACACCTTTGAAAAGATTGTAAGTTTGAATTCCTTACTTCATATGATGTAATATTCTAAAAGAAGATCATCTATTTATTAGAAAATTCATTGGTCAAAGATAACCTTTTATCTCGAGTATACACGAAGATAGAATAAAAAAGTTAATTCTACTTTCAAAGATAACCCTTCATTGGAAAATACATGAGTCAAAGATAACCTCTATAATGGTTAATGTTAGAAAATGAAATAAACTTAAAACGGAGCAAAAAAATAAAAAAAAGAATCATACAAACAAATCGAGAAATGCATAGATAAATCAAGAGATAGTTCTTGAAATTGTTTTAAAAATGGAAGAAACAAGAGAATAGGACATGGATTCAAATAACCACAAAAGGAAAGGGAGAGTAAATCTATAAAAATAAATAAGAAAAACTAAAAGGGTAGATGAGCAAATGCCAAAAGGAGGGAGTAAAGAAATTGTTAATAATGAATAATGAATAGATGTTTTAATGGGGGACTACAACAGTATACCAAATAAGAGAAGAACAAAATAATGAAAGGAGAAGAAGAAGAAGTTGGGTCACATTAAGGTTTTATTGATGTAAACAGAAGTAAGATTTTTTTTCTTCAAAAGAGTGGATCTACCTACTTTTCACTTTTGACCAAATTACTAAAGGTAGAAAGAAATTATCAAAGAAAACAACCACGTTGTGACAGCCTGATTGAATTATATTTCAGTTAAGTTAAATAGAGTGGAAGTAACCAACTAAACCTAATAGAGTTCCAAGTGTAACTAGAGGATAAACCATGGTTAGGTCAAAGAAATTGTTGCACCACACGTGTGGGGGAGAAGTCAGATAAGGGGCAGAAGAACAGAGTTACAGAAGGGCAGTGTTTGTTTTTCTCTTTTTAACTTTCTCTCTCACTCTGTTTTTTGGCTGTTGGGTATGTCTCTCTGTTCCATTCAATTTTAGAGAGAAGAAGAAACAGGGTCAAGAAAATAGAAAAGGTAACACTGAATTTTTGCCAGAGTTCTCAGATTTGTTAGTATTAGTATTAGTAGTTCGTCCCCGTCCCCCACTTGTTTGACAACAAATTAAGCGTTTATAGAGAGAGAGAGATAGAGATTGAAAAACATGCCTGGGACTGGGAGTGTTGCTGTTCAACCTTTGGATTTGAGCCTACACATTCCATACCATTTCAGATGCCCCATTTCTCTTGAGCTCATGCGCGATCCTGTTACCGTCAGCACCGGTCAGACTTACGACCGTTCAAGTATTGAGTCATGGGTTGCCACCGGAAACACTACCTGTCCGGTTACTCGGGCTCCACTCACCGACTTCACCCTCATCCCTAACCATACTCTTCGCCGGTTAATCCAGGAGTGGTGTGTTGCCAATCGGTCTTATGGTGTTGAGCGGATTCCCACTCCCAAGCAGCCGGCGGAACCTTCTTTGGTTAGGTCTTTGCTTGGTCAAGCTTCGTCGAGATCGAGTGGTTCAAGTTTGAGAATCTCGGCTTTGCGTAGGTTGAAAGGACTCGCTCGTGACTCGGATAAGAATCGGTCTCTGATTTCATCGCTTAATGCTCGTGAAATTCTTCTGGATGTTGTGTTTTCCAATTTGGATTCGGGTTCGGATTCGTTTTCACCTGATTTGAGCCGTGAATCGCTTGCTCTTCTTGTGATGTTACCGCTCACGGAATCTGAGTGTGTTCTTGTTGCGTCTGATCCACAACGGATTGGTTATCTTTCACATCTTCTCTTTGATTCTTCCATTGAAGTCCGAATCAATGCTGCCGCGTTGATTGAGACTGTAATTGCCGGAACTAGAGCGTCGGAGCTCCGAACCCAAATTTGTGGAATCGATGAATTGTTTGAAGGCGTGGTTGAAATTCTTAGAGATCCAACGGCGTATCCACGAGCACTCAAGGTCGGAGTTAAGGCTCTATTTGCTCTCTGTTTGGTGAAACAAACCAGGCATAAGGCAGTTTCCGCCGGCGCCGCTGAGATTATCATCGACCGATTTCCCGATTTGGAGAAGTACGATGCGGAGCGAGCCCTAGCTACGATTGAACTCGTTTGCAGAATTCCGACCGGTTGCGATGCGTTTGCAGCTCACGCCCTCACCGTTCCGCTTTTGGTGAAAGTCATTTTGAAGATCTCGGACAGAGCGACGGAGTCTGCTGTCGGAGCTTTGGTGTCGCTGTGTTCGGCGTCGGAGGAGAATCGGCGGGAGGCGGTGGCGGCGGGAATATTGACACAGTTGTTGTTGTTGGTGCAAAGTGATTGTACGGAGAGAGTTAAACGGAAATCGCAGGTGTTGCTGAAGCTTCTTCGAGATTCATGGCCGCAAGAGTCCGTTGGAAATTCGGACGATTATGCTTGCAGTGAAATTGTGGTACCATTTTGTTAATTATGGAGTTATTCAGATTTTGGATTCTCAAATCTCCATGGATTGTTGGGTAAGTTTAAAGATCCATCAATGGAACAAAGAACAAAAACTACAGAGACAGAGACAAGAAATGGAAGAGATGAAGTTGATAGTAGTTATCTGTATGTAAGTTTTGTACGTAATTTTTATTTTTATTTTTATTTTTGCTCAATATCTTTCAACAAAAAAGAAAAAAAAAATTTAGTCTATTGTTAAGTTTTTATTTGTACGATTTTTGACATTTGTTACATCATTTCATCTTAATGATATTTTGACATCATTAATTTTCTCATTTACAACTTTCTTTCTTTACAAATCCAAACCTTTGATAGAAACCCACTCATAAATTGTTTTTGGCAAGGTTAGTGTTGAAATTTTTTTTTCTTGAAGTTTCTTATTTAAAAGATAAGATCAAACCAATTAAGTATCGAAAACTTTTAAAATTATCTCAAATAATTATATATCACCACAAAAGTAGAGCCCATAGAAAACCGAGGTTGCAAAATGAGCATGTTGGCCCAAGTTACTCCTAAGAGAGGGATTGGCCATGAAAAAAATAAAAAGGAAACAGAAGAATCAATCATTTGAAAGATGAGAAGTGTATTAAAATGAAGAAATGTTTTATAGTCTTTTATTCCTAAATCATAAAACAAAAGAAGATGCCTCTACACACCTACCTCCCACCTCATGTATTTGTTGAAAAGGAAAGAATTTGAGTCAAATATGGGTGAATCTTACATCATACATTCAATTGGCAGGTATAAATTTATTTATAAAGTAAACATAATGAACAACTAAATTGCTCATGCTTTCTTTTATGCATCTTAAATGAACTAAAGTATTCCCATGTTCAAAACTCAAAAGAAAAAATTGTACACCTTGAAGTTCATTACTCTTGAGTTGTTTTACTTTTTTTTTTTTTTTTCCTTTTAATTCTGGACAATTTATAAAACTTATCCATTGTTAGTTAAGTGCATTCATAAAGTTAATTGTAAGATTTGATGTTTAATTCTTCAAAGTAGTTAATGAAATTAGTCTTACAACAATCTTAACTATGGTTTATAACTTTGGTCATATGTAATGATTATAGTTTCTTGAATAATTGGTCAAGGAAAACAATGGTCACATCTTTGAATTTATTATATAGCTTGTTAAGAAAGGATGAGATTTATTCTAATATTGTGAAAGAGGGCAAAGGGCAATTTTGAGTGTAGTTTGGGGGTCCATTGTATAATTATTATAGTTTTGGGTCCTTTGGAGTTGTGTTGCTTTCACAACAACACTTTAGTTTTGCATCTTATTAGTAAGTTTGTATTGAGAAAGGGAAAGGGGTAATGGGATTCAAAGATAATAAGCAAAAAGTATCATATTTTTTGATATGATAATTAAGAAATGTTATGATTTGCATTTGGATTTTTGGGATTTGTGGAGGAGACTTTTGGCTCAACATGTTAACAACATCAACATCTACTATTATAAGCACATAATTAACATTATATTCCTTTCCTTTGTTTTGCTAAGTATATTCCCTCCAATTTGATTGACCAACATTTTTCAAACATCCACTCAATAATTCTAATGCTTTTGGTTTTGTTTCACTTGTGCCAAAATTCTCTCTTTGAATTATTTACAAAGTATAGTTTAATTTGAAATTTATGTTTATTTTAGCCTTATCAAATGTGTATAAAATAGGTTTAAATTTTAATTTTGTGTAAATTAGGTTTTTAACTCATTAAAATGTGTGTTTTTTAACTTTCAACTTTCTACCGAATAAATCTCTAAAATTTTAAATTACATGTCCGATAGATTCTTTGGACTATTTGTTATTTTTTTTTAAAATCTACAGTATACTAGACACACATTTGAAAGTTTAAATTAAAGTTATATGAAAATAAAATTTAAATTTAATATCCAACAAATCCATTAATTCTTTTAATTTGTTTAATGTGTCTAGAACTTATCAAATAAAAAATTGAAAGTGGAAGGATCTAGTGATAGAGATACTTTCAAAATTTAAAAACCATTAAATAGATAGTCTTAAAGTTTATTAACTAAACTTGCAATTTGATATTATTTATTTATTTATTTACAAAATAACAGATAAATATATATTTTTGAACAATTGTTTTTCGATCACGTTCGCTCATTCAAATGTAATTGGATTGCCTTTGACTACGTTTACCAAATACTATGAATTTTGTAAAATTTACTACTACAATTATAGTTTAGGTTAACCCAAAACAATAACGACAACGATAACGGTAAATATGTCAAAATTCATAGCTTTTTTCTACATGTGGAACAATTATGATAACGATAACTCAAACCCAAACTGGTAATCACATGACGATGTAATTTTAAACACAAACGAACTAATCACCTCTACTCGTCAATTAGATTGCGACTTTTTGTTTATGAATTTTGACGTGTGGATGTATCAATACGTATGCAAAATACAAATAAACAACACTAAGAGTAATCACATAAGATCTATTACTTATATTATTATATTATCATTGATTCATTTCCGTTAGACTGGGTAATGAGAGTCTTGGTTCATTCTTACAACCTTTTATTATTTATTAATAGTGGAATCATCCAATCTTCACAATTCATTCTATCACAAATCAAAAATAAAGATTTTAAAGATGATTATACAATACAAAATACAAGTTAATTACCTAATTTAACAATTGCAAAAATCAAGTATGATGATTGATCTTTTTTCTATTTTAAATACTGTCTTAAGTTTATCAAATTTCTCAACAATAATTTGGCTAGTTTTTTAATTTTTTAAATAAAAAAACATTTGAGTCGTAGTCGAGGTGGGTTTTTGGCAATCTCAATACTCTTCAACAATCCTCAACCATCTAAAATAAAACTCAATTTTACGATATGAAGAAAATAGAAAGAAACACAAACCAGGGAAAAATAAATGACTTATTCATATGCTTAACTTTCTAAAAATCAAATGATTATGAAAACAAACGTTCATTAGAAAACACACATTCTCAAATATAAACTAAATCAAATCTAAGTCATATCTTCTTTCTACTTCTAGACAATTATTATGGACCCATAGTTTAAACGGGCATATTTAATTTATATTATATCTTTTAACACTCTTTTGTACTCATTCACTTAAAATATGAAGAAAATCTAATGTATGTGTGAGAATTCCACGTTGGAAAACAAAATTAAGGGACTCATACGCTCATTACCAATTGGTTTTAGGATGAAATCACATGTAGAAATAAATGGTTTTTCCTTATGAGTGGTTGCTTCACTTCGTGAGAATAACCAAATTAGAGAAAATGTATGATTATTCAAATGGTCACGGATATATTTTTAAATTAAGTGATGTTTTTAATTTGTGAAATAATTTTTGTTTCAATAATCTTTTGCCTTCTCCAAAAAGTATTCTCTTAATTTTCAAAGTTGTTGAAGTTCGATACATCCATAAAGTTCCGTATGTTGATCTTCTGGTCGAGGTGCTACTTCTAAAAGAAAGGTGATCTATATTTTATCCTGTGAGACAATTACTCTCGAAACTCTGGCATTAGGTGAGTAAATGTAAATTTGTTGGCCTAAAATCTCTAATATATGCATTATATTTACTTTCCTACTTAGATATGGTTTTGCTATTAAGAACATCTCATACTATCAAATATCAAATAAGGTGGAAAACCAACATTAATCGTAAGAGTTCGAAAACAAAATCTACTCTTAGGTCCTATTAAATCACCCATTGATTCAAAAGCTTTAAACTAACACTAATGAGTGAATACAAGTTTAATATTATATCATCTAACATATTTAACTAATTAACTTGGTGTATACATTTAAAAGATCAACAACTCTACTTCTACCCAAACTAGAAGTATTAAAGAAAGTTATCAGAAACTCATAATTATTGAAAAGAAGAATGTAGGCAAGTTTTATGGAACAAAACAATAAGAAGATAATAATGCAATTGAGATGATTCAAAGGAAGAAATAAAGAAATATGATTAGAAAGGAAAGTAAGTGTGATTGTGAAGAAAGGTTTGACTAAAAAGAGCCAGAGAAGATGAGCCCCACATGTGTGAGAAAGGCCTGCAGATAAGTTATAGGCGATACAATGGATGTGGGGATTGTTCCAAAGTTGTAAGTGGGAATACTTGTGTGGCTTCAAAAAAAAAAAAATATATGTGGAAAGATTTAATGGTCACATGTTGGGTAGAAAGAATAGAAGGAAAGAACCATTGGGAATCACATGGCCTTTGGTTCCTTATATATTCTTCCATTTGGTTTCTTGATGGCTATTGCTCCTCACATGACCTCAAGTAAATGAAATATAAATAAACAAACAATTTTTAACTTTAATTAATTTGTTCCTATTCTTTTGTATGGTCTCAATTAGGAATTTGAAGTTTTGCAAATGGAACCACATCATTTGGGTCCCATGAATTGATGTGTTGTTTTTTCCTTAACCTTGGTGAAATTGGACATTATATCTACTCCAAAAATGATATAGAAGCAATGGAGGTAAAATAATCGAGTTTTACAGTGGATTTCTTTTGGCTGAATAAATATATTAAATTGAAAAAAAAAAATTAAATACAAACAAAGTTCTCATATAAAGATCGAAAAAAAGTCCAATCTACGAAAAGTTCATTTGATTCCTCACTTCAAAAAGAGATATAACATAAAATGCAAGTAGCAAGGAAGTCAGACCTCTGTCCTCACAAGAACAAACTAGAAAAAAAAAATCGAGCAATTCAACATTTCAAACAAACCCCCTGATTCCACAACCTTATAGACATGGTGCATTGTTTTCGTTCAAACTGGGAGTCCACAATCAAACACAATGAATTCAACATATCCCCTTTGCCAGCTGTAGTTTGGTTTATGGTAGAATCCATTTGAGTTCAATTTTGATGGATGATTTTGACTTCTTGCTAGCAAATTGCATTCTATTGAATATGAGTTCTTGGAGGTAGCAAGCCCTAATGGGATGCTAACATTTTAACCAACGGATAAACATATCTTTGATGTCATTCTTAACTGCAACTAATGTAGGATTCCGATGTGATTTGACAACTAAAAGTGTAGGTCTCATTCTCAAAATTAAAAATTTTTAAGTCATGATTTTTTTTTTTTACAAAATAGTTTTGCTAGCATTGAGAAAACTTTATCATAAAGTTTCCTTTTTACCAATTCCTAATAAGGAAAAACAAAGTAATTTTGATTGGATTCAATTGATGAATAGAGGATAATGGGCTACAAACGTAATTTTCTTTGAATTGTTATTGAAGCATTTAGTGAAGGCAATTTGATTACGGTTTGAGATTGTTTAATTTGCACTTTTAATTGAATAGACAAACTTCATATTACAAAACTATCATCTATATTTAATTAAATTTAAGGCTTTAAGTTGAACGACTGAATCTCCATTGCACAAACATTTCGAAATATCTCAATTGTTTCACTGTCTTCTTCTACTTCCTCCAACTCTAATGTTGGAGTGACACTAAGGGCTCATATCCTTCGATCGTTCGATCATCAGTAAGTACACACCATTTTTTGCTATATATTGTACTTCATTAATCACTCATTTCACATTTCAGTCCTCCTTCATCTATTTGTTCATTTCATGCTCATAAACATTACTTGTTTGTATTCTAATTTTGTCTATCACTACAACAAAATTGGGCTTTAATGTCGGTTTAAAACCGACATTAAAGAGGTACGACATCGGTTGGCAACCGACATCTATGATAGAAAAATGGACAGACTTGATTTTGACTTCTTGATTTTGTATATATACAAGTAAAAGAGAAATATTATAGTTTCTAAAAAAACATTGTTGGCATAACCCAAGACAATTAATGTTGGTTTTTAAACTATTTGGTCTCATAAAAATGGACAACAATGCAACAATTAATAAAAATAAATTTGTAAAAACAAGCACAGAAAACAATCTACAGGGTCGGTTTTAAACTGACATTGTTGAAAATCTATGATGTCGATTTTAAACTACATTGTTGTTGCGTACTACCGATATATGTGATGAAGGTCCTGTAGAGAGATCACGTACTACCGATGTGAGGAAGGTCCTACGGAGAGATCGCTATGCGAAAAAACTTGTAAGAGTAAATTGCGATTCATGAAAGGGGTGTGCAGTGGAAGATTGCTTCGCGAAGGGGTTATCGGTAAACAGTTGGGAAATTTGAGCTACCTCACCAAGAAGCAGTGATGTGACCCTTGTGTTTGAGAGTCGGTGATTGATTTGACGTAACGACCCAATCAAGACTTGGGATAAAGAATGGACAGAGACATGTGGCGTTTTGAGATTGGGCCACTTCTCGTTGCCAGCAAGGACAATTAATCATTTCGACATGGAAAGATCATCAAAGAGACCTATAAATAGAGGAATATTGGTCAGTTTGAAGTTATTTTTCACCTTAAGCTTATTTGAGAAGGAGCTGGGGAAAAATATCTGAGATCCTCAAAGACACAAAATGAGCTTAATTCTAGTAAGAATTTCAAGAAGTGCAAGGAAACTCTTGGCAGAGCTAGTTGACTGTTATTGCGAGTGATTTTTCTTATAAAACGTTTTCAAAATGACAAGAATTTCTAAAATGTGTTTGAAATCGTAATTATATTTCTATTGAATCCATGAACTATATAATTTCTCTTATGTTGCCAATTCTTAAAACACAGTGTCTTATAAATGAATTGGACTTGTTTTGAATTGAAATGATATATTTTGGAGAATGCATGAGATCTGATAAAGTTTGAAATGAGATGATCTTTTGTACCTGATCTATGCGATGAGAATACCTTATACCTGCTGTGTGATCTGATATGAGATGTCTTATCCTTGTTGTGTGATTTGAGATAAGATGCTCTATTCTTGCTATGTGATTTGGAATATAATGTCCTATTAATACCGTGTGATCTTGAATAGGATGTCTCATGTCGTGTGATCTAGTATGAGATGTCATTTGCTTTTTGTGTGATCTGACATTGGAAGACGCATTATGCGTAGTGGAATTTCTGGAACTTGCCAAATGCGTTGAGATTACTCTGCATAGCTGCAACTTGGCAAAAGAGTGTGGTAAACACTTGAGCCGAGGATATGGTAGAAAGATGTAATTAAACATACGTAATGATCCTGCGAGATGATTATGTCATCTGCAAAATGCATGCAATGCGATAAGATTTATGATGAAATAATTGAAAAGAAATTATCTCCATGAGTTATGACGAAAGATCTTAAAAAGGGGATAATTTCAAAATAATCAATGAAAATGATAGATGATATTGAGGTATTGTGAATCACCTAACGCATGAGATTTGGTTTGATTTAAACTCAATGTTTTATTGATGATATTGTATATTATACCATGTGCATTGGTGCGTCAAGGTAAGCTTGATTTATTTAAGGCAGTTGATAAAAAGATCCCACTCACTAGTCGTTTTTGTCTAACATTTCAAACGTTTTGTCTTATTCGTCCTCCCTCTAGGTAGTGAAGGACATCCAATGTTGAACTTGTAGCTTTGATCGCCTACATTTAACTCACATAACATACAGTATCTGGGCGAGAGAAGTACATGTGATTTCCTGAGTCATGTTTAATGTTTTCATGATGAATGTTGTAAAAAGTATTAAATGTACTAGTTTATAAAGTATCGATGAAAGTTTCATTATTTATTCCTCCACACCCCGCATTACATTTTCCTTGTGTTTGTCTTTTAATTTCGCTTACTAGATGTTCAACGCGTTACTTAACGAAGAATCTCACGTAAGACGTCTAAGTGGTCGCGTCTTTGTTCCATTGCATAGAGTGAATAGGATTTGGGTGTGACAGTACAACGCAAGAGTGAGCATTTTGGCATTTTAGTTGAGGCATCAGGGCTGCTCAGGTCATATTCGTATGCCACAACACGAGATTCAGAATGTGTTGTGAGGCAGAGCGTTATAAGATCAAAGGACTGTCATCACAAAAAAAAGTTCAAAACTCACTCAGAATTAAGATCAAATCTTGTATGGTCATCCTAGTGAAATATTGGTTTCATCAAGCAATGATGTTATAAAGAGAAACCAATTATTCCACAATTCAATTTGTGCATAAACTTCTTTATACATAATATCCTCAATCACATGTCTCCACATGGACAATATAGTTAATATCGTTTGTAACATTTATATTTCATGTAATAATTACAAAGTTGGTCATATCTACAGTGCTACCAGGATAAGACACCCAACCTTCTTCCATTTACTGCAGATCACCTTTTAGGTTATAACATCAACATGACCCACTTGTAAGTCGACCATATATAGTTCAAGTGAGACATCATATAACCTTGGATCTTAGTTTATTGGATTGGATTAATGGTGTTTAGATGTCAAATAAAATACCTCTAATTATAAGGTCTAGGATGCATTCAGATGCAAGAAGGAAAGGTGATAGCCTACTCGTCCAGACAACTGAAATCACATTGAACACAACTACCCAAAGCACCACTTGGAACTAGTGGAGTTGAATATTTGACGGCACTATCTATTTGGAACAAAGTGTAATATTTTCACTAATCATAAGAGCTTGAAGTACATTTGATCAAAAGGACAATTTGAGACAGAGACCTTGGATGGAACTTATTAAAGATTATGATTGCACACCATTGCCTATCATTCTGTAAAGGTCAATGTTGTAGCAGACACATTGAGTAGAAAGAGCTCAAGTGTAGGGAATAAAGGGAGGATACCCTTACTAAGGAAATTGAAGGATTGCAAGGTAGTCTTAAACTCAAGAACATATGAAATTTTGATAGCTCGTTTTCAAGTAAAGTCCACATTACAAGAAGAGATTGTGAAATCGTAACTAGGAGATCCCGTGTTGAAAAAGTTGGCAGAAGAAGTAAGGCGTGAGAATGCACAAATTACACGTTCAGAAGTGATGACACGTTGCTAAAAAAATGAAGACTATGTGTTTCAAATAATAAGGCGTTAAATAAGAGCATTTTGGAAGAAGCACATAGTTCAGCTTATGTGATGCACCCTGGCAGTACCAAAATGTATAAAACATTGAAAGTCCATTATTGGTGGCCAAGTATGCCACGAGAAATAATTGAGTTTGTGGCTAAGTGTCTGATTTGCCAACAAGCCAAACTACAACACTAAAAGGTGGGTGGGTTATTATGCCCTTTGCGAAGCCCTGTATGAAATTGAGAAAATATTACTATGGACTTCTTATTTGGGTTGTCCAAAAACACCAAGTGGTTTTGATGGAGTTTGGGTAATTGTGGATAGATTCACTAAAACTGCACGCTTCATTCCCATTAAACAAACTTTTCCATTGGACAAATTGGCTAATTTATATATGGACAAGATTGTAAGCCAATATGGGACTTCGGTGTCTATAATCTTCGATCGGGATTCGTGCTTTACTTCAAAGTCTTGGCCAAAGTTGCAAGAAGCCTTAGGAAATAGGTTGCATTTTAGCACCGCGTTCCATCCACAAACAAACAGGAAATCTGAAAGAACTATTCAGACATTGGAATATATGTTGAGAGCCTGCATTCTACAATTCAAGGAAAGTTGGGATGAATGTCTGTCTTTGATTGAATTTGACTATAACAACAGTTACCATTCTAGTATTGGAATGGCTCCTTTTGAGGCATTATATGGTAGATGTTGTAGAACACCAGTTTGTTGGAAAGAAGTAGGAGAGAGAAAGCAGTATGGCCCAGAATTAGTCTAGACAACGAATGAGAGCATCAAGGTGATTAAAGAAAATTTGAAAATTGCTCGCAACAGACAAAAGAGTTATGCAAACAATCGTCTCAAAGCTTTGAAATTTTAAGTTGGAGATCAAGTTTTCCTTAAATTATCACCATGGAAGGGTGTAATCAGATTCGAAAGGAAGGGAAAACTAAGTCCAAAATTTATAGGACCTTATGAGATTCTAACACACATGGGACCGGTGGCTTATAAGTTAAAGTTACCTGTGGAGCTATCTAGAATTCATAATGTCTTTCACGTTTCAATGTTACGAAAGTATGCTCCAAATCCCTTACATATACTCCAAGAGCAATCCCTAGAGGTGAAAGAAAACTTGACTTATGAAGAAAAACTCTTGCATGTGTTAGACAGAAAGGAAAAAGTATTGAGAACCAACGTGATTCCTATGAGCAAAGTTTTGCAAAGCAACCATGGCGTTGAAGAAGCCACTTGGGAAAGTGAGGAGTTAATGAAAGCTAAGTACCCACAACTCTTTTCATAAGCTTACTGAATTTTAAGGACAAAATTCCAATGAAGAGGTAGTAGTTGTGAGGCCCTAATAGCGATCTGCCTTGCGCAATAAGAATGCTTGCAACAAAGAACTAATTATGCGTCGAAGACTATTACACATCGAGAAGGATACACGACAAACTGTTATGCGTTTTGAGCTTCCTTCACTAGGAAGTAGTGATGTGATCCTTGTGTAAGCAAGTCAGCGATTGATTTGACCTTGTCATGCAATCCAAATTCAAAAGGAGGAAGTGGTAGGGACAGGTGGCGTTCTACCATTGGACCAATTCTCACCGTCGATAGAAGTAATCATTTCGACATGTGAAACTTCACCAAACAAGCTATAAATGAAGGAAAATTCGATCATTTTGAAGTTTCTTTTAACCTAAGCTCACTTAAGAAAAATTTGAGAAAAATTCCAAGATTTTAGAGGTCCAAAACAAGATTGCATCCGACAAAAAGTGCAAGGAGCTCATGGCTAAGAAGTTAACTGAGTGTCATTGCAATTGTGAGTGGCACTTACAAATCATTTTCCAAAATGAAAAGGGTTTCTGAAATAAGTTTAAATCCTTACAATTTTTCTATTGATATCATGAACCATGTGATTTATCTCATGCTTTCTAATTCATAAAATGCACATGATTTGTAAATGAATTAAACTTGTATGAAGAAGAATGATGTGATGAAATAATGTGTATTTAAGAAATGCATAAGGTTTGATAGAAGTTAAAATGATAAAATGTGATGATCTTTTGTACCCTATGCAATGAGATGTCTTATCCTTGCTGTGTGATATGGTATAAGAGGCTTTATTTTGTTGTGTGTTCTAGAATAGAATGTCATATTCATGTTGTGTGACCTAGTATTGGAACATATATTATGCACAGTGGAATTGATGAAACTTGCTAAATGCGTTGAGTTTACTCCACATAGCCGCAACTTGATAAAATAGTGTGGTAAACTCTTGATCAAGCGGAGGAAAGAGGTACAAAGATGTGATGAGATATCCAGATTGGTTTTGGAAGATGCTTATGATATATGCGAGCTGCATACCATGGGATATGAATTACAATGAAAGAATTGAAAATAGATGATTCTTATATGAAATTATAATTTTTGAAAGTTGTTGATAAAATTAAGATGATTTAATTTAAACACAATACTTTATTGATTAAGCCATATATTATTTAAGACATGATTTGGTGAAATGATTATAGCACGAGAAAAAAACTTTGATTTATCAAAGATTTTGATAAAAGATCCCACACACTAAACATTTTTGTCTAACCTTTCAAATGTTTTGTTTTAATCTTCCAAGGTAGCAAAGAACATTCAGTGTTGAACTTGCAACCTTGGACACCTATTGTGTCATTCGTGAGACGCATCCTTTTGGACACGTCGGGGAAGATGGGGACAATTATTTAATACGTACACTTTCTCCAACGTGTGGCAGAGAGACGTCGAGGAAAGTGGAAACATTAAATAATTGTTTCACTTCTCTCCGACGTGTCCCTGACAGACGATGGGGAAAGTGGAACACAATTATTAAATATGTCAACTTTCTTTGACGTGTGGCAGAGGCATATCAGAATTAGGTCTCCTTTGACCGACATCGCATTGACCACGTCGGGGAAAAGCATCAAATAAATTTAAAACACGTAACATTTCTCCGACGCCATTAGTGGCACGTTGGTGATCTATCTGGTTGGAGTACGAAGGGATATCAGGCATGACCCATTCCCCTGCATCCCCTGCGACCTGGCAGCATAATATTACTATCCTTAAAGGCTTATTAAAGTGAAAGTTCTCCCCACAAACCAACACGAGTTCTTTCAGCATGCTTTGTTCTCACTCACATGCATCCTAGGAAAATTCCCAGGATCGAGCTACCGAAAAGGAAGGTGCACCTTGTTGGTATAGGTAGTCACTTTTAATTCTTTTAAGTCTTTCTTAACATTACTTTCATGTCCTCAGGATCCCTCTCATTCAGATGTGATATCGGTTCATTCATTTCTCCCTCCTAATCTCGGGCGTTACATGAAAAAAATGTCGGAGATCCGAATTCCAAATCCTGGTCCGAATCCTGGGCCTGGGGCGTTACATTTTGTGACTGCATAAATTATGTCATTTCTGAGCAGTACTCATGAGGTAAACTATTTCCTCAACTTGGATGCGTTAGATAACGCGGGAGGTTCATCTTTAGTGGGCAACACTTCAAGTTAGTCTCGTTACCCTTAACACTTGTAGTTATGGTTACTGGATCTAATAATTAATTTGTGTTTTTCAGTACATTCCTCTCAACCGTCTCACACTCCCACTACGAGGAGATGACATCATTCTCAAAACATTGATGTGGAGAGGTATGTACAGCAAAATGGGAGAATCCCCATTTCAATCCTTTAGGAGGGGACATGCTTGTCTCGCCACATGCCCCTTTGTTTCAGCTGCACGATCGGTATGTTGACACAAGACATGTTGCTGATCCAGGCTCTGAAGTGGGCTGATGTACCATGAGAGTGCATTGAGGTCGTTAAGGGCATCCTAGCGGTAAATTTGTAAACTCGTAAACATATATATATATATATATATATATTTTTTTTTTAATTACCTACATATGTAGAAGACTATTCTGAAACCTATTTCTTTTGTATCAATTTTTCGTGTTCGATCTCGAAGATCAAGCACTTAATCAGTTTGTTGAGCGTCAAATGCTCACCGTCTGAAAGAAATTCATAGGAGATAACCACCGACATTTCAATAAGTTTAACGACCCTGAAACAGCACGAGCAAACCCGCCACTAAGATTGGTTAATCAGGTGCAAGATTGACACTTTCTTTGTGACAATTACATCATTCGACAGTGTCAAGTGATTTATATAGTCTACCTTAAAATCAATTAACATTTCTTCATTTAATTTGTAAACAAGTATAACGTTTTGATCATTATTTTTTAAATGTAGGAGCAATCAAATATGTGTAAGGCTGCTAGATTGAAGCAACCTTACAACCACAGGAGCGACACGATGTCGTTCCTTCAAAGACACACCAAGCTCACTGAACAACGTGGTCGCCCGGTGGACCGTGTCCAGTTATTCTGAGAAACGCACGCCAGTAGAACTGGCGAGTTCGTTTCACCTACAGCATATGATGCTTTTATAAGTTTATGAAATTTTTTTGTTATACTTTCAATTCTATTTTAAGTCTGATCATCTCCTAACTTACAAACTTCTATTGAATTGTGCCCGTCCTAGAGGGTTCTTAACCACTCTCTAATAATGAGATATGCGAGACCATTTTTTATAGACGATCGAGCTACTCAAAAGGTCTTGGTTGGTGCCCCAAACCAAAGTCCAGGAAGAGTTCTGCTTCTGCTTCTTCCTTCAATATTTATGACCACCAAGCACACATGATGGAGGTTAGCGAACTAAAGGTCAGACTTGAAAATGCTAATCGGATGATTGAAGCACAACAACTAAAAAAGGAGGAGTGAGATTGACAAATAGCAAACCATGCACGACAAATAGAGGAGATGAAGAAGATGATCGAGGAGATGAGTCGGCATAGACATGACTGTGAACACTGGAGTACGTACTTTTCAACATTTAATTTGTTTAATTTTGCATCTGTGATATTCTAACTGTACTTTTATGTCATTTGTAGGTTTGACATTTTTTATTTGACATCTGCGACTAGTAATAGTATATAGGTGTAGGTTTTTTTAAAAAAAAATTTAATGTAACTGTTTTATATTATATGTAATTTTTTGTATTGAACATGTTTCGTGTATCTTGTTGTAACGCCCCGAAAATTAAGATAACTTTTTGAATTCATTATCTTAGGTTTGTTTAATTTGTTGGGCGTTATTTGATTTTAATAGAAATTGTTTAATTTTGTGGAAGTTAGGATTAATTAAATATTTGCTGAAAGAATATTTAATTAATTATTAAATCTTGGATTTTGGTGTTGTGAAAGATTTAGTTAACGGTTGAATGATTTTGGTAATTTAATTTGGTGGGATTTAAGAATTTTGGTTAATTATAAATAGATATGTATAATTAATTTAGGGAAGTGGAAAACGATAAATATATTAAAGATAATATAATTATTAAGGATATTATTATTACTTTTGGAGAGAGAATAATTATTTAGAAAGAAAAAAATTAAACATTTTTGTAAAAAGATTATTTTGTGGGAAAAAGATAAATGTTGATTTGAATGGATTTAATTGAGGAAAGAGAATGGAGATGTTATTTGGTTGGAAAAGGAAAAGAATTGAAAAAATAATAATAATAATAACAATAATATTGGAAAAGAATTGGTTTTGACCTCAAGTTTGGGTAAGTTGATGTAAAAGGATTTTTTTTAGGTCTTTAGCCAACTGTTGATTTTATTAATTTTAGTTGTCGATTTTTCTTAGGAGTGGTTCATTGGAAAATCTTTGGTTGTCAGCTAGGAATTAAATTTTTTAGCTAATATCGAGGTAAGAGATTCTACTATTGGACTATCGAACTTAAAATTAAGAGCTTGCATGTATTTTGTGATTATGCATTGATAGTAGCTGAAAATGCATAATGAGATGTTTATGATGTTTATGATACATGATATATTAATTACATGATTAAGGACGTTATGATTAATATTCATGTCATGTTTATGATGTGATGATTAGTACATGCTTTGGACAGTGGTGTATCTGTTAACTTTGTCTGTTAAGCTTTTACCCCACCTGTATTGTGTTCCTATTGATTATGAGTGTTCTGACGGAACCACTCACACGATTTACGGGTATACCTACGAATCACATGCACAGTTAGGGGACAGTTTTACTGTGTATACGAGGTCACTTGTACGACTAGGGGTGTTCTAGTGGGACCACTCGCACGATTAGGTGTGTACCTACGTATCACATATATGTTTAGGAGTGTGTACCTACGATCACTCGCACGACTAGGGATATTCCTATGGGTCACTCGCACGACTAGGGGTGGTTGTACGGTTTCACTTAGTGTGTATCTACGATCACTCGCACAACAAGGGGTGTTCCTTCGGGATCGCTCACACGATTAGAGGTGTTCGTACGATCTTACTCGTTCATGTGTGCTTTATTGGACACACGACATTATTATTATGTTTCTAACAGAAAGTTAACAGATCACCTAGCGAGACTAGTAGTTGGTCTATTACTAGATATATTTATATACTCACTCTTTTCTATGTTTAATATTTCAGGCAAAAGTAGAGGATCTGAAAAGTTGGCGAGCGACAGAAATGGTCCGTGATATGTCATACGGGAACTCAATTTTGCTTCCGCGTCTATGTTTCAGTATTTTGGTTTTAGAAACCTTATTTAAATTTTTCTCTCATTTTTTTTATCTTTATCTCTTTAAAAAAAATAGTTAGAACCTGCAGGTCACATTTTCAAATTATTTTTATTGGTTTTATCAATTTTATATCTTCAAACATTTATTGATATTAATTTTATATAAAAATTCTACTTTTTCTATTTTCAAGAAAGTGTCTTTTGATATTTATCATTTGAGTAATGATTTTTACTTAATTAAAAAAGTTTTGATCGTTACACTTCTTTTATTATAAAGTGAAATACTTTAATTTTCATGATTTAATACAAATTTTGTTTTTTGTCTTTCGAAGCGCAACCAAAAACAATAATTCATGATAACAAAAAAAAACAAAAACAAAAACTAATAATGAAATAAATAACAAAATAATTAAAAATAAATTTCGACATAGCCTATACGTCAGGGATATCCTCTTTCCTCGACATTGCTAATTGACGTCGAGGAAGGCCTTTTCCAACGTCACATCGGAATATGTACTTCCCCGACGTGTTGTGAGCATGTCGAGGATACTTGTATTCCGACATCATCTTACTGCATCAGTGAAAGTTACTCCAACGTCCACCTCTTATGCCTGAGCGAAAGTTACCTCCATGCACTTTCCCCGACGTCCATGTCGACATCGTATCTAATGTCGGGAATACTTTGGTCGACGCATAAAGTGTGTTTCCCAACGTTTGTTTGCGTCAGGAATAGCCCTAATTCTTGTAGTAATACTTCAAATACATCATACAACTCTCATTACCAAAACCTCGATCTGAATGATCCATTAAGCATAAAGAAGATCCATCACATTTTTCTTTTTCTACTTTATGGACTTTTCACTATAAGACATCGAAATAATTCCGACAACAGAAAAAACATTGACAAAAGGTCTGTCGGTGTTGACCATCTATTGCCGACGCAAGCAACGATGCGTCGGTGAAAGAGACATTTCGTGACGTATAAGAACCAGACGTCGGAGAATGTTTAAATTATAATTTAATACACACTTTCTCCGACGTATGGCAGATACACGCCAGGGAAAGTGTGAATATTTAATTATTATTTAAACTTTCTCCGATGTGTGGCAGATAGACGTCGGGGAAAGTAAAAATCGTAACGACAAATTTCCAATTTCTCCAATGTGTGGCAGAGGGCATGTCAGAGAAAGTTTAAATATTGATTTATTATTTAAACTTTTCCCAACGTCTATCAGCCACAAGTCGGAGAAAGTGTACGTATTGAAGTGACAATGGTCACCTTTCCCTGACATATGTACTACATACGTCGAGGAAAGTGACCTTCCCTAACATTTTCGAAGACGTCGAGGAAAGTCCACTTTATGTCTTCCCCCTTCAACACAGAACAGAATGCAAAACGAAAAAAAGGGAAAAATCGGTCGAGAGAGAGGGAGATGAGGTGATTCGTGCTACTGTCGTCGTCCGTCTTCGCCGCCATCGCCAAAAGTGTCCTCATCCGCAGCCGAAACCCAAGGTTGTTATTTCCTTTTCTTTTTTTTTTTTTTTTTTTGAGAAATTAGAAAACTTGAATGTATATAAATTTATATTGAATTTTGTTATTTTGAATGTATATATATTTGTATGATATAATGTACGTATGTGTATGTTTTAAGTAATATGAAAAATGTATGTATTTTTTAATTAATATGAAAAGTGTATGCATATGTATGTATAAAGAAAAATATATGCACAGCAAAATCATAATGTGCAACCCTAATGTAAGTTGGAACACCCTAGGCCTAGGTGGATTCAAAATTCGAATCCCCAACATTCTCATGCATCCCCTACGATCTGACAACATCATCCTTACTTGTCTCCAAGACATTATTAGAGTGATAGTCGTCTCCATAAGCCAACACGAGTCCTTTCAAGATGCTTTGTTCATACTCACCTTGGATTTGTCAGAAGGTCACCAACATAGGATTTGCACACCTCACCTCGCGTCCTTACTCACCATGCGAGACACAACATGACTTTGAGTATTCTTAACGTCAAGAATACCAAAATCATGTCGCATCTCACATGGCAAGTAAAGACGTGTGCGGGGCGGGGTGTGACAACTTGGTATCAGAGCACGATTTTGAGTAACCTGAGGGAAAGAAGAAGTGTTGTTAAGTACATTTTGGTAAAGTTGAGCTAAGTGTTTAAGTTATTTTGTATGAAATAGTAGAAGTAGAAGTTATGTAGCCAAGGAGAGCAAGAGCTGGATCAAGGACAACAACTGAGCCCATAATGGACTCAGAAGCACATTCGGTTCATCCAGATGCGAGAAGAGAACAAGAAGAGATTGTGTATGATAGAGTTATTCAGAGGTTAATTGATGTTATGGGACAACAACCAAAGAAGAAGTTTGGAATAGAGAGATTGAAGGCGTCGGGAGCAACTTAGTTTATTGGGATAACTAAACCAAGAGAAGTTGAGAAATGAATCAGGACATTAGAGAAGTGTTTTAGAGTTATGCATTGTTCAGAGGAAAGGAAACTAGATTTAGCTATATTCTTATTGCAAGAAGACGTTGACGATTGGTGGATTCTAGAGGAAAATAGGCGAGGAGGGGTTGATTGAGAAGAATTTAAAGAAATTTTCTATGGTAAATATTTTTCTAAGACATAAAGATAAAAAAAGATGAATTTCTACAACTGGAACAGGGTGATTTCTCTGTCGCGAACTACAGAAAGAAATTCACGAAATTAGTTAAGTATGCTATGATATTAGTCGTGTCAGAAGCAGAAAAATGCAAGCCATTTGTAAATGGATTAAGAGGAGAAATGATTAGTACTCCAGTCATACCTATTGTGGTGAGAAGTGATTTTGTAGAGATGGAAGATGCAGCTCTGCGAGTTGAAAAGAGTTTGAATATAAAAAGGTTAAGTGAATTAAGTTGAGAATAAGAAAAAGTGTTGGAAATCCTAAGAAACCTACGATTACGATGAGTCAAGGATCGTGTTGGAGTGGTGAACAAAAACAAAAGTGTAATGAGTGTGGTAGAAGACATGCATGAACTTGTAGGCGAAGGAACATTACTTGTTATCAATCTGGCAATAAGAGACATTATAAAATTGAATGTCAAAGTAAGTTTAAAGAAGGCGAAGAAAGATCAACTCAAATGGGAGTGGCATCTCATTTAGTTCAACAGCCTACACGAGGAGGCTTTGTGTTGGACAAAGGAAAGAGAGTGGTAGATGTAGAGTTTAAAAGAAAATAAGGAAAAAAGATATTGCAAAAACTAAGTTAGTAGTTTTGTTTATCATTTTACTGCGCGATGTAAGGTTGTAATACAAAGTTTGGTAATGAAGAAGGTGTTTTGAAAGTTTGAAGTTTGCATTTTTTATCTAAATTTTGAGGACAAAATTTCTAAAAAGGGGAAGAGTTGTAAGACTCGTACCTAAGAAAGGAAAAAAACTTTGACTCAACAAAGGCTAAAAATTTGACCAAGTATTAAAAGAATGCATTTTGATTGAAACTAGGCGATAAGAATTTGTATTTAAGTAGTTCGTGAGAAAAGGTTACGCGGGATGATTGACATTATAGTGCAATTGGGCGATTAAGAGTCTTTGCGAGTTGAAACTGAGCATTGAAGAGAGGAAACTTCTAGGAAATTTCCTAAGCATACTTAATGGCCACCTGTAGAAGTTTAAGTAAGCATGTTTAAGTTAAATCTTAAGTTTACACGTGCACTACTAAGAATAGGAGCTGGTGAATTATTGAGAATCTGAGCATGACTAATTACTTTTAGGACTAGTATAAATAGGGCTGAAGGCATAATGTCAAGTATTGTTACTCTGAAAGATTGAAGACAAAATGCGCTAAGTGTTGAAGTGTTGCTAAAGTGACTACGCGAGAAGAAGAAGAAAAGCATTTAGAGTCTGAGTTTCTAAGTTGTGTGAGTGTTTCCCTTCAAAGTATTTCATAGGTTTTGAAAGTTTTCCTTTAAAATCTTTCTAAATTAAAATGATACATATGTTTCCAAAGAGATTTATATGAAAAACTTATGCTATGTTTCAAGTATGTTTTATATGATTCAAATGATGAAGTGGTGTTTAAAACATTAGACTTTTTCCTATCAATGAGCTAATTGTTATATGCACATAAAGAGTAAAGGCAACCATGTATAAAAGGCTTGCATGGTGGAATGAGGTGGAACGATACATAAAAGATGTGTCTTGCACTTTGGCCTGAGCAACAAGGAATGAATCAAGATATTCTCAAGTGTTGTTGATGAAAAGACCATCACAGTAGTCTAAACGCGAGATGATGAATCTTTACGTAGAGGATGATTCAGCCTCTTGACGAAATAAATGTTTATTAACTATTATGTGTTTGTGTGTAATGTATGTTTAAGCGATTTTATGCTCTTACAAAAGCTATTTCATGAAAAGTTTTTCTTAAAACCTCACTGAGTCTTTTGAGTTATGTTTTTACGTTTACCTTCCAGGTTTCAAGTGTTAAGGCCAAGTAAAGAAAGGGTGAGGAACTGTTAGATTTAAAGTTTAAGTTGTGTTTAGGTATTTTGTTAAGTATTAGAGTTGTTTGTAAAACGCTTGGCTTAAGTAATAAAAGTTTAAGTTTTATCACTTCTGATGTGTTAAGTGTTTATATCACCAAAGTATATCTTCTAAGTTAAGTTAAAGAAGTTGGGCGATTAAGCAAAGCTTAAAGACCTCAAGCTGAGTGTTTTTGGTGTTTGACACGACAAGAATACTTAAGTCATGTCGCATCTTGCATGGCGAGTAAGGACACATGTGGGGCGAGGTGTGACAGGATTGTTTCAAGCCAAGCACGCTTAACTTTGAAGTTCCTATTACTGAGCCACTGGAAAAAAAAGATGCACCTTGTTGGTTAGGTAGTACTCCTTGAAATTGTTGAAAGCTTAAAGATATTTGAAAGACATTTTTTATAATTTAGTCTAAAAAATATCTTTGACTTCTAATTAAAGTTTCAAAACTCCTCTCATATTAGAAATTTTTACAAAATAAAACTTAAGACTAGAATTTTGATTTCCACTTGTTGATTCAATCATCATAACAACGGTTCTCATTCCCTAGCTATGTTCAAAATTTTAAATACCAATAAAAGATCATGTATTACAACTTTTAAAAGAAATGGTACTTTTTAAACCAACTACAAAGTTAGGGTACTTTTTACAGTATACTCACACACACGCATATATATCACTAAACTAATTCAAGCTTGTTGTTAACCTAAAAAGATGCATATAAGTAGTTGTAAAATTCAAACCTGTTCTTAGGGGTGAAATCGGATTGGGTTGGGAGGCATTCTCAACCCAATCTATATTTTCGGGTTATTTGGGTTGCCAACCCGAATTTAGTTTTCAACCCAACCTTTAAAATATGGGTTAGGTTTAGGGTTGTATAGGTTTTTTTTTCTTTCGTTTCTAGTTACATTTAAATCGGGTTGTTTAGGTTTGTTACATTTAAATCGGGTTGTTTAGGTTTGTTACATTTAAATCGGGTTGTGTTGGTTTGTTATATTTAAATTTCAAACATACATAATTCAAAATTTCATACAATAAATTCAAGCTAAGCATTCATAAATTCAAAGTTACAAACACAAATAAATTCAAAATTACAAACATAAATAAATTCAAAATGCAAAATGCAAATAAATTCAAAGTTCTTAAAATACATAAATCCAAAAATTATGTATAAATGTTCATTTTTAATAATAAATGAATAATAAAGTTCAAGATACACCACAATCTAAACCTAAAAAATAAGAAACCTAATTGTTTTTTTATTAAATAGTATATTATTATTATTATTTATATATATTATATTAATTTGGGTTGGGTTGGGTTGAACCAAATTTCTCAACCCTCAAACCCGTATTCTTACCCTGCTACCTGTTAATTTTATATTTTGAACTTTTTGTAAATACATATTCTTTGAATAGTTTAAAATAAACCTCATTCCTATTAAATCGTTACACCACTCTTTGAACTTTTCCTCATCTTAAGGATATTAAATATTGGGTTAGGAAAAATATTCTCATTCCCATAGTGAGTTTGGATTTCAAGGATTTATGCAAAGTGAAATTAATGGTAAGTTGATCTAATTTGTACTCAACGATTCCCGTGTTAAACGAAACCCTAACCATCAACTGTGCTGTGCACCTTTGTCCAATAAAGAAAGGTTCCCCTTACGCTTAAGATATATCATAGAATTGTACTACCTTTATCTTTGCAAATTCTGTTCTTATAGTTCTCATACTTTTGGCTACATTTCATTTTTTAGGTCATTTCTATTATTTGAAGATGGAATTCTACGGATGTTTAATTTATGACAAGTGGGTTAAGAGGAGAAGATGGTGTCGATCAATAAACGTGAAAAGTGGAGATAGGGAAAAAGATGTAAATATGGAGTTTGTAAATGTGTACACTTCGATAGTTTCTATTAAAGTCTAGTTGTTTGCCCCAAGTTAAAAGAAGTTTGTGGGCTAACAGCCCATCATTTTTTTAAGATATCGAATACAAAGAATGCTTTGCCAGCACTGAATCAAAAGATCATGAAAGCAGTGTAACGACATTGTCAAATGTCTAAAAGCGTATGGCAGTTTCAGAACTATAATATTAAGTAGGGGTGATCCGATCAGAATTGTTTTTTTTTACAAAACCGATCTCGAACCGACCATATTCAATTTAGTAAATGTTCAAACCAATTTTGACATCAATAAGTAAGGGTCGATCAATCGATTTTTGTCGGATCGGTCGGTTTAACACTTAAATACTTTTTGAAAATTCTCAATCTGAAACTTTCCGAAACCGACCCCGACCGATCCCTCTCGTTTCTCGACTGATTGTCTTCAGTTTAGTCGGTTGGTTCAGTTTTTCGGTCCATCATAGTCACCCCTAATACCAAAAGTGGCAAAAGAAAAGACGAGCAAAAATAAAATGATGCAATGACCAAGAAATAATATAACACAAAACATCCAAATAAAATGCAGCAGAGAAAAAATTGTACAGGCGTTGAATCAATAGGGCGAAGAGAGTTGAGTTCTTACTGCTATTGCACCCACTCTTCAAGCCTTGTTAGGTGAAATCTTTCAGTCTTTTCTTCAGCATGTCCATTGACTTCTTTCGACTGCTTTGTTTCGCATTTCTGCTTGAAAGGCTCCCAAAGATCCCATCAGGAGTATCTTTGAATTTCTCACATATACTAGCCACCTTCTTGTAATCCAACATGTTATAGTTCTTCTCTCTTATCTCAGGATTCGTGAAGTTTTCAGGTTGATTGCTCAGCAAAAGGTTAATAAGTTGTCTGGCTTCGACTAGGGAGTTCCGAAAACTACCCCCTTCATACACTTCACTCAATCCAATGCTGTGGAACCTCTCATCTGCAAATGTTTCCAGCACCTTTAGATCATTGTCAATAGCCATGACTGCGTTAGCATTGAACCTTTTGACGCTATCACTAAGAAAAGCTGCAAAAATAGAGTCTGATATGTGTTCAAACACTCCATTTCCAACCTTATACAAGGCTTCTATAGGTAAAATCTGTTGTACGGTGGACATTATAGTGTCAAGATAAATAAGCACTTCATTTATGTAGTCATTTGCATTAGCAGAAACCTCCTCAGAAGTCCAACTAATATTCTCTTTAAGAGCCATAAACTCATCTATTTTGGTATTCACCAAATTCAACAATGCAAGATAAGCTGCATCTCTTGAAGTTTTGAGAACAATACTAGAAGCAAGATTAGCTTGTGGCCTTTCAACTGAAAAACCAGGCGTCCCGGATAGTTGAGCTGCATAGCTAAGGAAAAATTCGCAGGCTCTTTCCAGGACAGTTATATTTGCAGCAATTTGCATGGCTTGAGAAACATCAACGGAGCTGCTATAAACAGTATTGAGTATTGCTTCATTTAAAACATTAGTTAGGAGCTTGTTCAGATATTTCTTCACAATATCAAAAGGATTAGAATGTGCACTGTGAGACAAATAATCAACAGACCCTTTAATGAAGGACCTCACAATGCGGCAGACGTCAGGAACTGTGGAAGAAAATGTTGCTATATACGGAAATGCAGGCATTATATCTGAAGGCTGGAGATTAAAGGAGATAACGTTGTTTTCATAATCACTATCTTTTTTTACAACCATCGGCTCATGTAAGTCATTAGCAAGAACATCCACAATCTGCTGCCGACACTCCTCCAAAAGAAGTTCATGGTATTTGTCTTGGTTTTTACTTATAGCCTCAAGAACCGGGGCAATTTCATACCCATACGGTCTAAGAGCAGATGCCAAAAGTGTGACATAATCCTTCACCAGGAGAAGGTGGGTTGCAGAGTCCATGAGGGAAAATTGTACTTCCAGCAAGGATGTCAACTTGCTAACAGCAGTTTCTAACATTGCATCAACACGTTCAGCTGATAATAACCCTTTAGCAGTTCTCATGACACGATCCTCCACGATAAAATATCCTGCAATTTGAGAAAAAAGTGTCTGATATGATTCGACAAAAGGCTGAGTAGAGGGGATCTGCAAGTCTGCCTTAAGCTGCAGCATTCGATTCCTATAGTAATACTCACGAAACTGCTCTTGGATTCCAAGGCTTGTATGAATGTGAAATGCACGATAAAGAGGTGCTAGGTCAAACTTTAGAACAGAGTCCTCATCAATATCTTCAACATCTAAAGTATATGCAAAATCTCCAAGACCTGAAATGCTTTGTTCCTCGGCTTTTCTCTGACGTTCTAACATTTCCTCATCTCTTTGACGAGCAGTTGCTGCATGACCGATAGCCGTTTGCCCAATAACCTTGGCACAACTTCTGATGTGAACAAGCCATTCATTAAATTCATCTGAAACTTTTTTCTCAATGTGAGATTTAATCATAGGAATTCTTGTCTCAATGACAATTCTTAGTGCCTTAACAGAAATTTTCTGCAAATAATTTTTCTCGATCAGATCTATAGTTTTCAATGCAGGGTAGAACTGACCTTCCGAGATATGATCATTGCATTTGGCACAAAGTTCCAACATCTGAACACAAGTCTCAGACATTTTGATGGCTTCAGTCACATTTTTTTTAATAGAATAAGATCCAAGAAGTTCCTCGAGTCTGACCAAGAGAGCACTACCTACCTCTTGCAATTTAAAATTATCAGTAGATAATTTGCCCTTCAATTCTTCAGCATCGATCAATACACCACGAAGTTCATCAACAGCACAAATAAATTCTTCATAGTGAGTCTTGCACAACTCCTCGATTTCAACTTCTTTCTTCTTCACAATGCTCTTCAACTGATGAAGAAGAGTTTCTGGCCGCCCCGTTTGAAATGCATATCTCACAATTGGAGCAAGATCTTCCCCATTCCCACTTAATGTTGCAAATACCAAATCTTCTGTAGTTTCCCCATTTTCTGCAGCATTTCTCCTTTTTGGCTTTACCTCCATAATTAAGATCAACTCTGCAAAAACATACGCATAAAGTATATATTTAATACATCATCTATATCCTTTGGAAAAATTAACCTCGTTTCGCAAAGCAAAAAATGCTAGAATGAGAGTGAAAAATTGATACTCAATTAACACTCGTTCCAGAAAGAATCACTAACAAAAAGTCTCTTAAGCACTTGAGCACCTAAGATGAGGAGGCCTTAAAAAATGACCCATATACCGTCAATTACAAAGAAAGTGGAGTTGAAGGAATTTCAACTACGAAATGGAAAAACGAGAAGAAGATGAACTGTTTCGCTTGCTTCATGAGGCAGCCCGTGAAGTTCTTTAGGGCACACCTCCAAATCCAGAACCAATCCAAATCACCAATAAAAACTTAAAAGCGCAAAATTAAAGACAGATTCGTTTCATTTCAAATAAGACACTACAAAAAATCTCTCCAATAAACAAACACAACGGTACCAGAAGCAACCGGCAAACAGACCTTCAATGGAGAGTTTGATCAAGCATAGAGAGGTGAAGACTTAATGAAAAACAGAGAGATGGCCATCACTGCTAATGTGAAGTCAGGCAACATCATCGGCCTCCGATCAAGAGAGGCGATAACTACAGGGTAACCTTCCAGTGAAAGAAAGGACTTCCGCCTTCGGCCTAAACAGGGAACGAGAGAGCTCAAAAGAGAAGGAATTGGAGTAGGATGAAACGAGGTCAGGTATGGAGATTCAACCTTCAGCTAACGGAAAGTGAAGAGAAGGTTGAGAGAGAGAGAGAGAGTTTTATGGAGAAATGTAGAGGAGATTTTTGAGGTTTCTGCTGAGAGTGCCAGAGCAAGGTTGAAGACGAACATGGGGCGGCAAGTGTTTTATTCGAAAAGGTTCGTAAATTGATCATGTTTTAAGGCTAAAAGTGTAATTTTAGTTATTATTATTATTATTATTTGTATAAAATGAGATTGCTGTATATTTATATGTGTATCTTGATAATAATACGAAATACGAAAGATTTAGACAAAACATCTACATTGACTATGAAATTTCATAAATTTCTTAAATTAAAAAAAAATATTAGGATTTCGTATATATTTTGGACTTATATATGATTTTTAAAATTAAATTTAAATTAATTCTTTATTCACATTATATGCAACTTATTATGAAATGATAACTTCCTTATTTATGAATTTAATTAATGTTTAATTTTATTATGGAAATAAATTAGAAATAGTTTTTTAATTGAAAAATTATATCAAATGACCAAAAGATTAAGAAAAACACATACCTCTCTCCTGACCTCTAGATTCAGATAATCCCCTTTCTAACGCAATATTTTATGCACTTTTAATTTTGGAGTCTTGTTTTTTAATGAAGAAAGCTCTCAGCACTCCTATTTATTTATGGATGTCATTGACTCTTAAATAGTGAAACTTATTTATATCCAAAATAGTGGGACGCAAACAACGCATATTGAATTGTGCCTAAGGCCACAAAAGAAAGATTCAGGGCACCAATTTTTTGCATATTACGAATATGGCAAAATTAGTGATATCAGACAGCTATCAGACGGTAATCATAAGTTATCATAGGGCTATCAGATGGTAATCATAGGTTATCAGATGGTTATCACTTTTAAATTTGTTACTTTTGCAAATTTAGAAAATGTTGAGATATAAACTTTACTATCATAATTTTTTTTGCTATTTTTGCAAAAGCTCATTTTTAATTAAGTATAAAACAAAATTTTTTCTAATATCGAATAATTTAATAATTAAGTATAACCGTATATCATATTATCCACACTACTTTAATCATCTAAGTGCTTCCATCTGTCGTTGGCAACATCTTCATCCTTTAATTTTTTTCGTCTTTTCTTTCAGCAACGACTTCATATTATCCATACCACGTTAATAATCTGAGTGCTTCCATCAGTCGACAACAACGACTTCATCTTTCAATTTTTTTGGTCTTTTCTTTCGACAACGACTGCATATATTCCGGTCATGTTTCTTCTATTTTGTTTAATTTTATATTTTTCAATTCATCTTCCTATCATGTTCACTATACCACTCCATATACGGATTATATATTTCTTTTGTATTTTTTAATTTTTTACACATATGCTACTGAATAATACATTTATGTTTTGTGTTCTATTTCATATATACTACTGCATATATTCAATAATACATCCACTACTTTTTTTTTTTAGTTATGTAATTTTTTCTTACTGAATTTATATATCACTGCACACATATTATGTAACGGATCAGTAATTTTTTTTAATTATTACAAATAAAATACTACATAATACATATATTTTATATACACCATTCATAAACCAGTTTAACAATTAATTGATACCATAACCTTTTATTCATAAAATATACAATGTATTATTTCATATATACTATTCATAAACCAATTTTTCATTCAACCACTTTTTCATATAATTTCTTGGATCTTCAATTCTTTCATCAAAGTTCCTACATCACAAACATATTCAATTTTCCTCAACATTACATATACCAGAGAATAACTAATGTTTTAATGGCATATATTACATATACATATCATAATTTTTTCTCATCCATGTTCCACAGCTTTCATACATAATCACTATTGTTTCAAACATAATGTATTATTTATTACGTAAGATATGAATATTTAAATAAAATACATAAACAAATTTATATAATAACCTTTCATTCATAAAATATACACCATATTATTCAATTTATACTATAATTACGTGGAATATATGAAAAACAATGCAAAACGAAAAAAAGAATGGACAGAGAGAGAAATTGGAAAGTGAGAGAGAGATCAGAAGGGAAGAGTTTTTGAACAAAATCACCAAAAGAAAAATAATTAAGGAACAATTTTTATTCTAATATTACCATAATAGAATTAATCACTTACCATACTTACATAGCATATGTAACAAATGCCAATCTTAATCATGGTCCACTTAATTTCCTTTTTCCTTTTTCTATTTTTTAATATATTATTAATAATAAAGATGGGTAAATTGATCATTTGGGCCTTATATTTGTGTAAAATATTAGTCAATTTAGGAAATTTCTAAAAATTTTGAGAAATTTATGTCAATTTTGTAATATAGTATAGTATACCATATACAATTTTGTAATATGTCAATTTTGTAAAAATAGAGGATATCTCGTGCATCGGGATATCCTCTATTTTTTTTTAAAAAATATCTTCCCATCATCATCATCTTCCTGCTTGGGTAACCATCCATTTGATCATCTTCTTCAACTTCCTCCTCTTTTGCAATGTTGCGTGCAAACAAACATATGCAAAAATTCAAACCACGAAGACACACTAAGTAGTAAGTAAACAACAAAAAAAATAATATCATACTTTACCTTCTAAACTCACCATGGTTGCCAAGAACATCAAGAGCGATTACAACACATTCCAAACTGTTGAATATAACAAAAATAAAAATCAATAAGAAATGTTCGAATACTTAGAATAAAAGAAAGTCAATGATAGAAAAGGAAATTAAGAACAAATTCAAAGGGGTTTATGTTTAGGATTTAGAACTTTGAATTACCTCCAACCAAGAAGTTGTGAAAGAGACGAAGATGAAGGGAGTTGCGGCGGCGGACAGAGCGGATGGCAACGGGCGGACGAAGATCTCTCTCTCTCTCTCTCTCTCTCGTGGCCTCTTCATTTTTTTCTTTCAATTTGAGTTCTGTGTTCCGTGAATACAAAACTCAAACATGTAGGGGATCCCCCGACGCACTTCATAAACTTCAGACAATCCACCTATTCCCGACATCGTAACGTACAATGTCGGAAAAAGTGTTCTTCATTTCCAACGTTACACTAACGACGTCGATAAACTTCTCCCAACGCCATGCAGAACGGCTCGGGAAAAGTTTAAACTTTTTAAATTTTTTTATAAAAAATTTAAACGTTTTTCGACGCCATTATTATGCATGGCGTCGAAATTGTCAACCTTTTTCGACGGAGCTTCTATGACGTCGGGAGAAGCTTTTTCTTCCTACGTCTTTTATCCTGACGTCCGTGTTGTGCGTCGAAAAATACTTATTTTCTTGTAGTGAATATTTATAAGAAAATCCTATAAGGATTTAGAAACATATAAATCAACTTTCCTAAAACTACATTCAATAAGATCACATAGATAATTACATATAAATTGAAACAATTAGGATGAATGTGATAGATGATGTCAAATAATCCAATATGTTCATGCGTTTTTATATAAAAAAAAAATCACATTCAAGATTTGTTATTATAACTGTATATGTTGATAATTTAAATATAATTAAAATTTCTGAAGAGCTTTCAATAGAATATCTTAAGAAAGAATTTGACATGAAGAATCTCGAAGAAACAAAATTTTGCTTTGATTTACAAATTAAGCGTTTAGCAGATATTTATTCATTAGTCAACTTATACAAGAAATTTTTTTAATAGATTTTACATAGATAAAGCATATCCATTGAACATTTCAATGCAAGTTTATTTACTAAATGTGAAGAAAGATACATTTCGACCTCGAGATGATACTGAAGAACTTCTACGTTCAAAAGAACCATATCTTAGTGAAATTGGTGCATTAATGTATTTTGATAATAGTGCAAATACTAGACGTTATATTTTCAATAAATTTATTAGCTAGATACAATTCTTCCTCAACAAAAAGACATTGGAATTGAATTAAACATATACTCTATTATCTCCACGCAACAATTGGTATGAGTTTATTTTATTCAAATAAATCAAATTTTGATTTAGGGTCCATTTATACTTAAGAAAAAAATATTTTTTAAAAAATCCATTTTTGTAAAAATTGTTTAAAACACACTAGAAAAATAGTTTTTAGTAAGTTCCAAACACTTTATTTTTTTTTAAAAAATAACTTATTTTTAAAATTAAACACTTGAAAATCTAATCCAAACACACCATTAGTTGATTTTGTAAATTTTTTATATTTTATCTGATCATTACAAAGATAGATCTCTAGTAGGTTATCTATTCACATATGATGGAATTGTTATATCATGGCGATTAGTGAAACAGACAATAACAATCACTCCCTCAAATCATGCTGAAATTCTTGCAATGCACAAGCCAAGTCAATAATGTGTATGACTAAGATCAATGATTCTACACATTTGTGGAAGATGTGACTTGTCTTCTTGTAAAATTCTTCCAACAATACTATACGAAGACAACATGACATGTATAGCTTAAATCAAAGGATGTTATATTAAATGAGATGGAGCAAAACATATTTCATTAAAGCTTTTCTACACTCATGATCTTGAAAAAAAATGGTGGTATCATTGTAAAACAAGTTTATTCAAAGGATAACTTAGTAGGCTTATTTACAAAATCATTATCTACTACAACCTTTGAAAATTTGGTGCACAATATTGGAATGCAGCAACTCCAAAATCTTAAGTGATATTTCTATGAAGAGAGTAAATTGTACTTTTGTAAGTGTATAAATTATACGAAATATGTACTCTTTTTTCTTATTTTTTTTAATTTATTATTATTTTTTATATATTATATTAAATAATTTTAATATTAAATTTTTTCTATTTTCGTATTTCAGTTGTGTCTCATTTTTACCACAAAACTTACTCTAATTTTTTAATGTTTATAGTTGAATTAAATATATTTTAAGAACTCATTTTAGAGTATTTTCAATAAATATCTATTAATGTCACTGTTTTATTAGTAGTTTGTTCAATAAAAAAAATTGAAGAAATATTCATAAAATTCAACTTCAACATTTTCCCTCACAATAACCATAATTTTGTGCTGGATCATTTTCAAATATGACAAAATGAATCAAAATATATACAAAATATAATAAAATATTACAGTTTATCTACCATGGATCGTAATAGACTAAAATAGGCTATTATCTGTGTCTACTTGTATCATGACAAATATAAATAATAGTTTGTTTTGGTCTATATTGCTCTATCACAAATAGATTGTTATATTTATAAATACTTTTAGAAGTTTTGTCATTAAAATAAATTTTCATTTGTGCATCATTTTCTTTTCAAAAGCTTTTATTTTTGTAACGCCGAGACTCAAGATTCAAACCAGTTTTGGAGTCATCTCCACAAACCAACAAGGATTCTTTTAGCATATTTTTTCTGCATTCACGTGCATCTTAGGAAAATTTCTAGGAGGTCATCTAACATAAAATTGTTCAATCTAGTTAAGCATGCTTAACTTTTGAGTTCCTGATTGAGCCACTGAAAAAGAAGGTGCATCTTATTGGTATAGGTAGTTAACTTTCAATTATTTTATGTCTTTCTTAACCTTACTTTCATGTTTTCATGATCTCTCTCATTCAGAGTGATATTAGTTCATCATAAACTCAAAAGGTTACAATTTTATTTGTTCAAGTTCGTTGATTTTAACTCATAAAGTTTTTATTTTAATTTTATATAAATTTTGCATAAACTAATGGTTGTTGAGAGGCTAGAATGAAATCGGAATTAGGAAGAATTTAAAATGAGTTAGAATGCATAAAGAATAGAGAAAGGAACATAATTGGTGAAACACGAAAATGATGAGAAAGAAAACTAAGTTGAAATCGGTGGAAATGAGATGGATTTGGTATAACAAATTAAAGCCAAAATGCTTATTCCAAATATAAATTTTGGATAACATTATTTTATACTTTGTTTGGAATAGGATTGTAGGAAACATAGGCCTTTGTAATTGTCAACTCGCAATGGTAATTTAAGGTATTTTAAAGGTTAAAAGACAAAAATATTAATTTTAAATTCCCATTGAAAGTTCCGAAATATTACAAATTATAACAATGAGAATGGTACAAATTGCATTACATTTTATTTTTTAGGAAAAATTTTAACCCAATTCCCAACCAAAAGACCATTTCAATGGGATGGAAATCAAATAAAGACAAAATACACTGTTTTTAGTCACTCAAATGTTGAGGGGGAGCAAAATAGTTTTAAATAGTTCCTAATGTAGTTTTAAACTAACAGAATGTTGACTTTGATAGTTTAATATTAACATGAATATTAAAAGTTTAATTGGCGAAATCATATAAGAAATTAACTTGTTCAAAACATTAAAATATTTTAAAAGGTTTTAAATCATAAATCACAAATGGACGTAATTAGTTTCTATTTTTTAAATCATGTTTTTTTTTTCAATCTCTTCACAAATCACAAACAACTCTATAGTGCCTAGTTGACACTATGACACCATGAATAATAATAATAATAATAAATATAAATATTTTTATTCTTTATACATAGATATATAGAAAGAGTATCCATGGATTAGGTGCACCTAAAAATCTATCTAATCTTTTTATTTTATTGGAAGTTAGACATATTTGGGCACTGTTTGGTAACCAAGGGTGGAGCTATGAAGGGCTAAAATATTATGAATTTGGAAATATTTAACGCGTCACTTTGGGATAAAAAAATGATGGTGCTCTAGTGATTAATGTTTGAGCTACTTTGTAGCCACCAAGCTTCAACTCTAAACCAGTGTTGTTTTTTTCCTTTACAAATAGAAAACTTTACGGTCCAATTCAGAATTTTAAAAAATTTAGAGGAAATATCTAAATTACCCATGATATTTCACAAATGTCCTAATTTTTCATTTATTATCTAAACTAGAAAATCATGGTATTTTAAGACAATTTTAACATTCATTTAATTATTTAAAAATAAACTATATCCATAAATCTTAAATAATTTTTTAATATTTTCGAAAATCTTAAAAAAAAAATTTCTTAATTATCAACCACCTAATTTATTATATAATTGTAACTTCTTTAATTATTATATCATATATATTTATATTTATTACTTGTTTATGATTTAAATATGGTATAAATTATATATCTTTATATGGTAATAATTATTTTCAATTTAAATCATAAACCAAAATTATTTTTTCATTCCATCATCAACATATTTCTCCTTTTTTTTTCCGATTCCTATAGAAAAATAAATTTGTTCTTTCTTTTTTCCTTCCGATTTGGCGATTTTGAATTGGTTAGTATTCTTTTTTTTTTCGTTCATTCTTCTTTTTGTATAATATTTAATTTCCGTTTTCTAGCATATAGTTTTTTTTCCTCAAGAAATTTGTTATTTCTTCTTCAATTCATTTTCTTGTCAGGTTCGGTATACATAAATTATAGGCTATGTGTTCTATATTTTTTTATTTTTTACACATGATATCGTGTCTTTGGAAATAAATTTTTGTGCTATTACATATATACTCCTGCATATATTGGATAATACGTTCACAATTTGTTTTTTAGTTCTCTAATTTTTAACATTTAATTTATATACCATTGCATACACATACTATGTAATGATTCAATATTTTTTTTAATAATTACATATATACTACTCCATAATACATATATCTCATGTGATTTGTTACATATATACTACCTCATATATTTGATCATACATAAATCATTTCATCATTATATACAACTGAATATATACAATAAGACATACTTTAGTTCAGTATTTTTTCCTTCATGTTTCATATCATTTTCTTTATTTTTTTCTCTATCCGATAAGTATTTTCTTTAATTTCTTACATATATACTACTGCATAATACATTTGTGTTCTGTGATTTGTTACATATATACTACTGCATATATTCAATAATACAGAAATTGAAGTTGTCATCCTCCCACCGAATATAAAACGTTCAGTTGGTCGACCAAAAAAGATTAGAATTTCTTCTAAAATAGAGTTCAAGAGACTCGTTAAATGTGGCTGTTGTGGACGTGTTGGCCATAGCCGAAAAAAATGCGAGCTTTACTTATTGAACTAGTTTTTCCTTATTATTAGACTTTTAGTAGGTTGTTTCATTTGAAATATTCATATTCCAGTTTTTATTTCAATTGTTTTATTTTTATATTTTTTTCATAAATTTTCATCTACGGTACTAATCAAGGTTTCTCAATTTTTTATATTTAATATACTTAATCATTGTTGTTTCAAACATAACTTATTATTTGAAATAAAATACATAAACCAATTTAACAAAATGATAACATAACATTTCGTTCATAAAACATATAATGTATTATTTCATATATACTATTCATATAAACCAATTTAACATATCCTTCCAATTCAACCATTTTTTCATACAATTTCCTGGATCTTCAATTATTTCATCAAAGTCCCTACATCGCAAACATTTTCAGTTTTCCTCAACTACCAAAGAACAACTAATATTTTAATAACATATATTACATATATTCATCATAATTTTTTCTAATCCATGTTCCTGTAAACATAAATAACTTTTATACATAATCACTATTGTTTCAAACATAACGTATTATTTACTAAGTAAGATATGAACATTTTAAATAAAATACATAAACAAATTGATATCATACTCTTTCATTCATAAAATATACACCGTATTATTCAATATATACTATAATTACGTGGAATATATGAAAGAAAAATACAAGACGAAAGAAAGAATGGACGGAGAGAGAGATATCAGGAGAGAATAATTTTTTAACAATATCACCATAAGAAAAATAATTAAGGGGTAATTTTGATTATAATATTACCATAATAGAATTAATCACTTACCATATTTACATAGGATATCTAATAAATGCAAATCTTAATCATGGTCCACTTTTCTTTTTTCATTTTTTTATTTTTAATATATTATTAATAATGAAGATGGATAAATTTGTCATTTTGGCTCTTGTGTAAAATATTAGCTCATTTATGACATTTCTGAAAATTTTGGGAAATTTAGGTCCATCTTGTAATATAGTATACCATTTTAGACCGCAGTAGTTAAAAGTCAATTTCTTTATCCCTCTCTCAAAAGCCCATTCTCCCTTTTACGTTTCTCCTACCCCTCTTCTCTATCAAATGTTGGTCTCTATTTCTTTAATTATCTCTTCCTCAATCTACCCTCTTCTTCCTCACCCTACCACGTCATCTACTTCATCCCTCCTTCATCATCTTCTTCGCCACTTGACCACAGATCTTTTTCCTCACCCTAATCTCCCTATTTTGTATATTATGCGTAGATTGAAATTCATTCCTAGAATTCAACGAATAATTGAGAAAATTGATGTTTCCATCCTTTCAATGTTCAGGGCACCACATTATTTCTGCACGATAACATTGCTGACTTTTTGGCGAGCATAGCATTTTAAAATTAATGCTGTTTCAAATTGAGTTTTGAAAATTTGAGTTTGTAACATGCAAACATAAGTTATATTATGGGTGTTCACGGCTTGGTTTGAAGCTAAAACCGCACTGAACCGAAAAATACAAAAAAAATCATCCAAAATCGAATTGAACTGCTCATTTATGTCAAACCGAATCGAAATCGAACCATTTATGCATAAATAAAATCGAACCAAAACCAAACCACTTATGCATAAATATTATAATCGAAATTCTTTATGAACATCATACATAAATAAAAGTCCTACAAAGTTTCAAACATAAATTAAATCAATTTGTTAAGTAATTAAGTATAACACATATAGAAGTTTCAAACATTGAACTTTAAAAATCCATTAAAATAATTCTATACCCTACCCTAAGTTAGACTTATATATTTAATTATTTATATATAAATAAAACGGTTTGGTTGAATTTTAGAATCGATTTAATGTCTTAAACCAAACTGAACCGCACAAGAATAATCGGTTTCAATTTAACAAAAATTGAATCAAACCAAACGCATTTGGTTCGGTTCAGTTGCAGTTTAGTTGCGGTTCGATTTTCAAATATTTTTTTAACACCTCTAAGTTTTATAAAACCTTTTTTCCCCACCAAGTAAATATATAATAAATTATATATTTAATATTCTCTCACCTTATTAAATAACCATTTTTTCCAAATCAATTATACATATAAATAAATAAATATATATATATATAGGTAGATATCACTACAAGAAATAACATATTTTCCAATGCATAAACGAGTCGAAATATGCTCCCAAGTACGTCGGGAAAGCCTCTCCCGATGCAAGACAACACGTCGAGCACCGTGTTGTGAGAAATGCGTCAGGAGACGTAACGCAGAAGCAGACCGATGTTGAAAAAGGGTTCACTACAACAAAAATGATCTACGAGGACTGTTATTTTCTGTCGCGAATAAAATCTGTGACAGTTATTTACAGTCATAGAAGCGGGAGTCATGGAAAGTCCTTCCATGACAGTTTTCGAAAACTGTTGCAATAAGTTTTTTCATGACAGAAAATAAATGTCGTTAATTACTATTTTATGACAACAAATAACTGTCATCATTTGCGTATTAACGACAGTTTAAAAAATGTCGCAAATTCATTTATTATGACATTTTTTAAATGTCAAGGATATGTCAATCGTGACAGTTTTTTTAAAAATAAGTGTCATTATTTTGCTATTGATGACATTTTTTTCTTGTCAAATATAGGACAATCGTGACTGTTTTTTTTAAAATTAATTGTCATTGTTTCGCTATTCACGACATTCTTTTCCGTCAAAGATAGGCCAATCGTGACAGTTATTTTATCAAAAAATGTCATTGTTTTGGTATTGACGACAATTAATGAATGTCACAAATTCATATATTATGGCATTTATTTCCTGTTGCAAATTCCTCAATTACTACAGTTTTTTCCTGTTCTTATTGTCGCTCCGCCATTACACGAACCATTTGAATGACAATAATGTTATAATACATCACACCCATATAGAAACAAATAGCCGACACTTTAATATATATACGCTATAATACACTTTGTAATATTCGTACATTTCCAATCAAGTTTCAACAATTTACAAGTACAGAATTTCAACCCTTAATCAAAACTAGAGTAAATACCATCGGAATACATATAACATGATTTTCTACACAAGCATAAAGAACCAACCGGTAAGCCTTCATCTCTGAAAATATTCTTTGTTGCTTGAACCATGCTAGCCAGTGTATTTTGATGGTCCATATAAACTTCTATGAAAGAAAACTCATATAAACTTCTATGAAAGAAAACTCATGAAGTTGTCGACTCTAGTTGAACCTACAAAGACAACATGAATATAAGCATCCATCACAGGACAAGAGAGTACAACTCTTAAAGAAAATTTCAACATTGAGAAAACCCTACCACTACATGCATCAATAACACTACATGCATGACAAGGTTATAAAACCGGAAAGCATTACCTATCACTATTTCTTTCACAAGCATTAGATATTAAGAAATATTTCAACATTGAGCACTACTTGAACTTGAAGCAATTATATCATATGCATCAATGGGTTTTGTTGACCAAGAACCAGAAGTCGGTAAACAAAATACACCATTCACTATTGCACTGAAAACCATGTTTGAACTAAATAGTATTCAACACCTAATTGCTTCATTCCAGCCCCCCTCCCAACACAATCAAAAATAGTGAAAATGGCACACACAAAACATATGTCTTTAGCCAATAGGTCATAAGTTAATACTCCCATTGATTTAAGATTGAAGAAAAGATAAAAAAAATAGTGAGATTATAGAAGAATAACTAGCGTGCCCAAATTTTTGTGATAACATTTCCAGTCCGCCTCCACAAAATAAAAAACAGTAAAAATTGCACACATAAAACATATATCCTTAGCCAATAGGAAAATTAAGAAAAAGACTACCATAACTACAGGATAGTCATAACACTTCAACATGTATTTAGGCTCAAGAACTACCAGAACACCCCAAAAGTAAACTCACACCCACACACTAAGAGAGAGAACCTGAAATTCTTTGAAGTAAACAAAACTTGTACATATAGAGAAGAAAGTCTAAACCTGGAAGTTTTTGAAGCAGATTAGAACTAAAAACCAAAGCTCTCATGACAAATACAAAGAATATAGCTCTCTTGAACCTTTGAATTTCAAAAACTTTGAACATGAAACTTAGAAAAACTTGGAAGGGAATTTTTCTTTGAAGTTAGAAAAAGAAACATTAAAGATACTAAACCTTAAAACAAAATTAGAGAAATGCAAGAAAAGGGTTTAAGACCCATTGCATTTGGATATATAGGTCTTAAGATCTCACACACAAAAAATACTACATGAGTTGAAAGATATTGAAAATCTTGGTACAAGAATCATATTAACATGCATCAAAAGATAAGCTTTCTATGATCATGCAGAACTGATGAAACAATTTTTGCACATGATGAATTTGATTGTACTAGTTTAGGATTTTACAAGTTTTCATTTTCACAAATGAGGGAGAGTATTATAGTAGTGTTGAATTCACCTTAACTCATAAATTCAAGCATTCGGATTGTGCGATAATTTAATAGTACATACTATACAATTTATCTTAGACTTCTCAAACACAAGTCACATAAGCCAAAGTTTTAGTAAAAAAATCGAGATGCAAAACATAAAACAAGAATAACTTATCTCTAAATATTTCTACACTACGATATAATATTGTCCAACTTCAAGCATAACTCTTTTTTGCAAAACATCTCAAATATGCTGGAGAGACATAAGGTTAGAAGTATATTGTCATGTCAAAGCAAAAGGGCACAATGTAAGGAAGAAAATTAACTTATCATGATTATGTCTTGCGAAAAATTACACGCCTTTCTCTTTTATATTCAACTTCGTCTCTCTAGTGCATGATACTTAGAGGTCTTCTCACCTGTCCAAAATATTTATAGCATGATAATCAAATGATGATCAATAAGTTTGAATTCTGAGCACATACAACTTTTCTTTATTCCTCGTCTTTTATCTCAACAATAGTTTCTTCTATCTATTGAATTCAAAAGGTGCTTTGTGACTATTTACTAAGCTTTTTAGTGCAAGTTGTCTTACATACATAATATCATTAGCTTAAATATGCACACAGTCATACAGAACTATAAATTTACTCATATTAACATTATCATTATTATAGACTTGACAACTTCAAATTTATCAAAATAAAAATATGCTTTAACGTACCTTGAGATTCTTTCAACCCTATTAAATAATTAGATAAGTCCAACATTTTAACAAATTTATAGTGCATATTATGTATCTCAATTGATCATAACAAAATAAGATTGAACAAATATCCATGAGATACTTTTTCAATGTTGCATATTTTCATAAAAGCTCGAAAAGAGGTTATAATACTTCTCTAGAAAAGCTCGGATGTAATATATCTAACTCTCCCATTTTTTCTCATACATCCTTCACATAGAACAGAAAAATGAAGAAATCATTCACTTCATCAAAAGCATGTCAACAACTAAATTTCAGCTTTAATGTCTATAAACATTTAAACAAAAATGGACATTGACACAATAATTCAATCTACGAGACACAATACTCAATCACCTAGTTAAATTTGGGCAAAAAAAAATTGAAAATTCAAATACCAATAACTTACGAGATTTAGATCATTTAACAAACCCATCAACAACTAATGAGTTAACACTTAAGAACCTACCCATACTTGTACTAACGATCCTAAGTGCGATGAACAATACTCCATAGTTCTTTAGAGTCTAAATTCTTCCAATCAACAACATGGCAATGGAAATTCCATATCGAAACTAATCGGGTAATCACGAACTTACTAAAATCACCCAATTTCTTGCTAACACTTATAAAGGTAGCCTTAATCTTAAAGGACGGCGCCTTAACGATTTTCTACTTTGAAAACAAGCATCCACCAACATGGTTCATTCGAAAATAGCACCAAAATTAAATAGATACTCAATACCCAAACCACAAGGCTTAAACCTTACACAAATTCGTGCCAAACGCCAAAGTTTTACTCCTTCTCGGCTAAATAGTAGCTAAGTCCTTCCAAGAACTAAATGGTAGAAACCAAACAAAATTATCAAATAAAAGGTTTGAGTTCTCTTCTTGAATAACAACCAAATATCATTGACATTGAGAAATCTACATATGACCACAAACTAGAAAAAACATAGTTACACTAGTTGGTACGTAATTTCAAAGAAACGTAGTTAGAAAAACTTAATAAGGATGAGAATAAATACAAGTAAAGAGGGTGGTATTGTCTCAAATTTCCATAACTCTTCTAAAACCTTCACAATTCCATTCTTTTATTTTTTTTCTTAACGAGAATGCTTCTTTTCATAAAAATTGATATGCTAAATAAAATAAAGAGAGAGCTTCTAAAGTTTAGTGTTTGAAGTAAACCAACATGTTTGGTTCCTATCAAGCATATTTTCTCTATAATCACTACACATGACCATAATGTCCTATTTTCTCTATAATTCCTACAAAAATTGAATAATATTATTCAATTTTTGAAATAAACCTTACATTCTATAATTTTTGAACAAGAATGTTTCACCATGTCAGCTAAGAAATGATACAGTCCAAGATGCCTATAACATGCTGAGTATGAGACTTGGAATGCAATATCCATTCTAGCAAAATCAAAGGATTATTGAAGCAAAATTAAGTTTTCAAACGGAGTTCAAATAAACAACAGTGGAAGTACCAATCTAGGACAGGACGAGATTATGCAATAACTACAATAGAATCAAGCAACAATCGATCTACGCCTCCAGATAGACAATAGTAGAATCAAGAAACAATCGATCTACGACTCCAAATAAACAACGGTAGAATCAAGCACCTATATATTGTCATTTATATTAATACAATAACTACAAAATATAATTACCATATTGGAGATTATGCTTAAATTATGAGATTACATATACAATTACATCATATGGAACTGAGTATAAGAAATCTCAATACATTGGCAAAGAAGAAAAATGAGAGATGAGATTGAGAGATCTCCCCAAATTGAAGTCAAATAATGATGGTGACAACTCTCTTTAGTCATTCTTATATTTTGACAAAGAAAAAAAAATGAGAGAGACAAAGAGCCCCAATGTCAAGGGTAGAGGTTACCTCTCCCCACCAAAACAACTATATAAAAGTCTTTCAACTGTAAATAATCATTTAATTATTGCAATTACAAACAAATTTAGGATGATTGTGTTGCACAAAAATCCAAAAATACTCAAAACAAAAGAATTTATCTTTAAATAAGTGATCATATCTTTCAAAAATGTGAAGCCCCAATTCAAGCTACCAACTTGAAAAAAAACCAGCAACTACATAAAAAAGAAAGCAGTACATTTTGACAGCAAGCTCAGCTCTTTGTTGTTTTCCATGTTGGCTTCTATTTTGAGTTATTTTCTAACCTAGCAATGTCTACTTAATAAACTAACAAATTTTTGCAGTGGCTTGATTAAACTAAGCCTCAACTTGGCCTTAAACAATCCGTACATGAAAGTAGATATGTATGTGTATATATATATATAGAAAATAACAAGCTTGTCAGCAAAACAATCTTTTTACCACCTTAAAGTAATCTTGTAGCTTATCCATGCTTAAATTCTTCCATTTGTAAGTGCAACACTAAAACAAGTGAACTCAGCAGGCAATTTGTCAACTAGGGATTACGTGTCTTGTTATTCAAACAAGCTTTTTAAATGGTAATCTTTCCTCAAATTCGTTCTTCACAGTAGGCCACAAGTCACCGACATCTTCAAGTGAAAGTAATTAAAAGAAAAATGGTTAGGTACACCACCAACGTAAAGCAAGGACAAAGAGACATAAAGGTATTTATATCTTTCACTGTTACAAAGACATTTCAGAATAATGATGATAATTAAACGTGAAGTAACAATGTGTTAATTAAGCAAGAATCTACTATCATTTCTGAAGCTCACTACCAATTGGCATTATGGAAAAAGCAAGTGTAAACTCTATAGGCAAGGGTAAAGAAAGGAGATCAAGTGTAAACTCAATTGCAGTTCAAATCAATAACCACTGCTCTGCTTACTTTGCCCTTCTCCTTCTCTATACCTCTAAATCAATTCATCTTATAGAGTTAATGGATGCTTTAACCAATTCAAAATAATGGGTTTTTACAATTATTGAAAATTAAATGGGGAATACATTGCACGAAATTGATTACCATCAGATGGAATAGTGAATTTTGTTCCATTTCTTACACCCTACTGATTAAACTCAGAAAAGGGAAAGACGCAAAAGTGAAAGGTATTAAACACTAACCTATCTTCGAAACCTTTAAAACGAGTGTGTCATCGTTGATGAGAAAATGAGCGTGAGTCGCAGTCTTCGAAACATTTAGATTCAACGTCGCTGTGGGTCTCCATCGCAGTGGGTCTCCGTCGCCATGGGTCTCCATCGCCGTGGGTCTCCTCGCCGAAGGTCTCCATCGCTGAGAAGAAAGATCATGGAAATGGAGAAGAATGGGGTTGGAGTTGAGTTTTTTTTTTTTGTTTTTTTTTGTTTCTAACGTGAAGATGATAATGAAGAAAGGGGAAATAAAAGTAAATTTATATTTTAATGATTTTTAATGAAAAGTTGGGGGGAAATTAAGGGGGGAAATTATATTTTAATAATTTTTAATGAAAATTATATTTTATTATTTATATTTAATGACATTTAAAAATTGTCATAGATGTATGACAGTAAAAAATTATCGTAAATTTTTTGAATCCGAAAAATTCCATTTTTTCCTGCCAAAAATGCGAATTTTGACCTTTTGTGACAGTTTTTTATTTTCTCCTTTCAATTTAGGATGTATACAACTGTCATAGTGGTACTTTTTCTTGTAGTGGTTATTCTCAATGTTGGTATGGGCAATGTCGGAAAAAGTTTATTCTCAACGCCTCTCGTCTTGTGTTGGGAGTGCCACTTTCCCAACACTTTTCTTTAAGCGTCGGGGAAATTGGGCACAAAGCCCAACAAGGTATTACATCAGGAGATTATATTTTTTTTCTCTTTTTTTGAATTATTTATGATCATTTTTTTTATTCTATAGTATGTTTTTTAGTTCCAATTCAGTTTTAAATTCCATAAACTTTTCAAACAGAACAAACATAAAAACGAAATCTTCATTCATATTATTTTTTTAACAAACAGAAAAATGAACAAACAAAATTCGATTTTGAAGTCTTTCTCTATTCTAGCGATTACATATTGTTTTTTTAAAAAAAACTACATAAAAAAGGGAAAAAAAACATCATTTGTCATTGTCCCATACGTCATTTCCAACAAGTCCACACCTACAATGACATTAAAGTAAAGTATACATTATTTGAAACAAATTTCTCTATCATGAATAAAAACAACTAAACTTTTCAAAAATGCGTACTATAAGTTTAGAATCCTCTGTTTGCTCGAGTCATTTCCTCAATCATCTTCTTCATTTCTTCCATTTGTCGGGCATGCATCTCTGACATTCTTCTTTGTTCTTCAAGCGTAAGTCGTAGTCATTCTTCAAGTTCTCTAATTCAGGATTGCATCATCTCTCGTTTGTGCATTTCTTGAGTTGATGAACTCGATGAACTACTACCACCCTTCTGCAACTTAGGCATGAGGCCCGAACCAAGACCTTTTGAGTAGCTCGATCATCTACTCAAAACAATCTCGCATATCTTGTTTTCAAATAGTGGTTGAGAACCTTCTCGGGTGGGTTAGGATTGGAGTTCCAACATTTTATTCTGCACACAAAGTGTTAAGTTATAAACTCACAATTAAAAGTGGAAAATAAAACAAAATAACTCATAAACTTACATGCACATCCGCAGCCGCCTGTGGAACGAAGTGGTCACTCCTATCGACGTGTGTTTCTTTAAACAGCTCCACACGTCCCACAGGTTGACCTCGTTCTTCAGCAAGGTCATGTTGTCGTTGTAGGAACAACTTGGACCCGCTACTATTGTTATAAGGTTGTTTTGCTCAAGCAGCCTTATTGGTCCTTTATTGCTCCTACATGCACACCATAAAAATGATACATGTAAACAACAAAAATGACTTGTTGCATGAAGGAACATTAGAAAATGTAAATCACCTGAAATTATCGAGTCAAGTAGTGATCGCAGAGGAAGTGTCAATCTTCCAAACGATTCACCAATTTGTTCGATAGGTTGGCACGTACTTCTTCAAGGTCGTTGTACTTCTTAAAATGTCTATGGCAGTCTCCCATGAACTTAGTATTTGATGCTCAACAAATCGATTAAGTGCTTGATCTGTTAAATCAAACTCGAACTATTACTACAAAAGAAGCAGACTGGAATGTATCTCGCGTTAATACACTGATGGTGTTGTTGAACCAAACAGCATGTGGCGAGATTAGCTTCTTCGCTCCTGGGTTGATTGAGATTAGAATCTTACCATTCTTCTAAACATATCTTTCCAACTCTATGTTTTGGGATCGTTGACGTCTCTTGGGAATGGGTTAAGACCCATCTAAGAAAACAGAACACTGGAAACTCATGCTATATAATAAAGTGTCATAAAAGTAATGGGACTAACCTGAAGTGTCACCTACCAAGGACAATCTGATCGTGTTAGCTAGAGCCTCATCGAACTCTAGAAACATATCATCTTACTCCTCACATAGTACATGTACACATAAAAACCAAAATTGAACAAATGAGAACATTTCTACCTGAAATATAAATAATAAGAAATATGTGGATATAAGTGGTTCGTCATGATTAATCGTTGCTTGGTCCACTTTGAGGTGATAATTATTCATCATCATCATTTATGAAGTCGTCAACGACATGACGCAAAATCGATATTTACACCATTGTAGGATCAGCATCAACTCTGTACAGAGTGTCATCCTCAATGTGTTCATCCACACAATGTCCTATAACGATTTCCAATACATTCAATTGTTCATTCTCAACATCTTCTACTTCAGGCACATCCCATGTAATTTTATTTTGAACCACTTGAACAACCTTCCAATGGGTACCATTTTTTGGGTCCTCAAGCTGAAATACTTAATGTGCTTAGAACACAAGAATGATCAGTTCCTTAGCGAACCAAAAATGCAACGTGTTAATTGATTTGTAGCCTAATTCCAAGTGTGTCTTATGACTCTTGTTCTTATCAGTGTCAAATCATCTACACTTGAATAGCCAAACAAGTTGTTCCAGTGGATATTGAACGTCCAACACTTCATCTAAAACACTGTAGAAATTGTTGTTCGCACTTTCATTGCCACTGTTTACACCGACTACCATGACTCCACTGTTTTGTGTAGTGTGTCGGGAATCACACTCTATTGTATGAAATCGTACCTCACTGCACCAACAATACATCCACTATAAGAGCGAACATCAAATGATGGTCCCATCGCAAGGGAAAGGAAATCATGAGAAAGGTTTTCTCTTTCATGCATTTCTAGAACCTCAAATTGATGTACATTAATATATATAATTGCCAAATAGGATTTATCAATTCTCAAATTCATAGACGATATATAACTGATCTCTGAACCAATCAGAAAATGCTCGTTGATGTCTTTTATATAAGTCAGAAGCTCTTTGAGCTTGATGACGTATCAACCTCAAGTGTTTCCTAAAGTAGATAAGAGTGAGGTTAATTGTGTGCCGACAATAAAAAAGACTAAACATATTGATAAGTTTGAAATACGTACTTACGATAGTCCACTATTTCAGCTACATTGTTGAGGATGTACCAATGTGTGAGCCTTTTTTCTTCCTATGATAGAGTGCGCAAAATTGACACCGCTAATGATCGTACTTTTTGTATTAACACTTCAAACTCACTAATTACCTCGTCATCGGAAATACTATCATCATTTCGTTCATCTCTAATGAATCGAGTTTCAATCCTACTTAGATATCTCGAATAAAAAGTCCCTCATTCATTCATCACATATGCTTTCAACAGACCCCTCAGGACATCCCTTATTTTGGACAATTTAATTATGATCGCAAACTTATTTCAATCGGATACATTCAACTGTAACTAACTAGACCAGCAACTTTGATTTCATATGGTAGGTGAACGGTAAGATGTATCATTACGTCAAAGAAGGCAATTGCGAATATTCTTTCCAATTTTCACAATAATGCTTATGATATCTCATTGCAATCGGTCCAAATCACTTACTCGTATCGTTCTTACGCACAAGTCACGAAAAAAACCACATAATTCAATAACAGTGGTGGACACATTTTTTTAGTAGATATACTCGAACACTAATAAGAAGAAGTCGATGTAGCAAAACGTGATAGTCATGTGTTTTTAAGACCTGATATTTCCGTCTTTATCATTCACACATCGTAAAATATTAGAAATGAATCCATCGAGGAACTTAAGTGATTTCAGATACTTCTAAAACACAACTCTCTCGCTACTAGTCAACGTGTACGTTGCATGTGGCTTCACAAATCTGTTACAGACTTCGATTAAGTGTAAATCCTTTCTTATTTTTGATCTTGTAAGTCCAACCGAGCATTCATGGTATCTTTCATTTTTCCTTCAATATTCAACAACGTACCAACCAAGTTGTCACAAACATTCTTTTCAATATGCATTACATCCAGTTCATGACATAATATTAGTCTGGACCAGTAAAGAAGTTTGAAAAAGATACTTCTCTTAGTTCAATTGAGAGCTTTCTTTCTTTTGTTATTTTTTAGTGAATGATGTTTACTCATAAATTAAAAATCCAATGAATCTAGTTGTTCTAAGATATCATGCCTATTCATTACAATTGGAAGAGCCCTACCCTCTACCTTTCCATCATGTAGCTTACTTCTATGCCAAACGTGGTTCACTAGAATATAACGTCGATGTCTCATGAAAGATATTTTCCCTAATATTCCCCACGACGATTTATCTCTCATGCATATGGGACATGTCTAATACCCTTTCGTACTCCACCCGGATAAGTCACCATACGTCGGGAAGTCATTAATTGTCCACAACAAGGCTGCATACAATTGAAAGAATTGATCGATAAAAGAATCATAAGTACGCACACCAAAAGTCCATAACTTTTTCAATTCCTCAATCAACAGTTGTTGGTAAACATCAGTTTTCCTACTAAGAGATCTTGGACCAGGTATGAGCAATGACATGAAGAAGTTGGACTCTTTCATGCATTTTCAAGGTGGAAAACTATAAGGAAATAACATCACAGACCAGATACTAGATGAGGTACTCATATTCCCAAACATTCAGTAAATTTGAAGCGAAATAAGAAAATTCATAATCCAAATGCTTCTATCCCTCGGCATCAGCTGGATGTCTTAACACATCTTCTATTTCGACTCTTTTTCTTTATGTCATCTCATGTCAGACGAGCCTTCTTATGATACAAACAATCGTTTTAATCTCGGTATTAACAAAAAGTGGCGCAATACCTTATGCATAATTTTTTTCCTTTGTTAGCACGAACCTTGTACCAAGACTCTCCTCAAGTTGAACAATATTGCAAATCGCCAAATTTCTTCCAGTACAATACACAGTCGCACTTACACTCATGAATAGTCTCGTATCCTAGTACTAAGTCATGGAGTTTTCGTTTAGCTTCGTAGAATCAACTAGGGATAGTAGTATCCATTGGAAACGCTGCTTTTAACAGTTATAATAAAATGTCAAAGGACTTGTTACTCCAATCGTTGAGAACCTTGATATGCATCAACATAACAAAAAAATTCAGTGAGGAAAATTCTAAACAACCGAGGTATAGTTCATTACATTCTTCATTCAATAACTCCTTAAATATGTTTGTTGTCTCTTGTCTACACCAATATTAAAAGGCCTTTCATTTTCCAAACTTTCCTCCATTTCTTTTTCATGTTTAATCGGAGCTTGTAAATCATTAAGCATATCCAACATTAATTTTGTTTTGTTAAAAAGGGTTATTGTTAGTTCCTTTATCAACTCTTTCTATACCTCTACGCAAGTTCACTGGCTCTCCATGATACACCCAGTTTGTATAGGAGAGGGATATTCCAATTGTTAATAGATGTCGCTCCACACCCTCTAATGACTCCCAAATTGAGTTCATACATCTCTTGCATGGACACCTTGTTCATTTGTAATCATCGATGTGAAACTTTGTAGCCTCTAAAAATACACCCTCTAAAAATACACCCTCTCTATACTCAATCAAAAATTTATTCCTAAAGTCTCATCCAACTCTTGTCCATTGTTAAAGACCTACAACATAAATAGGTTTGATTGTTGAAAGTTAGGAAAAACAAAGTTGAGAGGAATCTCAAAAATATTATTTGAGACATAAGTTGTTAAGCTTTCAAGGAAAGGAAGAAATCCTAAGGCATAACAATACTTTGATGGATTCTTATTTTTGAATGAAAACAAGTTTGGATCTCTATTACTTTTGGTTACTTTTGGTGGGAGATAAGGCAAAAAACACTCAACAATATTTAGAAAAAAACCCCACTTCTACAACAAAAGATTAGTCTTATATTATCCTCCTCTCCCCCCCTTGAACTTAATCCATGAACAAACTACACCTCATAATAACTACCCAATCTCGCAACTTTTTCACTAAAGGACTACCATAACTGCAGGATAGCCAAATTCATTTTCAAACTCACAATAAGTTTAATATATTTCCACAACATTTCACAACAACATCATTCCACAATTTCAACAATTCATCAATTCATTAAAAAGTTCATCAAACAAATTCTCATCAAATATGTAATCATACACACATAAATAAAATTAAATTTACAAGAAGATCTTCAAACATACTCGCTATTAAGATTTTCCAAATCCATTTCCAAATTCATCTCGCCAAATTCATTTTTAAACTCAATACGTTTAACAACGCATCACTCACAACAAGAACAAAAACATAAAAAAAAAAAAAAACAATAACACAATAAATCAATAACAACAAAAATAACAAAAACAAAATTTACAAAATCAACAACAAAGTCAACAAAAAAGTCAACTACAAAAAATTAACAAATTAAATCCACAACAAAATGAACAAAATTTACATATTATTTACAGAAAATAAATTATATATCAGTGGCTTGGCGGAGGCGGAAAATGAAGAAAATGTGGTGATGGCGACGAGAATAACAAATCAAGAGGGCCTTGACAATCAAAAAAACATACATATTTAATAATTTTTCTAATCCCTAAACAAAAATAAAGAAAAAAAAAAAGATAAACAAAAGATAAATAAAAACTTACTGCGGCGAGGGGCGACGAACGCAAGACTCACAAGCGACAAAAACGACAAAGTGCGATGGCGAGAGGCGGACAGTGGATGGCAAGGGGCAAATGGCGAATGGCGAGCAGCGCATGACTTCTTCTTACTCTTTTGGCTTTCCAACTCTTCGTCTCTCTCTTTTTCAGCAGCCATTTCATATTTGGTTTACTGATCTAAAAGAATGGTATTTGAAGGGAACTCCCAACGCACCCCGACACGCGTGGGGAGTTCCCATACAAACTCTGACATGTTTAGTCAAACGTCAGGAGATGTCACACTTATTCTAACGTCTTCATGCATGGCGTCGGAAGAAGTGAAATATTTTTTTAATAATTTCCTTTATGCCAACATTACGTTGGCAATACGTAGGGTATCCTGACATTTAGGATGTCGCGTAGGGAATGTCGAACAGTTATCCTGACGCCTCCATGCATGGCATCGGGATAAGTAGAATATTTTTTTAATAATTTCTTTTATGTCGACGCCACGTCAGGAAAGCGAAAGGTATTTCTGATGTTTTTGATGTGGCGTCAGGTAAGAGTAACGTTGCACACGTGCTCCCTACAATGTCGTGAGAAGTCTTTTCTCTAGACGTTCTTTATCTCGACGTGCGTGATATGCATCAGGAAATATGAAATTTCTTGTAGTGTATGTATATCTATGTAGGTATGTATATTTATGTATTTAAATTACTCCACCTCTTTCTCATCCATAACCACCTTTCTTCTCTCTATATATTTAGTATTTTAATCCATATTCCACCAATCACATTTTTCTTTTAAATACTATTTTTTTAAAAATGGAAACGAGCCTCTTTATTAACCATTCTCTATGCCAAGACTCAACATCTTGCGTTTAGACTACTCTGATAACCGCGAATATCTTGACTCATTTGATTTCCTAACAGGAATATAATTTTTTAAAAAGAGGAAAAAACCTATCTAAGATAAAGCTTTATCTTGTATCAATTATTTGCTTCCTAAGTTTTATTCAAAATAACAATAATTTTCTTCCCCAAATAATTTCCTAAAATGAAGATAATTTGATTTTTCTTCCTAAATTTCAATGATTTCTTAAACGAAAGATAATTTGATTTCCTAAAATGATTTCTTAAACGAAAGATAATTTGATTTCTTAAAATGATTTCATAAACGAAAGATAATTTGATTTCCTAAAAGGAATAAAAAAAATTAAAAAGAGGAAAATAAACATATCTAAGATACCTTATTTTCTAGCCCTCATTTGTTATCTAACAAATATTTAGAAACAGATGCAAAAAAGTCGGTGGTCCAAACTTTCACTCTCAACAATATTCCATGAAAAATGTACTATTCTTTTCTCTTTTTTTTTAATGCAATTTTTAAGTATACATATTTACATTACAAAAAATCATGTGAAAATTGTAGGTCTTTCTTTATTGTTAGTGAATGTTATTAGAGCATCAGTGAAATGTCAAGATATTTTTTTTACATTTTTTGTGTGTGTTTATTATAGTGTCCGGTGCACCCCTATATAAAATGGGTCATGTGTACAATTTCCCTAAATTGTATCTAACATTTTCTTAAATTTTACAAGCTTATTAGACACAAAAAGAAATTTATACAAGAATTGAATATGTTATATACCTATTTGACAAGTTCAAAAAAAAATATATGTAACAAACCTAATAATATATTATTCCTAAAGTCATAAACCCTAAATTGAAAGAAAACTATAAAAAATCGGTTCCAAATAAAGTGTCGCTACGGATTTGCAATGCAAAGTGGTTGAGGTTGTTCCCATTGAGGAAGAAAATAGAGTCTCACACCGTTCTTGATTTAGAGGGTGTGATTGGGCTCTCAACATATATTAAATAGGTTTGCAAATAAAAGATTAAGGGTATGGGTCGGGATTTTTTGTATATGGAGAATGTATTAGCATGCACAACACTGATTCAAAGAACAAAATTTTATTTATTGTCGTGTTATTATTAGAGAAACGTCTTTAATAAAAAAAATTGTTTTGATATTTAAATGTCTCATTTTTTTTATTGATCACTATTATTACCAATAATGAATAATAATTATGAGAAGTCAAAAACCACTAGGAATTCTATTTCAATTTAATTTAATTCTATTTCAATTTAAGAATATTAGTAAAGTCAACATCTTGACTTTCTAAAGTTTCTTTTTTTTTTTAATATCTTTTAAAGATGATTTTTGCTTATTTATTTTAAAAATGTGTAAAAAAAAGTAGTTTGAAATTAAAGTTGCTTTTAAGGAAAGGAAAAGATTGTTTATGAAATCGTTTTAATTTTGTTTGTTTATTTTAAAATAATTGAAAAAAAAATGGAAAACTAGTTTTTGAAAAGAAAAAAAAAAAGAGAAATTTTGAAGTATAGAACAAGATGAGAAAATATTTATATCGTATAGAACAATTTTAAAAAAGAAAAAAGTTCACAGGGCCACAACATGAAATAACATAAATACTCCTGCAATTAATCGGTCACACAAGTGTGAAAAATGGTTTTGTACCCAGTCTAAACGATCTTGTACCCTTGTACCAAGTCTAAACGATCATGTACCCTTATACACATCCTAAACGATCTTGTACCCTTGTATCTAATCTAAACGGTATTATACCCAATCTAAAAAATCTTGTATCAAATCTAAACGATCTATTAGTGATAATGCTTTATCTCTGTCTATCTGGGATAGAAACTGATCGTTTAGATTTAGATCCTATACCAATATCATTTAAATCTTGTACCAAGAAAAAAAAAGAGGTGAGAAACGAAGAAGAAAGAAATTCTGGAAGAAGAAATGAAGAAATTGTTAAATATTTACATAAATAATCATAATATTATAAACTAAAGAAGAGGTAAATATGAAGAAATTAATAATATAAAGAGATGATGAACAAATCGTAAAGAAGAAGAAAAAGAAGTGAAAAATTGTCCGCGTTATTCAATGACAAACCTGAAATTTATGAAAATATTATAGGCTTTTTATTTTGTTACACGGACAGTAAATATTTTGGTGTTTTGTTATATTTATGAAAATTAGCAAAAAAAACAATGTATGGAATCAAATTCGTTGTAAGTTTGTTACTCTTTAAGAAATTATTTTACTTTTTTAGGAAATAAAAGTTTTTTTGGATTTTTTTAATAATGAATTTTGTTTCATCAAATATATATTTTTATTAAAACTTGATTCAAAAGAAAGAACATTAACTTCGAATATTGGCATCAATTCCGAGATATTGATTTCTACCTCAAGAATCTAAGAATAGGCATTTTGAGTATTTAAGATTTCGTCATTGGAAAATTTTTATTTTCTTTTTATAAAAGAAATCATATACTAAAATAAATGAAAATGAAAATCATATATTTTTTACAAGTCCCCTATTTACTATCATAATATAGAAAAAATATTTAAATAATCAATCTTAGATAGTTCCAAAAACCAATCAATAATAATATGAAAAAGTACATTGACTAAAAAATAAGTAGAGATAATAACAAAAAAAAGAAAATCTAAAACAAATAATGAGTAAGTGTTCATAAAATTTAATATTGGACAAACAAATAAATCCTTAAAAAAAAAACATTTTTATAACCAATATTCAAACAAGCATTACATAACTCAACGATTTAGAAGAAAAAATATAAAACATGTATTAGATATCAACCACAATAATAATAAAACTGAGTTGAAATAGAGAGGAAGAGAAAAATGAGAAATTGAATAAGGTGAAAGAAAATTGTTGGGTGAGTCACAAATAAAATGTGGGTAAAAATAAGGATGGTTTGGTTTTAGTGAATGAAAGAAGAAAAAAAATGTTAGGATTTTGAGAGATGGTAGAAGGAGGGAAGGAAACTCACCACAATGAAGGACAGATTTGAGAGCATAATTGCTTAGGTTTTTTCTTACTACTATGTGTGTGTGAGTAAACAAATATTTTTAAAAGAGAGAGAGAGTGTGTGTGCACCTTCATTGTATTGTTGGTCAATGCGTCCAAAAACAAAAATTAATCAAATCAATTTTAGAAGAAAGAAATAAAATAAAATTATTGAGAATTTATTTAATTTTCATAAATATAATAAAACATCAGAAGAATATTTATTGCTCGTGTAACAAAATAAAAAAATTCATGATCTTTTCATAAATTTCAAGTTTGTCTTTGAATAAAGCAAACGATTTTTCACTTCTTTTTCTTCTTCTTCTTTACAATTTATTCATCTCCTCTTCATATTATTAATTTTTCCATATTGTTACTTCTTCATTTTACAATATTATGGTTATTTAGGTAAATATTTACCAATTTCTTCATTTCCTCTTCCAGAATTTCTTTCTTCTTCTTCATTTATCATCTTCTTTTTTTTCTTCTTGTTACAAGATCTAAATAATATCGTTACAAGCAGCGATGGATTAGTATAGGCCTAGGGGGCTCGAGCCTCCAACTTTATCATCTTTATATAATATATATATAAAAAATTATTCAATTCTTAATATATAAAGAAAAAACTAATTTATTTTAAATCCCACCAATGTAATTTAATTTTCAGATTTTTCTTTTCTTTTTCAAATTACAATGGTTCGATTTTCACTCAAGAAATATTGATTAAACATTCTTCTCCACCTAAATTAAAGTTGTTCAACTTCATTCATTTTATTATTTTTTATTTTTATAAAACTTCATTTTATTATTTTATTTTTATTTTTACTCTTCCCCATTTATTTTATTACTTGTTATTTTTATAAAATTTCATTTTATTATTTTATTTTTATTTTTACTCTTCCCCATCTATATTAAAGTTATTCAACTTCATTCATTTTATTGTTTTTTTTTTTTACTTTTTCCCACCTAAATAAAAGCTATTTAACTTTATTCTTTTTTTTTATTTATTTATTATAAAATTTTATTTTTTTATTTTTTTATTTTTATAAAACTTCAACTGTTTTTTTTTTTCAAGTTTTGTTTGCTTCTTCTTCAACATTTTCTCAAGCTTCAAAGGAAAGTTTTTATGTATTTATTTGTATTTTTTTTTTCTTTGTAAGTTTTGCTATTTTATTTATATACATTAGTTTTAATATTTGAAATCATTTTTGTTTTTTGTTTTAGTTTTTAAAATTTCTTCTTCAACTTCTTTCTTGCTTGTTCTTCAGTTTATCTCCTAATTTACGAGGTAAGTTTTGTAATTTATTTTCTTCTCTTATCAAATTTTTTATTTTATTTTTATGCATTTGGCTTTCATTTTTTAAATCATTTTTATTTTTTTTGTATTAGTTCATTTGTTTTATACATATTTTATTAATTCTTGTTGGTTTGTTTAAATTATATTTTTGTTATATGTCAATATCTTCTTGATTTATTCTCATTACAACGTTATGTTATTGTAAATTTAGTAAAAATCTAAATTGAAAAATATTTTAAAAGAAAATCGATGGGTCATCATCTCCTATGAAGAAAAGTAATAATAGTTAT